>OU898283.1:129309112-129771612 GCA_918026665.1 Diabrotica balteata | reverse complement strand
AAAAGAGGATCTAACTGTGGGACAGATCAATATTTTCTTTTAGCTAATCTTTTGTGACCCTTTAAAGAACACTACTAGAGACTAGAGGTTTGGGCAGAAAGAAGAAATCCTGGCTGAGAAACTTGAGAGAATGGTTTCAAATACCAGAAGCTGCGAACATAATTCATGCGGCACAAAACAGAGAAACCTATCGTATGATGGTCGCCAACCTTCGGTAGAAGACGGCACATAAAGAAGAAGAAAGAACACTACAAACAGAACACCGAAAGTGCGAGAAACAATACTATACAGTACGAAACGGAAAGATATAAATTGCATCTTTTATTTTAACCAAGTATTAAACATCGTTTTCAATCTAGATTAGAAAAGGAACTACATGAGATTAAAATAAGTATGGATCTAGAACAAGAATACAACAACCTGAAAACGATAATAAAAAAAATGCTTATAAAGTATTAGGAACAGAAAACCAAAAAAAATACAACAAACAACCATGAATGATAGAAAACTTAAAATAAATGATATAAGAAAAAAAAAACGAAATATATAAGAAATGGCTAACAAATTAAACTTCTAGCAATAAAGTAATATATCAAAGGAAAAACGGAGAAGTACATAATCAAAGAAAAAAAGCATAAAACAATTTCTGGGAACAAAAATGTCTCTGGGAAAAAAAAGTTGAAAATTTAATTGGTGGTTATCAGGCTACGGAAGCTTGGAGAACTATCACTAATATAAAGAAAAACACCCATAACTCTAGACCTCCAAACTAAAATTTACTTGAAAAGTCCAGATTGGAATATATGGGAGAGGAATACAGTATGAAGAGACAAACAAATAGTAACATACTAACAACGAGTAACATACTACTAACAACGAGGTCCGTACTGCGTTAATTGAAATGAAAACGGGCGATATCCAGGACCTAGCAATATAGCTGCAGAATTACTTAAAGAAGGAGGTCCACTCCTAATAGAGCAAATAATTTTTCTAATGAATCAATGCTGCCAATAAATTAAGGTATTATATGAATGGAAAACCGCTCACCAAGGGCCCATTTTAAAAAAGAGTAATCGAAAAGATCCTAACTGGTATAGAGGATTAAGTGTTTTACCTACTTCCGGGAGATTGTTTGGAAAGATAATAAATGGGGAAATATAAGATGTTTTAGGACATCTAATTAGCGAAGGCCAAAGTAGACTTACGCATGGTAGATCTTGCACTGATAACTTGTTTATACTCCAACAATTAATAGAAAAAAGAATAGCGGTTGGTATCGCAGTACATCTAGACTTTATTAACCTAGAAAAGGCGTATGATACAGTTTCAAGACTTAAATTGTGGCAAGCGTTACGAAAACTCTATATTATTCCATACCTGTTAGAAATATTCACAGAAGTATACAGGGATAACACTACAATAAAAGTAACTAAAGGACTAGGACAAGGATACAGTATGTTACCCTTACTATTTAATATATTGAGGCAGCCCTTCAAAATTGGAAAAACCACTGCCAGGGAATGGGAATTCCCATAGGAAATGACGTACTATTCTCCCTGAACTTTGTGGATGACCAAGTAGTCCTAGCTCAAGATTCTTATGATCTAGAATTTATGAAAAAGCGTCTATACAGAGAATATGTAAAATAGGGGTTACAAGTCAGCATGAAGGAAAAAGAATATTTAGTTATCAATTCATATGCAAGGTTTGAAGTGTTTGATGAAATTCCATTCCACTTGATATACATTTTTAACCATGACGATATTGAAATTCTGAGAAGAAATAAAGAAAGACATTTAACAATACTTCTAGGGGTAGGAGCCATCCGCTACCTGCCTTCATAATTTGGATATTATCACGACCAGTTCAGAACAAGCTATTACAAAAGTTGGTCGCAAAATCTTATATAAATATAAATATATATATATATATATATATATATATATATATTAATATATATATATATATATATATATATATGTAACTAAGTAGTTCGCATCGCATTAATATTCATAAAGCTCATAAAGATTATCAAGCCATCAAGCCAATCATTTATATCAGTGTTTCCTAAAACCGCAGTTACAGTTTTTATATAAAAGTTCATCTATTCAAACCAGCAGTGTTGCCAGTAGTTCGCTTTAAACATAGAAACGACATTACGCTAAGCAATTCTACTTGTAATTAATTATATATATATATATATATATATATATATATATATATATAATATATATATATATACATATATATATATATATATATATATATATATATATATATATATATTATATATATATATATATATATATATATATATAAAGGATTTTTGAGGATGCAGTCAGTTTATTTGGCCCACAAGACAAAGAAAACTCTTTGACTTACTGTCAAGCTTTCGAATATAATTTAATTCTTTTTCAAGACATCTATAAAAAGAAATATAAATTAACTAGTTAAAATTGTTAATTGTCTTACTTACTAGTCGTGAGATTACAGTTGTTAATACTATTGTACTCCACAAAACAAACCATTATAAATATATTAAAAATTTTGTATTAAAAATAACTATATTGTCACTATATATGTCATTGTCATGGTTTGATTAATGGACATATACGAATGAAAATACAGTTACTTTATGTGGAAAGCAAAACCAGTAACAATAGTTTTTATTATAATTTATTTTTTTGTCCATAAAAAATATAAATTAATCCAGTCAGCAGTTTGGCTTAAGCACATATGAATTTTTAATGTTAGGATGTCAATAAAAAATGAGATCTTGACGGTATTTATTGATATGTTAATATGTAACAATAAATGTTACTTAATTTGTCAATATCTTATCTTCTATTTACACATTTTTTATTTTTTTGTATATGTGTCATTTCTAAAAATAACCGTTTCTGTTCATGTTTCTGCCTCTCTAGAATTGAAGCTTGTGAAAAATTAAATGTGTGATTTAGATTGATGGAGTGTTCAGCTAATGCACAAGCTTGTGATTTCTTAGTTTTTACATCACTTTTATGAGAAATAACTCTGCTGTGTAATGTTCGAGAAGTTTCTCCTATATAAATTTTATCACAGTCTGAGCAAGGTATTTGATACACTACTCTAGAACTTTCATCAGTTGTTAAAGGATCTTTAGTTTTAGTGTATAAATGTGCTATGGTTTTAACATTTCTGGTGGCAATTTTTATGTTTTCTAATCCTTTAAATAATTTGAGAAGTTTTGGTGTTAAGAATGGAATATAAGGTAAAGATCCAAAAGTTTGTGGTGTTATTGGTATTAAGGTGTTAACTGTCAGGCTATTGTTTATTTCTTGATTTGCCATTTTTACTGTGATTTGTTTTTTATTGTTGGTATTGTCGATCAATGTGATAAAGAGTTTGCAGTACTAAAAATTAATTTATTGAGTAAGCCAACGGGATAAGAATTTTCAATTAGTATGTTTTTTAGTCTCTTTAAACTTTGTTCTCTATATGTTGGATGAGTTATTCTAGTTACTCTATTTTTAGCCCCAAAATTAAGTTTATTTTCATTTTTGTAGGATGTTCGGAATAGTAATTAATGAATCTATTGCTAGAAATTGGTTTTCGATACCATTCTGTTTTAAGACTATTACCAATTTCTAGCAATAGATTCATTAATTACTATTCCGAGCATCCTACAAAAATGAAAATAAACTTAATTTTGGGGTTAAAAAGTAGAGTAACTAGAATAACTCATCCAACATATAGAGAACAAAGTTTAAAGAGACATTAAAAATTCATATGTGCTTAAGCCAAACTGCTGACTGGATTAATTTATATTTTTTATAGACAATTAAATAAATTATAATAAAAACTATTGTTACTGGTTTTGTTTTCCACATAAAGTAACTGTATTTTCATTCATATATGTCCATTAATCAAACCATGACAATGACATATATAGTGACAATATAGTTATTTTTAATACAAAATTTTTAATATATTTATAATGGTTTGTTTTGTGGAGTACAATAGTATTAACAACTGTAATCTCACGACTAGTAAGTAAGACAATTAACAACTTTAACTAGTTAATTTATATTTCTTTTTATAGATGTCTTGAAAAAGAATTAAATACAATTCGAAAGCTTGACAGTAAGTCAAAGAGTTTTCTTTGTCTTGTGGGCCAAATAAACTGACTGCATCCTCAAAAATCATAATTTATATTTAAATTAACAGTCAAGAATACCACCATCTTATATATATATATATATATATATATATATATATATATATATATATATATATATATATATATATATAAAATATTGAAAATAGCTTCAGTGAAAAGTGTAGTGAAGTATTCCACATCACAGTGTTTTCGGACGGCTATCAGAAATTTCTATTTATTCTTAGCACTAAATATAAGTTAGTGTTTATTCTTTTTTCGTTCCAGCCCCTGGCTGGTGGTCCTTTGTCCTTTAATTCTTTAAATAAGTTAATATTCAACCAGTGTTGATAAACGAGGACATGGAAATCAAACATCAACAAAGGAACAAAAAAAGAAAAGGGCAAGTCATGGTTGTTTGTTATAACTCTAAATTATGGACAACTAATACAGACCTAAAGAAAAGATTGTTGGCAGTTGAAATGGATTATTTAAGAAGACGTGCTAAAACGTCAAGGCTGGAATGGAAGACCAACGAATTAATAAGAAATAACATGAATGCTACACAAACGGTCATTGACAGAATAGAAAGAAGAGGTTTAAAATTGTTTTGGACACCTATTATCCATGCCTGATGAACGTTGGCTCCAAAAACTTCACAGATCGAAGCCCTCTGGAAGAAGAAAAAGAGATAGACCTCGACGCTCATGGAATGAAGGAATTAGAAGAGCGATGAAATGGAAAGAGATTTGGAGGAGGAGCGTGCTTTGGACCATAAGGATTGGCGGAGGAGAACGGGAATACGGCGATAGCCATCTCCAAAATGTATTTACAAGATGGATCCTGTAATATATAGAAAATTTTTCGGGCAATATTTTGGACTGGTATAAAAGTTTGTTTGCAATTTTCGTGAATTAAATTCTGACAGTTAAATCACGAGACATCAGTCGAGTGATTTTGTCAAAATTTCATAAGCGAAAATTGCCTAAAGTCAACAAACTTGAATAAAACCAGAAGAAATTTTGCCAGTAAATAATTTTCTCTCGAATAATAATCGACAAGACTATTTCATGAGACAACTAATGCACCAGATCAACGAAACGTAATCTTTATTAATTTGTTAACAATATTAAATGTACAATTATTATAAGCTATAGTGGTTTGCCCATTATTTTCCATCAAATCATGATTTTGTGTATTATTGACCTGTAGCATTTTGGTACTCGAAGGTCCAGCTTCATTTGTTGTAACATATAGTAAGAAATATATAGTTCGTCTAGAAAGTATACGGAATTTTATATTTTTCTTTATTTTAACATTTGTAACACTTCAAGACAAAAGTAATGCATCAAGTAGGTTGTGCCTATAGTAGTATGTGGACAAAATCGCATTGCAACAACATCTGTCAACTATTTATGTTTGTAAACAGACTTAAGATTTGTGAAATAATGTCGCAAGTAGAAAAAAGAAGAGTGGTGGAATATTTGTATAGAAAGGGTTTCCGAAATGTTAAAAAATTAGTGCAATTGACTGAACTCAAAAAAGTGCAGTGTATGAGACAATAAAGAGGATACAAAATGGCATAGATATGAGACATAGGCCAGTTAGAAATTTTTTTAAATTGACTGTCCAAAAACTTTGTTAATATCAAAACGTTCAACTCAACTATGGCTGGATTAATCTGAGTCATTGTTTAGGTCAAGTTCCTTTATACAACTCCATAATTTCCACTCAATTTCGCCGAGACGGTAAAGACACAAAAATACAGCTACGCTGCTAAACCGAATTAACATCAGACACATTCCCATCATTAATGGTTTTCGAACAAAACAGTCTCTGCTTCTCGAATTCGTATACTTTAACCTAGGAGTTCTCAATTCACTTGGAAATTCTAGTCATTGCGGTTGGCACAGGAGTGGATTTAGTTTAATTTCAATAAGAGACATTCATGAGGAGAACTTAACTACATTTTGAGACAACAGGATCATTTTTTCTTCTTCTTCTTTAAGTGCCGTCTCCTTTAAGAAGGTTGGCTATCATCACGGCTATCTTCACCTTTGACACTGCTGCTCTAAACAGCTCAACAGAGTTACAATTGTACCACTGCCTCAAATTGTTTAGCCAGGATACACGTCGTCGGCCTATGCTTCTTCTGCCCAGTATCTTTCCCTGTATAATGATCTGCAGCAACTCATATCTCTCACCTCTCATGACATGACCCAGATACTGCAATTTTCTTATTTTAATTGTATTTAATATCTCCTTTTCCTTGTTCATTCTTTTTAAAACGTCGTTGTTCGTAACCTTATCGATCCAACTTATTTTTAAAATTCTTCTATAAGCCCACATCTCAAACGCTTCTATTCTGTTACTTATATCTTTTTTAAGCGTCCAAGCCTCCATTCCATATAATAACACAGAAAATACATAACATCTAAGCATTCGTACTTTAAGTTGCAGACTCAGATCATTGCTACAAAGTACTTTTCTCATAGTATTGAATGTTGATCGGGCTTTTCCTATACGTGATTTGATTTCCTGTGTGTAATCGTTGTTTTCGGTTATGATTGTTCCCAAGTATGTATATCTGTTCACCTTTTGAACGAGTTCGTCCCTAATCCATAACGTGTCCTGTTGTTGTGTCTTTGCGATGGTCATGAATTTCGTCTTTTTGATATTTAAAGTAAGTCCAGCCTCTTCGCTACTGTCTACAATCTTATTTATCAGAACCTGCAATTCTTCAACTGACTCTGCGATTACTAAAGTATCATCGGCGTATCTGATGTTATTTATAAGTTCTCCGTTGACTTTAATTCCACTTGATGTTTCCTTTAGTGCCTTCTGAACTACCTCTTCTGAATAGAGGTTAAAAAGCAGCGGAGACAATATGCATCCCTGCCTTACCCCTCGTTGTATTTCTATTTCTTCTGATAGTTCGTTGCCAACCTTTACAGATGCAACTTGATTAAAGTAAAGGTTTGATATTATTCTAATATCTTTCATATCCAGATTTTTATCTTGAAGTAGCTGTAGGAGGCGATTATGTCTGACTTTGTCAAATGCCTTATTGTAATCAAGGAAACAGACATAAAGAGGTTGGTTAACATCCATACATCTTTGGGCCAATACATTCAGGGCAAACAAGGCCTCTCTTGTACCATTGCGTTTCTGAAGCCAAACTGCGTGTTACTAATATCTTGCTCCAGTTTTCTGAAAATTCTTTGATGTATAATTTTCAGGAATATCTTTAGAGTGTGGCTCATTAAGCTGATGGTTCGATGGTCACAGCATTCTCTAGCGTTAGCTTTTTTCGGTAGAGTCACGAACGTCGACTTAAGCCATTCTTTTGGAATGAGCCTGTATCATATATGGTGTTGTACAAGTCTTTTAGTATATCTATTTGATCTTCTGCGATTAATTTTATAATTTCCGCTGGTATCTCATCAGGACCTGTAGCTTTATTATCTTTTGCCAATTTTACTGCATGCATGACTTCTTCTTTTGTTATACTGGGCCCCGTTTCTCTACTGTTGTATAGTTCTATGTTTTCTGGTTGTCTCTCATCTTTAAATAATTCCTGTATGTATTGTTTCCATCTTTCTATTTTCTTGTTGTTATCAAGGATAATTTTACCTTTTTCATCTAATAGAACACTACTGTGGTTTGTTTTTCTGATGCCGGCCAGTTCTTTTACCTTCCTATGTAGATTAAAGTCATCATGCCTTTCCAATAGTACTTCTATTTCCTCACACTTGTTTGAGTACCATTTTTCTTTGGCTTCTCTTATTTTCTTTCTAATTACACCATATATGTCTTTATATTTTTCGATGTCTACGTTCTTGTACAATCTTCTCTTTTCCATCAATTGCAGTATCTCATCATTAATCCATGACTTTGTTGTGTTATTATTTTTCTTTCCTTTTAGAATCTCCTTCGTTGGATTCAGCATTATGTTTTTAAATGTTTCCCATTTTCTGTTCGAATCTTCGTCTGGATCGATTATATTTATCTTTATTTCCTCGTTAATTTTTTGGATAGCTGATCTCTTACAAATGAATTTTTCAAAAATGAACGTTGTATTTGATTCTTATTGCAACGTGCAGTTAGTTTTTTAAATCGGAGATCGAATGATACAACAACGGGATTGTGGTCTGTGGCTGCATCAGCCCCAGGGTATGTTTTTGCTGATTTAATGGAGTTCCGAAACCTTTTTCTTATTAAAACATAGTCTATCTGGTTTCTAATAACTTTCCTATCATTATCCGCAGGCGATCTCCAGGTGTAGAGTCGACGATTAGGTAACTTAAAATAAGTGTTTGTAACTACCAGACTGTTCTCTTGACAGAACTCCACCAATCTTTCCCCCCTCTCATTTCTTAAACCAAGTCCATATTTCCCTACAATATCTTCTACTTCTCCTTTTCCTACTTTTGAGTTAAAATCGCCCATAACAATCGTGATATCTCTATGCTTTGTATTATCCAGGGCTTGTTGTATATCTTTATAGAATTGTTCTATTTCATCGTCTGTCTTGTCGGAAGTTGGAGCATATACTTGGATTATATTTAACTTTCGTTGGATCATTGTTAAAGAAACCATAACTACTCTATCTGAGATAGGACTGAAAGAAGTGACTGATTGACATAAGTTCTTATCAACAATGATTGCTACTCCATTTCGATGGTTTGGATCATTATTTCCCGAATAGTATATTTTGGAATTTAAAATCTGTTGTTCACCCGAGTCTGGCCATCTGGTTTCACTTAGTCCCAATATTTTGACAGACATGCGTTGCATTTCTTGTATGACGTTGTGTATCTTTCCGGCTTCATAAATTGTTTTAATATTCCAGGTAGCGATCTTTGCACCTTTATTCTTTTTGTAGGGTTTTCGTAGATTAACGACCGGGGGAGCCCTACAGTCTTTTGGTTGTCTACCCCTGCCGGATCTTGACGACCGAAAATCATGATCAGTAACTTGTTGTAACCATCTTGTACTAGCCATAATGATTAATCATTTTATGCAATAATATTTTTCCAACATTCGATTAAACAATTTTTGTTTTTTAATGTTGCGTATAAAATTCTTGTAGTAGGGTGATAGGGTACATGTGGACAAAAAAAATTATACCGCAAAATAAGATTCATTGTAAAATATCGGCTTCTTCAATGTGAAATTCACATATTTGTAAGTCTTTGTGTACCGGGTGGTCCAACAAGCCAATCTCTCGGCTATATATCAGAAACTATTTATGTTATAACTTTAGGAGAAAAAATCCTTAGTAAAAGTGGCCAGAAATCGCTAAAGACCAAGTCTTTACAACGCTATGCATGAATTAGGAATTTCAAAAACAACTCATATGTTTGATAAAAGTGACAATAGCGAAGATGCTAACAGCAGTAAAAATTCAAAACGACTCGTCAACCCCATTTGAAATATATAGGGGGTTAAGGCAAGGAGATGCGCTGGCGTGTCAGCTTTTTAAGGTCGCCTTAGAGAAAGTTGTACGAGAAGCTAATTTAGATAGCAGGGGAACAATACTTAATAGATCAGTCCAAATTCTAGCATATGCAGACGACGTGGACATTATAACAAGAACTAGGGCGAGAACTGTGGAAATCCTAACCGAACTAATAGCAGCAGCAGAACGAATGGGGTTACATATAAGTCAAAATAAAAACAAATTTATGGCGACTAACACAAATACAAGATCTGGAAATGTTGACGCAAATTTAATCATCAATGACCAAAACTTCGAAGCAGTCAAAGGGTTCATATATCTAGGGACATCGGTTAACCCCAATAATAACACATCTAAGAAAATAAAAAGGCGAATAATAATTGCAAACAGGTGTTATCATGGTCTAATAAAGTACTTAGCTAACAAACGTCTGTCTCAAAAACTCGTATAAGGCTGTATAGAACACTGATAGTCCCCGTTTTCACATATGGATCAGAGGCATGGACGCTAACTAAAACAGATGAATCCGCTCTATCGATTTTTGAAAGAAAGGTGCTACGCAAGATATTCGGAGCGGTCTGTAAGAACGGAATATGGAGGCAAAGATACAACTTTGAACTGCAGATTATCTACAAGCATATGTTTGGTGGTAAAGATATTACCACTATAATTAAGCGAAACCGCCCGCAGTCGGCAGGACATGTAGTCCGGGCCCCTGAATCGAACATGATAAAAAAGATTCTTAAAGCGCAACCCGTGGGAATGAGAAGACAGGGTAGACCAAAGCTGAGGTAAATGGTTGGGGTAACACAACATGCGGAGAAGATCGGAGTCGGCAACTGCAAAATGCAAGCAAGGGACAGAACACAATGGCGTAGAAAGCTTGAGAAGTTCGAGGCCCTCTAAGGGCTGTAGCAAAAAGATGATGATGATGACGATATATTTTCTTATTGTCCATCCTTTACTCAGAGGCAACTGCTTAAAACATACTTTGAAGCCACTTATTATAATTAACGATAAAAATTTAAAAATTAAAATTAAATTATAATAAAATTTTTGAAAATGTTAAAAACATTTGATAGAATTCTTGAAATTTATAAACTATTTTCATAAAAGTTACTACAATACATCAATAACTAAAATATGTATATTATATACATTATTTAATACGTAACTGTAATAATTTTATATATGTAATTTATATTTCATATATGTCTATGTATGTCTATCACTTTTTGTATTTTTCTTATGCCAATAACCCCAAGTGGTCAAAGCAAAATAAATAAAAAAAGTGTTTAAGGTTTTATTGCTTGAAAAAATATATTTATTGTGGATAATGTTGTATAAAATAAGTTTCAAATATTATTTAGAAGTGTAATACGCCCCTGAATTTTCATGACTCTTGTGGTTATAAATTATGACCATAAGACGGTCTTAGAAATATTAATTCTGAATTGGTTTGTTTGTAAGCTGCTATCTTTCTAAAAGTTAATAAATACTTTTTTCGCTACAGTAGTTCGCAATTTTGTACAAGATTACTATTCGTCGAAATATCTTATGACTTCTGGATCAATATTTCGATTAAGTTGATCTTAATGGATACTTGTAAACTTTAATGATTTAAACATGTTATCTATCTAAACGTCTCTGTCGATATAGGAGTTAATTAGGTACTAGAAGTCCAATAAGAAAAATCCTTAATAGATGCAAATAACAAAAAAAATCTGATTGAAAGTGGCTACGTAAGGGCACAGGCGCAAAATGTTCAATGCGTTTTAAATGTATTAATTTTTTTCGAATCCTGAGAAAACCAATAGATATTTTTTTTTTATTTAAACGCAGAATGAAAAAATTCATTATTATCGAGGATCGAAAGTCCCTTAAAATAACCAAAAAGTTTCTTTTGAATAAGATATTAGAAATTAAAAGTCCCTCTAAACTTTCTCCTTACTTTTCACACCTGTAATTTATTAAAATAAATATTATAGAAGTTTTCATTCATTTTAAAATAAATAGTTCACACCATTGACATTACTGATGAGAAGAGAGAGCAATTTAGGACTGAAATGGATGCTGATAAGGATCTGAAACTATAAAATTCTTCTTCTTCAGGTGCCATCTCCGCTAGGGAGGTTGGCAATCATCATAGCTATCTTAATTTTTGAGGCAGTAGCTCTAAATAGTTGTTTTGAGCTGCATCCAAACCATTCTCTCAGGTTCTTCAGCCATGAAATTCGTCTTCTTCCGATGCTTCTTCTGCCATCTATTTTTCCTTGCATTATGAGTCGCAGGATGCCATACTTATCGCCCCGCATCACATGTCCGAGATACTCTAGCTTTCTTTCTTTAATTGTAAGTTCAATTTCCTTCTCTTTGCCTATTCTTCTCAGTATTTCATTGTTTGTAACTCTATCTACCCAGGAAACCTCATAATTCTTCTATAGGTCCACATTTCAAAGGCGTTAAGTCGTCTCATGGTATCTAGATTTAACGTCCATGATTCCACTCCATAATATAGTACACTGTATACGTAACATTTTGTTAGACGTATACTTTATAGAACTATAAAATATATAACTATAAATAGTAAAGAAATATTGTATGCAAGGGTGGCCCCAAAACCTTGTTATTATTATTATTATCAAAAAATGAACTATATTTACTTGACGTACTAATATTTGACAAAGACAGGGCTATAGTAAAAATATTGAGAGAGAGCATGCTAAGATTATTGCATTCGAGTCATTCGAGTCCAGTTTTGACATTCAGAAAACCCAACAGAGTGCAAGACAGATATTACATTGGCCACAAATATACAAAAGTATAGAAGACTGGGTAAGAAATTGTAGTAAGTGTGAGATATTTAAATGTCGTAATGATAAAGAACTACTATTACTTGGAGAGTTGACTTAAGCACCTTTTAAAAAGTTAGCAAGTGATATATTAGATTATGGTGGACAGTCATATCTGGTTTGGATCGATTACTTTTCTAAATGTCTTGATATAGTGAAAATTAATTCAAAAAGGTCTCAGGTAGTCATCAAGATGTTAAAGAAAATGTTTTTAACACACAGAATACCCTATGAAGTCATATCAGCTAACATGCCTTATAATTCGTGGTATTGTTAGCAATTTGCTAAAGGCTGTTATTTTCGGTTTGTAATGTCCAGTTCCCGCTATCCACGGTCTAATAGGCATACAGAACGAGCCGTTCAAATTGCAATAAACATAATTAGTGACTAACAGGGTTCTTAGATCGAAGCTACAATCAAATAAAAAGCACAAAGATATTAATCTAAAGGAAGAGTGGGAGAAAACTAGAGCCAAAATGAAACAAATATAAACACCTAGGTAAGAAGGGACATAGTGCCAGGAGAGAGTATAGCTGTCAGATCGGGTCAAGAATAGAGACCAGGTAAAATTCTGGAAAGAGTAGATGAGGCACCCAGATCTTATTTAGTGCAGACAGAAAATGGGGAAGTGGTCAGGTGAAACAGATATCTCTTAAGGCTTTCCCTAGTTAAAGCAGAAATTAAGAAGAATACTGATTTTGCACATTATGATAGATCATTGAACTTCTCATTTGGGAATCAGTCGTGGAGTAGAGGAATCTTCAACCTCCCAGATGGATGCTGAAAATAGAACTAGACTCAAAAGGACTTCAGTGCGTTTTAATGACTATCAAATGTAAAAAAAAGGGGAAAGATCTCATATCAGTAGGAGATGATTTCGATCACGGGGATCTAGGTACAATTGGTGAGACTCGTTGTCAAATGAGACAAAGATGGAGACTCGTTGTCAGTTGTCACTACTTGTCAGATGAATCATTGTTAGAACATGGGCTTTTGATATTGTTTTTTTTTTTTTTTTTTTTTTTTTTTTATGGCTTTGGATTATTGATCCATTCAGCCACGCTATTATAATAAATACTGTTTGCTACAATATTAAATACTATAGACACATGCGCAGCACATATACAAACTTATGCACGAACATACATATATAGGTATTGTTATATAAAAATAAAAAAAAGAAAAAAAAAGATATTGTTGATTCTTGCAGAAATTTGTTTAAAAGTTTAATACTGACTTTATTTAGTAATTTACTATCAAAATTGTCTTCAATTTGATTTCCCTCTAGGTTATAGAATGTTGCTATAGATAAGAAAAAATCATTAGGACAATACCAAAATATTATTCGCAGCTTATTAATAAATTAGTAGTATATTAATATTGTATTACCATTAAGGCACTTTTTATAGATACTTTTGCCGGACAGCAGTTTGATTAAATTATCAAATATTTTAAACCTCCAACTTTTCCAACTCAATAAATGTTTCAAAGTACTCCGAGCGGGTTAAAAGACACTAATTTCATTTACAAATTTAACATTCCTCAGTGAATAGGGTGGCTGCAAAACTAATCAAACTTTCAAAAATCTAATCACCTTTAATTTAGCCCTTGCGTCGGTGGCGTCTTGTATAATTATTTCTCAATGATTTATGGGAAGGGATTTTCTGGAAAATTTAGTAAGTAGTTTAAATAGGAGATTGAGAAATGATGAGAAAATGACTACTAATGGCAGTTGAAGCAGATTTATTAGCGAGTCACGTGGCGAAGATTTGGCGACAAAAACACTGACGAACAAATTTAACTTTTAGAGGAGTGAAATGAGAAAATTGGCTACTAAACCATTTGGTGTATTTTGTTAATAAACAACATACTTGTCGTCGATGTTGTTGCAACAATTTCGTCGGTTGTTTTGGAGAAGCCATTCAAAATGATTTTCAAAAGTATAAAATCAGTGCAAGTAAATTTACAACAATATTATGTTAATGTTTTTTTTATTCATCCGCTTCAACGAAAAAACGCAGAACTTCCATTGAGTTTTGTAACCAGTACTTCTTTCAGGATTTTGGGTATCTTGAATATCGCCTAGGCTGAGGTGTAGGGGAAACTGGGAGAATTCTGCGCACCTAAGGTAAAATACTTACAAAAAGTTTCCTATGTGCAAACAAACTTCCATAATTTAACTACTGAAACCTCTATCTATTGGTTACGTTATTCCTATAAAAAATAGGATTAAAGTTTAACGGATTTTAAAGAAAAAAATTTTCTTCTGTTTCATTTTTTTTTAACTTTTCAGCTTTTTTCTTAATATTTCTTTTTTCTGTTTGGTTTCATTTTTTTCTGTTTTATTTCTAATTGCGTTTTTAGTGGCGTGGAAGTGAAAATTTCTGATTGTTGTTTTGCACGTAATTTGGAACTTTTCTTTATAAATTTAAAAGGAAGAGGAGCTAGCTTTTCAATGGGTATACTATTTTAATATTTCTTGACGTTCCATGCTGGGTGCAGATTGCTGGTTTTATTTCTTTTTGGCATTATACGATGGAATCTTGTGCATAGTTTCATCACATCTTGATGGTCCCGGTTGGAGTTCGGTATTGCTAGGTGGAGTTCTCAGCAGAGTTTCGTCACATCTCGACTGATAAAGGGCCCTGTCATCATTGGTGACGTCGGTTTCTAAGTCCATTACAATGTGCATGTCTAGCGCCCGGTTCCACCAACGTGATCTAAGTAAAATCTTACGTAAGTTTTGCTTAGTCAAAAAAAATTCTTAGTTGAAATTTGCGTTCCACCATACAAATTCTTACTTAACTTAACCAAGAAAAAACTTAAGTTATCAAAGATACCAACTTCGCAAAGTTGTCAAAAATTCTTAACTTGTTGACGCGTTATTAACAAAAAAACAACAAAAGAGAAGAAAAATTTGTATCATTTGTCATTTTTGATGCTAGCTTTAATGTCATTTCAATATTTTATAATATTTATATTTATTGTAAATGGTAATCCTTGTGTATTTTGCGAATTTATTCTGTTGCTAGTTAATAATGGTAAATAATAATTTAAAATTTAGGGATAGTTTTGAAAAATAGTAATTTATAGTAATAGTATAGTGACAATAATTTGAACGAGTCTCAGACTGAACCAGATGAGACTGTATTGGAAATCATAAACAACAAAACAGTCGTTGGGTTGAACAACCCGTATGATGATGAATCTGCACTGGATAAAAGCTTTTTGTAGTAACAGGTATGTAATCTTCAGTATTTAATACAATTCAAATTATTTATTTTTTTTTTTTGTTTTCAGAGAAGAAAATCAAATAGAGGATTGTGCTCATGTAGAGTTTCATAGTGGACAGAAATAGAGAAGGAAATAAAGAGAGAATAGAGAGCCTTTCAAGCAAAACTCCAAGCCCTACAAATAAAATAAAAAGAAGTAGAATTGGAAATAATGCTTCAACAAAAAAGAAAACTTATGTTCGAGAATGAACCTCTAGAGAATGAAATAAAAAAAATGTAAACATTAATCAGTTAATAAGATTTCAATAAAAAGTCATTATTTATTACATTATTATTTCTGTTATATACTGACACATTGTAGTTGATGTCATCTTTTTTATTTATTTATTGGAATAAAATTTACAAGTCCATATAACTAAGGTAAAGTATGAAGTCTATTTATATACTATGATCTTTGTGGAGTATAATTAGTTTTTATATATTTGTTTACAATACATTTGAAGCCAATAACTGTTCTATGTTTAAAAATATGAAAGTATTGAAATTGCATATAAGTTAATAAAGTATACATAAAAAAAATAGAAGAGAAATATAAAATGAAAATATGTTTAGTATAGTAAAATTTTAGAATTTATAATGATGATAATGATAATGATCCATTTTTGCAAATATCACACACTATTTTCTATTATATACACGATAAACTATACACTTCCATGGAATTAAAAACAATATATATAATTAGAAAAAATCCTATCAACACTAAAATATCTATGTACACTGTATATACACTATTATCAACTATTATATACTACGTTTTATTAAAGATTACGGTAGTATTTATAAAAAATAGGAATATAAAAATTAAAAAATTATATCAACTAAATGCGAAAATTAACATAATATATACAGAATAGATTTAAATTTAACCTCACTTGTATGTCAATATATGACAGATGAATGTGCTCCAAGTTAAAATTTTTACTTAAGTCGTCCTAGTAGCTGACTTGAGCTTAAGCAAAAATATTTATACTTAAGTAAATATTTTTAGTTGGTGGAACGAAAATTAACGGACTTAAGTAAAAACTATTTCTTAAGATCAAATTTTCACTTAAGTCACGTTGGTGGAACCGGGCGTAGGACTTTAGTGTGATCTACTAAGCTGAAATATCTTCAAAGAATGTATTAGGATCTATGAGCCATATTCCGGCAACACGGAACCCGGAGATTCCTTTGTTCATCGATACAGCTCTCAGGTATGCTCTGTTAAAAATGGAAGCAAGTTGAGAAGGTGTGATCTTTTTATGAGTATGAGTTCTCAGATACAAGTCGCACTCACGATTGAAAGCATTTTTTAGGGCTCAAAAAAAGTTAGGTCAAGACCTTGAAGCCTGTGTGAGGTATGAAGGGGAAAGTAGAACCATAACAAGTCCGTGTGATCTGCAGTAAGTATAAATCTCCAAAGAAATTTCACTCCCATGGTTATCCAGTATAAGAAGCACTGGATCTTTTTTTGAGGCCTTTATATGATGACAAAAACTTTTATCCAGTCGAAAAATAACTCTTTATTTATCAAAACGTTTTTAGAATATCTGTAGATTGCTCAAATTGGACCTCCTCTTTGTGCTGCAACATTTACAGCGCATACTATGGGAACATTTTCCATTTTTCCAAGATATTACGGATCCTACTTGCTTTTGACCTTTTGATGCCAAAATTTTTGATTTTCTGGACCGTAGAAATGCCTGTTTCATGTACATTTAAAATTTGACTATCAGGAAATTTGAACTATTCCTTAACTGTAAGCAGATTGTTAAAAAATCGTTCAACCTCATCTTTACTGAATGTTGAAATGCGGTTTTAACTGGTACCTTCGGGTTTTCTAACACTAATGACGCTTTCAAAAGAGTTCTAACCAATCTTCACCAGCGATCTTCTTTATCGAGTCGAAACGGTGTTTTATTTTATTTTCTTTAGCAAAATGGTATGCTAAACGCTTTAGATCTGATGGTGTGACTCCAAAAAATATATTGGCCAACTTTTTAACATGGTTGGCTATGGTGGATTCCTGTTCATCATTAAAAATTGGTTTCTTGCTAAGTATTATTGTTTATGGCTTCTGTACTTTAGTTTGTCACGTAGGTTGGATTCTGTAATATTAACTGATCGACCTACTTCTCGTATTTTTCGCCCAGATCGTATAGCAGTGATCGCAGTTTTTAGTTCATCTTCTGTCCATTTTGATCTTTCAGTTTTCGAACGTAAGCACGGGGCGTTTTGGAATGCAATAAAAACACTATACCAGCAGAAATTCTTACACAGGGTAATACCGCACAGCCCGAAATTACCCCGACACAGTTGCGCGGTAATCCCCCTAAGTGAGTAACCTAACCTAACTTATCACTGTTCGTTAATGACTAAATAAAATGCATTATTTTTGTTCATTGAATAGTTTTAATGAAAATTAATAACAAAAGCACTTACCGTTCTTTAAAGATTAGTCGAAAATTACATCAAAGTCTTGAAAAACAAACAATCTGTGACCTTGTCTAAACCAATACTGAATTCAGTCATATTACAAATATGTGGTCGGCTAGCAAATACGAAACGGCGCACTGTGTTGGGTGTTGCAATACTTACGCCATGTTGCCAAGATACTGATGCGCGATATTCCCCCGTGCGCTGTATTTCCCCGGCTTCCCCTACTCTGGACATTTTATTATTATATGGTTGACTGTGAAAGGTGTTAGTTTCGTATTTTTTCCACATTTGTGATGGTTCTTTGGAGATTATACAGCCATGCGTAAGTCGTGTATGCCCAAGCTGGAGTCTGCTGAGAATTACCTGGTCATTTCTTTTTGATGGTAAAAGAAGATTTTTTCAAGATACGTCTGGTCTCATACTTTTAAAATTTGTGTTTGTTTGATCCCATATTTTTTGCCAGATTTTGTTTACATGAGTTTCGAATAAAGTTTTAGTATCTGATATTGGTATATCTGTTGTAGTTGGAATGTTCACATTGTTTATTGATTTCAACGCTGTTTTGTCTGCTAGCTCATTACCAGTTATGCCGACATGAGATGAGACCCACATAAATGATATGATTTTCCCAGAAAATTGGAGCTGTTGCAACGCATATTTAATTAGGAATAAATTGATGTGTGTAGGATAAACATGTCTAATGGCCTGTAAAGAACTTAATGAATCTGAGAATATTAGTATTTGCTTTTCATTTGTGGTTTTACAATAATTTAGTGCATCAAGTATTGCTTGGAGCTCTGTGGTATAAATACTACAGCCTTTGGGTAATTTAGTAGCCGAAATTACGTTTTCTGATACAGTAGCAGCTGCTACTCCGTTGTAATCTTTGAAGGCATCATTGAAGAACAATTTGTAAAGGGAATATTTGAGTAAATGTGCATGATATAAAGCCTGACCTCAGCAGAAATGTGTAAATGCTTATCATGATTGGTCTAAAGAGAGGTCTACTATTGGCAAAGAAACTGTCCAGGGAGGTGTCTGGTATATTTTTAAGGGTGCCAAGGTGATTTGATTGATATAATACTGTAGTCTTTTAACTCGTTCGTAAAATCGTTATGTTAATGTTTATTTTAACAAAATCCCTTTAAACACGACAATACAAATTTATTTCCAAAATTTTGTTGGTAAACAATTCTATTATTCCGAAAAATTTAACGAGAATCATACACCTAATCCTATACTTTTCCTTACTTACTTCATTTCGTTGTAAGTTGTGATCCCTTTATTTATATCTTTTATATAGAAATACATTGACGAAAGGATTGAATAGAAGTAAAACGAAAATCTAAACTTCCAATCGTAATAATCCCCAAAGTCAGGAGGTCGACTCTCAATGCAGTGGTGTAGAAGGATATTCAATCCACCGTAAATATATTTGGGTAAAATACTTAACACAAATTTACGATAAACATACATACAGTCGTGTTTTGTATAAATGGATTGAAGGAACTTTTAGAGTAAAGGAATGTATTTAATATAAAACTTTCTCAATAAATGCCGAAAATGTTGATTTCAGGTTTGTAATTATATGTATACATATATACAGGGTGGTCGTTAAGTAATTGTATAAGAAAAAACAGTAGATTTTATACTTAAAATATTACGATTTCACCCAACTTGATTTAATAACATGTTGATATTAGGAAAGAGATAGGGTGTTAAAGTAAAAATTTAAAATTTCATTTCTTCATAACTTTTATGTTTGTGGACAGTTATGTATAAAAACTGGGACTTTTTAGTATCAGGCATTATAATTTGATGCATTATACTTTAAGGTAGCGACAGAAAGCACCACATAAGCCATAAATGTTTGTTCTTCTTATTTGTTCTTCAAGTTAGCGCTCCTTGTTTTAAAAAATATTAAAGATACAAATGTTTATAACTTTAAACCTTAACAATTTGCGAGATAATTGCATTTTAAAAATCAGCTGCATAATAATTTTTAATTGTGATATCGTGAATTAGAGAACAGTTTGAATGTCGAATTCCACGAGGAAACTAAGTTCCTGTAGCTGACTGTATACCATATATCACAAAAAAATTTTGTTTAAAATCCTTTATAAAAGGTATATAAAAATGCCTCAAACGGGCTATCACAAACACATTGCAAAACGTTTTCGGATTAAACAATCCATCATCAGTGCAAACCTGAAAGTATATAACCACTTTAATTAAAAAGAACGTTAAATGAAAATGTTGACAAAGGTTAGAGCAAAATGTGGTTAATACTTACGGTTGTACATACTAGTAGCCACCAAAATATATGGGTAAAAACCCTTTAAATGTTTTAAATTTGAAGTTGTTTTACATTATTAGTATTTATAATTTGTGATGGTTAAGTTACCGTTGGATAGGTAACATGGCGATTACATGACATTACACTTCTTTATATACCTTTTAAAAAGTTTTAATGTCATCATTAGAGAATCCCACTCTTATTTCATGCATTACCAAAAATGTTAACATATTAGGCTAATGTCCCGAATGCTTTTGACAACTAAAAATAAGTCTTGTTTCGATTACTCAGTGATTTTTGTAATATCTAGTTTATTTTGGTTTAGCGTGCAGTAAAAAGGGAATATTTAAGAAGATATACAAATAGTGTATCTTCTAAACTTGATACCTTGGGCCTACCAATTATTATTAGGCCTGATCACAAAGATAAAGTAATGGTTCGCGTTGACGATGATTCTCAAGCAAGTACACGACGTTTGTCTTCAGCGTTAGGAATCAAAAAAACTTTTTCACAGCAACAAAACATCAAAAGTTTTAAAAATCCTACATTGTGAAGATTTTCACCCTTACCATTTTAAACCTTTGCAAAATCTATTGCTAGCAGATTTACCTTTAAAAAGAAGATTTGCAAAACATATTTAAAACATGAAATGAGGTTGAATGCTCGAATAAATGAACTTTGAAAATAAGGCTATTATCGAGCACAAGTTAATTAAATCTAGCCCAAGTACTTTCGCTTAAAATAGCATCTTCAGGGGCATTTCGTCAAAATGTGAACTATCCGGCAAGCGTAGAATGTGGAAACATTAAAAATAACATAAATTGTACAAAACACTACACTAAAACGAGGACAAACAGTTTAAAATTACTTCTACGCTACATTCTCTGTCAGTATCTCTTAATTTTCAGTCTCTAATTACAGTTATTTTTAATGTTTCCACATTCTACGCTTGCCGGATAGTTCACATTTTGACGAAATGCCCCTGAAGATGCAATTTTAAGCGAAAGTACTTGGGCTAGATTTAATTAACTTGTGCTCGATAATAGCCTTATTTTCAAAGTATATTTAAAACAGGCAACATCTTGACTACTATTTCGTCGATAGAGTATTATTTACGGACAAAGCTACATTAACATGCCGTGGTGGTGTTTTTAATTTAAAGAACAATCATTTCTAAGGAACTGAAAATCCTTATATTAAGGAAAAGAGACATTTTTAACATGAATTTTAAATCAAAGTATGGTGTGGAATAATTGGTTATCGTTTTTTAGGGCCATGCGAGTTACCTCGTAAATTAAATGGTGAAAAATATTTACATTTTTTACAAAATGATTTAATTAATTTGTTGGAAGAATTGCCATTAAACTAAAGAATAAATAAGTGGTTTATTCAAGATGATGCACCCCCACATCATAGGAGGGCAGTGAAAATACACTTAAATACCAACTTTCCCGAACGCTGCACTGGTCGTTGTAATTCTTTACCTTGGCCACCATGTAGCCCAGAAATTAATCCAATCTTTTTTGGTGTACGAGGTACAATGAAACCCATAAATACTCACAACCCTTTTCGGGAAAAAATAAACACTTCAGTAACTTCTTTTAAACCCATAACGCTATTTAATATGAGACAATAGTTTATGGAACGTACTAATATATGCATTGGGGAAAATGGAGAAAATGGTAAGGATACTGACCACTATACTATGGAGAGATAGAAAGAATGTATATTAGCAACGTATTGGTACATTTATGAACCATTTCCAATCCAAGAATCGTTTTGAAAATATTTGAGTTAAAACTTGTCTACATTTAAAAACAAATACTAATTTCTAGATGCCACATCTTGGATAAGACACATTTATATACATTTTCTCACATTTGTCGATTAGGCGTAGCTTACAGTTAAAAATACATTCCAGCTGTAGAGAATTTCTAAATAAAAAACCCCGTTTAAGAAGCTTATCGCCACGCCAGTTTCGTTTAGAAGATTTGTGATATCGACATTGGAATTATGGTCCCTAAGGATTTCCGCACAGGACAAGGGAAAACTATCCGAAGAATTTGTTGGCTGAGTTTTCATCAGTTCTAACCCAAATTTTCAATTAGTAAGAGCGTACACGAGAGTCCACAAATTGTACCATGATTAACACGATAATAAAATCTAAAAGGGGGATGTGTGGTGTTAATGTAAAAGTAAAAAAGATGTTGGTTATTCCTGCATAAAATTCTTCTACATCATTTACTTCTAAGTTGTAGTAGCGTTATCCTTTCGGAGCAAGGAGTAAAGTTTTATCTAGATTTATTAATGTTTTTGTGTGTGATAAATGCGACGGCATATTGTTTATGACAGTTATTTTCTAGTCCAAAAAGAGCTTTCCTGCTCGTTTTTAGATTACCTGCTGCAGAACGAATATACTATCAGTACACGATCTTCCTGCACGAAATCCATTTTGTTCTTCTATGTCTTCGTATTCTGATGCTATTCTTTCTTTTATTTTTCGACCGTACAACCTCCACTCCCCACTGAGCTGATAACAGTTATTCCCCTTTAATTAGAGCATTTGTGTTTTTCCTCTTTCTTGAATGTTAAGCTGATATATCCAATATTTTTATCGTCAGGGATATTTTGTCTTTTTAAGCATTTGTTAAATAGTTGAACCAACATCTCATGTAATCTTTTTGGTCCATACGTTACGAACTCAATCGGGATGTCTCCAGGACCTGCTGCTTTACCGTTTTTCGATTTTTTTAAGGGCAACGTTTAAATCTCCGGTTGTTATCTCAATTATTTGTGTGTGTTCGGATATTTCTTCTATCTCGATCTCTTGGAATTTACATATATCCTCCATCAGTAAGACATAATGGTGTTTCCACTGTTTCAGATCTATTAACTGTAAGTTAGATTTTTCCTTTCCTTCCATCCGAAGAGACTTTATCACCTTCCAAGCTTGCCTAACTATTGTTCCACCCATATACCTATCACAACGGAGGACACAACTGGAAGCAAGTGGCACAAAATAGAAGATACTGGATTGAATTGGACCAAAGTTGAATTACTTAAGGTAGAAGAAGAAGGTTATATTTAGAGGATGTAACTCTTTTTTCCTTTTCTATATTCTGTACCTGAGTGTTATTGCTTTCAAAGCGCATATATTTTCGTCGTTAAGGATATTTAACTAGACTTCTTCTATTATTTTTTTCATTGTTCGTCCTAGAGATGTTAGTTTTGTTGAACCCCATAACGGATTATGTGCATTGAAATCTCCAATTATTATCCATGGAGCAGGTAGTTGATTTAATAGGTTTGAAATTTCTTTTGAATAGGATTCTTTATGCATAACATGTACTCAATGAACTCCTTTTTCAATAAAAAACCAAGCAGAAAATGGACATGGATGAGTCCCGATAAAAAGAAAAAGAATGAAATAGATTATATCTTAACGAAGAATAGAAACCTAGTAGAAGACGTATCAGTATTAAATCAGTTTGACCTAGGAAGCGATCATAGACTAATAAGAACAAAACTAATATTTAACAAAAAACTAGAAAGAAAAAGAATACATGAAAAAAGATACAAATGGACATCTGAAGAAATCAAAAATAGTGAATTTAATATTAAGATAATGCATGCATTAAATCAAGTTAGCATGCAGTAGATAAACTCCAATGATATTGATGATTTGAATAACCTTATTACCGAAACAGTGAATAAAAGCTTTCTGCAACTGAAAAAACCGAAAACAACATACAGTGAATTAGACAAAGAAATATTACAACAAACAGAAAGAAGGAAGATCTTAAATAAATCTAATAGGATTCAGAATAATAATAAAGGAATCAGACAACAAAAAAGAAAAGATAACGAAAAATTAATAACAACAACTATTGAAAAAATAAGAGTATGAAATGCCTCAGACTGACACTAGGAGGACGTCAGATGATATCATTAATGGGAAAAGACGAAAATGAAATCACAAGTAGAGAAAACATACTGACACGAATAGAAGAATTTTACACAGCACTTTACAGATCACATCAACAAGATGATGAGATGAGACCAGCACGGAAATTAATAAAAAATGTTGGATCAGAAATAATGCCAAAAGTAACAATTTCAGAGGTAACTAGAGCATTGGAAAACATGAAGAGAAATAAAGCTGCAGGAGAAGATAGTATTACCACAGATATGATATTAGAAGGAGGTAAGGAACTAATTGCAATTGTAACTAAACTTGTGGACAGTTGTTTACATCAGGGCAAAGTCCCTAAGAGCTGGAACAACTCTAAAGTAATCTTATTACACAAGATAGGTGATAGTCGAAAATTGGAAAACTACAGACTGTTACACCTGTTTAAAATACTCACCAAAGTCATAACTACTCGACTAACAAGGAAATTAGACGAATACCAACCATATGAACAGGCAGGTTTTAGAAAGGCTACTCAACTTCCGATCACCTGTTAACCACAAAAATATTAATAGACAAATGTAACGAATACAAGTTTCCAGTTTTCCTAGCATTTGTAGACTACGAAAAAGCTTTCGATACCATAGAACACACGGCCGTAATAAACGCAATGCAAAATTGTAGAATAGACAGCAGATATATTAACTTAATAAAAGAAACTATGAACCAAGCTACAGCTACATACTACCTAAATGAAAATGAACACACGAACCCTGTACCATTAAACAGGGGAGTCAAACAGGGAGATACTTTATCACCCAAACTGTTCACCTTAGTTTTGGAGGACGTTTTTAAAAACCTAAATTGGAAATATAAGGGAATAAACATCAATGGCCGCTACCTCAGTAATCTACGATTTGCAGGTGACGTAATCCTGATAGCTACTCACCTACAAGAAATGCAAACCATGCTTTTGAAACTACATACCGAATCTTCTAAAATAGGACTGAAAATAAATTTAAACAAAACAAAAGTCATACACTCCGAAGACACCGTGACAATAATAATCGATAAAGTTATAGAAAAAGTTGAAGAATATATACTTAGGACAAAAAATAATCCTAAATAGGGAAATTCAAACGGAAGAAATAAAAAGAAGAAGAAAGTTAGCTTGGGCAGCATTCGGTAAACTGAACTATATACTCAGAAATCAACAAATACAATTACATCTTAGATCTAAAGTTTTTGATGCATGCATTATTCCGATATTAACTTATGCGGCACAAACATGGACAATCACAAAAAAGAATATGAATATACTTAGAGTCACTCAACACGCGATGGAAAGAGCAATGCTAGGTATATCACTTAAGGACAAGAAAACAAACACATGGATAAGACAGAAAACCAAAGTCACCGATGTGGTGCAAAAATCATTAAAGTTGAAATGGGAATACGCTGGACATATAGCTAGGAGCGATCTAAACAAATGGCACAGATCAATTTTAACCTGGAGACCATACCAACACAAAAGACCCAGAGGCAGGCCTCCTATGAGATGGACAGATGATCTGAAAAGGACTGCCGGGAAAAATTGGCTACAAGTAGCGTACAATAAAAAACAATGGAAAGGAAGACTTGAAGAGGCTTATTTTCAGATGTGGACGTGAATGGCTAGACGAAGAAGAAGGATTCTTCATTGCGGGAAATGTAAATATTGCAAATTGAAAATGAAACTGTGTCTGAGACTCCAATTCCAATTGCTTCGATAGTTGTTGTGAGTTTTATTGGTTTAGCGTCAAAGTTATTTTTTATGTAGATTGCTACCCCTTCGCTAGCAATTTTCGCATTTTCTTCATTTCTAAAAAAACAATTGAAATACTTTAAGCCACGAGCTTTGTTGTTTTTGAAGTTGGTTTCTTGTAAACATATCAAACTAGGTTTATGTTTTGAAATTAATAATTTCATCATTTCTAAATAATTAATTAGAAATTAGAATTACCTAACATTACTATGTCAGTTTGTTATATTTTGACAAACAGCCAAAACATTACTTATTTTTTTAAAATATTGTAATCCTAGTGTCCAAGAAAAATATTAATGAACTTATGTATTTTCCACGGATTCTTTTAGAGCTGCAACTAAAATGTATACCTTTTAGCTTCGTTTTTTCTTATTTTTCGTCGTACATTAGAATCTAGCGATCCAGGATCTGAAAGCAAATTGTGAAAATAAGATTACACGAAATCTTTGGGATGCGGTAACAAGATAATGGATCAGTCATGCCTTTCGCTGGTGAACATCAGTTAACAACCTTAACTCTGTTAAGGTGTATTATATATCCAAGTCTCAAGGCGGCGAATCTTGCCTTTTTGCGTTTCAGATTATTGCACAAACGCCGTAACATGAGTGTGATAGTTAGATTAAGTTTAGAATTTAACATAGACCAGTCAAAATACATTATTGTTGCGATAAACATTATTTATATAAATTGGACCTATAAATATTCGCTTCGGAAATACCGCAAATTGTTTTTAACACGTTGACTGCCACCAGAGTGTTAGGTAAGTTAATCAGATGCCAAAGTGAAAAATGCTTACAAAACAATATTTGAATTGATTATTGTTGAAAGGAGGCCAGCGAAATTCTACAAGTTTTGATAAAAACGCAAAAAACTATTCTAAGCTAGACTTACTTATTTTTGATTATTTGTTTTTGAGTAAACCTTATTAAATATTAAGAAGTAGTTATATTATGGTAAAACAAGGTCATTTTTCCGTTTTGTTTTTAAATAATTGTTATTTTTTTACATGTCACTTAGCCCCTTTCAACATCTTACAGAAAGATAAACCTTTTTTTTTCAAGAAATAATGTTTATTTAGCAAAAACTCAATAAAAATGAAGGGTTTAACTTATTTCCGTTTATTTTGTAGTTGGCCAGTTAATAATGTTATGAAAGGGTTTGTGGTTTTCTGGAATATATTTTAACACCCGTTTAATATGATCTATTTTGGTTTCTTTAATTGGAATCTTGCTCTTATATGTCTTATTTGACGGCCATCTTATGATTTTGACAGCCATTTTAAGGTGAAAAGTATTAACATTAAAAAGGAGTAACAATAAAACACTAAAAACTTTGTTTTTAAACTTCCACAAAATTTATTTTAACTTCTTATCACTATAGCTGTTTCGGCTGATTGCCTTTCTCAAGTGATCTATTTTTGGCATGCGTTTACAATTTATAGTCTCTAATGAAATTGGTTGAGGAGGGGAGAACTGTTTGTCTCAAGATTGTCATTCAGAATTATATCTGTGTTTTTTTATTTGTTGATTTCCATAGATTCTAACAACGATAGCTTAAGGCCTTTATTTTGAATGTGAAAAATTTTAAATTCGTCATTAAAAGAATGATTGAGATCTAGAAGGTAAAGTGCGTATGTAGAATCTGTTTTTCGGGTATTGAAGGCCCTTTTATGTTCTGCTATTCGTTTATTAAAGTTTCCTCATATTTCACAAACCTACCCATACTGACACGACTATACACAATTCATCATCCCATCCAACACAACATAAACTGGCAGCCTATCATTGTAATATTGTTCTGATATTACAATTATTTCTTTAGTGTATCAAAATAAGCTAGTACCGGAAAACCAGTTCTTTTATTTCTAATATTTGACTACTTCTAAGCTTATTTTGGCTTTTTTTCTAAAATTTCAGCACTTTAACTACGTCCATATCAATCCTCCTAGCTATTTTCCCAAATTGTTTTATTTTTGCCTGAACACAAGTTTTTTTGAACATTTTATGCGACGCCGTGATAAACTCAATTACATAAAAAACCGTTTAAACTTTTCTTAGAAAAGTTTTTAATAACTTTTTAAAAAGTTAGATCAAGCTTTGGATATGGAATGGATAATGAAATGTTTCCTTTCATTAGGGTTGTGTCGGGAGAATTATAAGCAGATCTTTTTAATTTTTTGAGGTTTTTAAACTAGGTAGTTTCTTGGTTCAAGATTAAAACACTATTAGAACTATATACTAAGTTTAAGCATTACTTAGAAATACTATGAAAACTGTAAGTTAATACTCTTTTAAACATTTTTGCAACTTAATATATTATACAGGGTGTTTCAAAAAAAGGTAACCCCGTTTCTAGGGTAGGTAAGAAACTGAAAAATAATTGGGGTAATAATCAAGATACAGGTCGTTGAAGAAAAAGAAAATACGCAGTTTTTACGATTTTGCCAAAACTACTGGCAATATTGTAATAAAATTTTATACTAATATGTTTTGGAAGCTGATACATCCCATGAATTTGTTTTTATATCTGATTCTCATAGAGGGCGCTAGTTACACGGATCGTACTAAGTATTAGTGAATATAACTTTTTTAAGAGTATAATTATTAATCAAAATTTCAAGTAAACTTAAACATCATTTAATTTTACACGAAAAAGGTACTCCTGATAAAACTCGATACTGTGTACCGTTTTCGGAATATTTTGGTTTGAAATTTATGAAGTAATAATTAATGCTGGTATAAAATAGTTAGTAATTAAACAAAACTCACAAGAAGAAAATTAAATTAATGACTAAGAACATAAAATAAAATTCTAAAAAAAAATTCACAAAAACCTTCTAAACGGTAGGGGATCAGCTATGATATGATTAAATTGACGTTGGATTCTTTCTTCCAATTCTTGGCGTGAATCTACCTCTGTAGCATAGACTTTTTTCTTAATATACGACCAAACTGCGTAGTCCAAAGTGTTAAAATCGCATGACCGAGGAGGCCAATGAATCGGAGCTTCTGCACCTCTACCAATCCATTGATTTGGAAAATGATTACTCAACCAATTACGACACCTTCTATCAATGTGTAATGGAGCTCCAGCGTGCATAAAAAATATAGATATTCGCTCGTTTGGCACTAAATCTTCTAATATCTCGAATAAGGAATTCTTTAAAAAATCAAGATATATATCACCATTTGAATTTCCAGTTAGAATATGATAACTTATTAATTTGTTACCTAAAGTTGCTGTCCAAACATTAACTTGGTAAATGAGAGTTGGTAATGTGATACCCTTTTGACTCGTGGATTCTCATCACACCAGTAGTGTGCATTATGGGAGTTAAACATACCTTGTCGTGTAAAGGTGGCCTTGTCCGTAAAAAGAATGCACTTAAAAAAATTTTGATTGTGGGCTGTCCTTTGTTGCAATGTTTTACAAAAATCCACTCTAACCGGTAGACCATCTGGCAAGAGCTCTTGGACTTGTCTGTAATGATAAGGATGTACTTGCTGTTCTTTCAGTATCCGCCAAGTACTTGAAGAAGAAGTATTTGTTTGTGTTGCTATATTCCTTACGCTAACTGTTGGATCTTGATCAAGTAAATTTAAAATATTATTTTGTTTATTAATTGTTTTTGTTATTCTGGGTCTACTAGAATTTATTTTATTTGGTCTCACCGTCCCAGTTTCTTGGCAACGTCGTTCAACGGCTCTAAATGTTATTTTACTTGGTAAGTATCTTCTAGGAAACTTTTCTGCATAACGTGTCACAGCTGCACTAGAACATCCTAAACATTCGCCTAAGGTTAATAACATGTTAGTGTATTCAACATTTGAGTACATTTTGATTTAATTTTACAAATAACAAGGTTTCAAAACCCTAATTATTGTTGATTTATCGTCATAATAATCAATAAACGTCAGATTTCCATGGCACACTTGGAGAAAATAGAGGTATACCTATTAGAACTTTATCATTACTACCAGCATCAATTATTACTTCATAATTTTCAGATCTAAATATTCCGAAAACGGTACACAGTATCGAGTTTTCAACAATACCTTTTTCGTCTAAAATTGAATGATGTTTAAGTTTCCTTGAAATTTTTCATTAATAATTATACTCTTAAAAAAGTTGACTAATACTTAGTACGATCCGTGTAACTAGCGCCCTCTATGAGAATCAGATATAAAAACAAATTCATGGGATGTACGAGCTTCCAAAACATATTCGTATAAAATTTTATTACAATGTTGCCAGTAGTTTCGGCAAAATCGTAAAAAATGCGTAAAATTTTTTTTTCTTCAACGCTCTGTATCTTGAAAACGGATGTCGTTACAAAAATTGTTTACTAAGCAAACCCCAATTATTTTTCAGTTTCTTACCTACCCTAGAGACGGGGTTACGTTTATTTGAAACACCCTGTATAATTACAAAGTTCCAAAAATATTTAAAATAGTATTAACTCACAGTTTTCATAGTATTTCCAAGTAACGCTTAAACTTAGTATGTAGTTCTTATAGTGTTTTAATCTTGAACCAAGAAACTACCTAGTTTAAAAACCTCAAAAAATTAAAAAGCTCTGCTTATAATTCTCCCAACACAACCATAATGAAAGGAAACATTTCATTATCCATTCCATATCCAAAGCTTGATCTAACTTTTTAAAAAGTTATTAAAAACTTTTCCAAGAAAAGTTTAAACGGTTTTTTATGTAATTGAGTTTATCACGGCGTCGCATAAAATCTTCAAAAAAACTTGTGTTCAGGCAAAAATAAAACAATTTGGGAAAATAGCTAGGAGAATTGAAATGGACGTAGTTAAAATGCTGAAATTTTAGAAAAAAGCCTAGTTTCGGTAAAATCGTAAAAAATGGGTACATTTTTTTTTCCTTCAACGCCCTGTATCTTGAAAACGGATGGCGTTACAAAAATTTTTTACTAAGCAAACCCAAATTCAGTTTTTTACCTATCCTAGAGACGGGGTTACCTTTTTTTGAAACACCCTGTATAATAATCGCTTATTTATAAAAGGATATATTTATATAAAAGTCACAAGAATGAAATTTTGAGAAAATAAAAAAAAAGTGTTTATATTTGAAGCAAATAAAAAATTTGTTATTTTTCCTGGATGTTTATTATTTGTTATTTTCCTGAAAATAAAATGAAATATTTTATTATAAGTTTGATAATAATATTGTATGTATATTGATTTTAGTTAATTAATAGATATCAATATAAGGTTGAATGTTCGAATAATTGAACTTTAATGGTATACAAGGCAACTATCGAACACAGTAATTAATTAAATCTTGCCCAAGTACTTTCGATCAATAGATCATCCTCAGGGGCATTTCGTCAGTTGTGGCCTATCCGACATGAGCAGAATGTCATACATGTAAATTTGGACATTACAATACAATACACTATGTGTATTGTATGTGTATGTAATGCCCCTGAGGATGATCTATTGATCGAAAGTACTTGGGCAAGATTTAATTAATTACTGTGTTCGATATTTGCCTTGTATACCAACAAAGTTCAATTAATAGATATCTTATTTGTTATTCTATTCGTCTATCTTTTCACGAATTATTAAACAAAAAAATGTCTAAACTACGTATTATTTTTTGCCGTATTTGTTCAAATTAACAAAAAAGAAACGTTTACTGAACGGAATCGTTCTCAAAAGAACGATTTCCGAAGTAGAAATTGAAACGTCAATAAACGTAGGTATTTTAACCTTGTGGCTTATTCTCATTTAAATAGTAATTAATTTATATTATTATATATCTTAGTCATTGATAATTTTGCAGTTAATAACTAGTCATGGTAGAGTATTTTTATATTAATTTTTATTGCCTGCTTGTATTACAATATACATTATATTTTTAGACAGTCTCACCGAAATACGAGGCGACTATACTATAAGTTTTTTAATATTGTTCTGAAGCTACTTTCTTGTGGCATTGTAAATCAATTACTATTTATAACTGGGAATAAGCCACAATTAAAGATAAAAATACGTTTATTGACGTTTCAATTTCCAATTCGGAAATCGTTCTCAAAATACAAACAGTAAATTAAACAAATTTTGTTTTTTGTTACATAGTGAAAAAATTCTTCTAATAATTTAATTTTATCTGACTCATTTATATTGACAATTCAGACATACATTATGCATTTTAAAGTAGACGACTTTAAAATGATATTGCCAATATTGTTGAGTTGCGCTCCTGGGACGACTTTACTTATAAGATAGTTCATTCGATTACATGAAATCAACTTTAACTTGAGAATATCCGTCAGAAAAGATCATAGCATGTAATTCGTCTTTAAAAAGACAAACACATGACATGATGACAGTAAAATTCTCCTGTTAGTGATTCCATAGTAAATTATGAGGGAAAAACCAGGAAAAAAACCTCATAATACTATCCCGATATTGTAAGTATTTGTTCGTGAATTTAGTTTACCTTCAACAAACATCAAAATTCTGATTTTATATGTTACGTTATTTAAAAAACATAAATGATGTATCCTCTATATGTTACTGACTTACTAATACTGGTATTTTCTTATTAATAACTTCCTCTTTCAATATTGGTAACCAGATCCTACTACATTCTGCCGAGGAATTTGCGACACAATTGGCCTCATTTAGCATAATTAGAGCTGCTTCTTTGATTTTTCTTTTTTTACCATCCGTTTCTTTTAGGCTTATATTAAAATTATTCCATTGAACCCTATGTTCATTATCCCATGCGTGTTTACATATTTGAGATCTATCAAATTCTCTATTTTTAATATAAGATTGATGTTCACTTATTCTAACATTTAATGGCCTTGATGATTCACCTAAATAAAACTGATCGCATTCACAAGGTATTTTATAAATGCAATTCGTTGTCCTTTCTTGTTCATTGTTAGGTTTGGTTTTCGACAAAATAGATCTCAACGTGTTTGTTGTTTTGAATGTTGTTGAAATGTTGAATTTATTTCCTATCATTTTAAGTTTTTCTGATAATCCTTTTATGTACGGTATTGTTATTTTCCTCATATTATTCCTTGTGTATGCTGTAGGATCTCGTTCTAAGTTGTTCTGTTCTATTCGATCGATTGTTGAAAATTCCTTATTTATAAACGATAAAGGATAATCATTTTTTAATAAAACATTTATAAGTAAAGTCGTCCCAGGAGCGTAACTCAACAATATTGGCAATATCATTTTAAAGTCGTCTACTTTAAAATGCATAATGTATGTCTGAATTGTCAATATAAATGAGTCAGATAAAATTAAATTATTAGAAGAATTTTTTCACTATGTAACAAAAACAAAATTTGTTTAATTTACTGTTTGTATTTTGAGAACGATTTCCGAATTGGAAATTAAAACATCACGTACTTTTATCTTTAATTGTGGCTTATTCCCAGTTATAAATAGTAATTGATATAAGCTTTTTGTTATAGGACTTTCATTTATCTTTAATTATGTTTATTTTACAACTTCTTAGACTATATTTAATTAAGACTTAAATTTTTCCAATTTTAAACAGGGATTTAAGTTACTTTCCTTTATCGTGTAAACTCCAAAGTAGTTTTAACCTTAAGTGGAAATTTTACGAGATCGTTAATATAATTTTCTCTCCTTGTCGTAAATAAAGAGCTTCATAAAATGAATGGAAAGCTGCGGCAACTTTGCCGTTCCTTTTGTGATGGATCCGTGCATCAATATTAATGACTTGTGGGTTTATGGGCCTAATTGATGTGATCTTTTCGTTTCGCTTAAAAGACGAACGCCTTGCAGATTTACAGTAATTATTTTTTAATCTTAATTTTGGTCATTATAGCAAGTAAATACATTAAAGAAAATATAGTTATCATCTTTAAGTAGGCGTTTAGACAATAATACTTGTTACAGGAGCTCTAAAATATTTTCAGAGCATAGACAATTATCCTGTCACTTCTCTATTCTGTGGATCTAGTGTTTTTGTTGCAGAAATTTATACGATACCAACTTATTCACTATTCCCAGATAGTACGTGATACTGCATTAGTTATATTATTATATATAATAAATCTCTTTTTATTTCAACGATATACGACCTTCCAAAAATTTATTAGCCCAATGTCTTCCTAAGACCCATCGTCAGTGCATACAACTGCTTCACTCATAAATTGGTAAAACACCGCTTTATCCTTACAACCATTAGCCGAAAACGCTTCGTCCCATGTTAAAAACTCTTTTAATTTCATTGGTCTTCTGAAAAACCTTTTTATTTTACCTTCATGTATATATATCATCGAGCAAAAAGACAAAAGAGGGAATCTAATCCTTATGAAAAGGAGACCAAAAAAAGTGGCCTCTGATGGCGGACATATCCGGAAATGCGAATGCGCCAAATTTAAATTTTCCGACACTTACCAACAGTAGCTATATAATATTTTTCAGAATGTGTCTTAGACGACAAAGTTTTAATTAAGTATTAACGATAATAGTCCAAAATCGGCACACTTGTTAAAAAACTTCAATATAAATAAGATTTCATGTGACATTTGGGACAAACAATAACATAACCCAACTAAATTTGATGTCAAACAAGGAGAGAGACTCTCTTTCCTTGTTTAATGTGGCCTCTAAAGATCGCACTTCCTGTCTAACAGTATGTTTGCCCCCACTACCTTTACATTCCCTCTTTTGTCTTTTTGCTCGATGATATATATACTAGTTAGTTTTAACATTGTATGATCCTTTTGTCATTTGGCCGCATGGCAAAAACGCATTAGATCTCTTCCTCTTTCACCTGAATAGAATACATACCAGTATTCAATTTACGATTGAAGTTCAGTCTGAAGCGTCTTTGCCATTTGTTGATGTTCCTATTGAGAAAAACCCACCTCACAGTTTTACCTATTCCGTGTATCGAAAACCTACTCATACAATCCGTTATCTCAATGCCCAGTCACATCATCATCCCGCCCAACTCACTTTAGTTATCAACACTCTTTTTTCCCGTTTCATAAGACTTGCCGACAACAATAACAGATCATCCGAAATTTATTTAATAAGGCAAACACTCTTACAAAATGGCTACCACGAAACCCAAATCAATAGGAGCATTAAAAAATATCTAAACCTCATTTCATCCAAAAAAGAAACCTGGTCACCTGATCAAACAAAAATTGTTTAACCTTTTATTAAAGATGTCACTGACAAAATCAGTAGAACTCTTAACCCCCTAAACATCAAGACCATCTTTACTACTTACTCCAAGTTGTCCAATCTCATCAGATCCGTAAAAAACCAAATCTCCAATGAAGACCATGATGTTTACGAGATACCCTGTTCCAGTTGCCCACGTACATACATCTTCTTCTCATAGCGCCGTCTTCGTTCGAAGGTTGGTGATCCACATGACAATTGTCCTCAGGTCTTTCAGCCACGAGTTCTGGCGTCTTTCTACTTGTACTTTTTCAAACGAGGCTCTGACGTCCAAGTGATTGCCGATATAAGCAATCCCCCACTTACTGACGAACAGCTTCGGGTGAAAGAGCTGGTAAGTGGAAGGGCACCTTTTTGATCTAGAAATGGAAAATAATTTCTAAAGGCGGACGAACCAGACATGGTTAACGCCATGGAGATGCATAAGGCAACGGAAAACTAATGCATCAAAGACTCATAGAGCATCTCTAGTTAATCATCATACTAACAATACAACCAAACACTCTACTGATCATGAAACTTGAAAAACAAGATCCGGCAGAGGAGGAAATTCACAAGACTGCAAGGCCTCCCCGATCGTCAACATGCGAAAATCTGGCAAAGTAGCGATTTGGAATGTTAGAAGTCTACATCAAGCTGGAAAAGTGCATAATGTCGTTAAAGAAATGGAAAGGCTACAAGACAGTTCACACAGATATGGTGTCGGGATGATATTAAACAAAAACATTAATGAAGCTGTAATAAATTTCACTCCATACTCCAACGGAATTATACTCTTCCAATCAAACCAGAACAAACCCAAAAAAACATCCTACAAGTTTGTGCTCCAACTGCAGACAATCCAGAGAGCGATATTGAAATTTTCTACGAAGACCCAGACAACATTTTAAAAAGGTTGGGGAAGAAAAAGTAGAAGAATGTTCAGGAGGATATGGTCTGGGCAACAGAAACGAAAGGGGTGACAGGCTTATCGAATTTTGCCAAAACAATAATTTTGTTATAGAAAATACATTGTTCATACATTATTCAAAATGCCAAAGAAAAGACTATATGCCTGGAAGTCACCAGCAAATCAAGAAGAGAGAATTGTAAGAAACCAAATAGACTATGTATTAGTTAAACAAAGATACAGGAACGCAATTATATCTGCAAAAACCTATTAAACTGCCAACATAGGATCAGATCACAACTCAGTAGTGACCAAAGGCTCAAAATGAAAATAATAAAATGAAGAACAACAAATGCAAAAATCGATACAAGTAAATTAAGGAAATCACTCATAAGGCAACGTCTGGCAGATGAAATCAAAAACGGAATATTGAATGTTAAAGAAATAAATTCTGCAATAAGCAATTGATGATGGAAGAAATTTTAGATTTAATGAAAAAAAGGCGTCAATATAAAAACAAAGATAACCAGATGTGCAAAAAAGTAGATAAACAAATAAAATACAGAATTAAGAAAGCGAAAGAACAATGGTTAAAAGAACAATGCGCAGAAAGAGAAGAATTCTAGAAAAGACATGATAGTTTTAACACACATAAAAAAATTAAAAGACCCCAATAATTATCGAGCAATAAATCTATTAAATACAACACTCAAATTGACAACAAGAATAATAGCGACAAAAATAAACGAACGAATATCTCTGCGAGAGGAACAGCAAGGATTTCGGACAGGAAGATCATGCACGGATGCAGTTTTTGTAATAAGACAAATAAAAGAAAAGTCGCTGGAAAACAACAAACCAGATATATGTCTGATAGATTTGAAGAAAGCGTTTGATAGAGTGAGAATTCGGGACGGAATACATTTATTATATGAAAAGGGAATATCACTGGATTTAGTAAAAACCATTGAGAATATATATAAAGATAACATAGCTATGCTACGCCGACGACGCCATAATAACAGCCGAAAGTGAAGATCACCTTCTTCTTCTGGTTCCTATCCGTTTCGGATGTTGGAAATCATATTGGCAATCATAACCTTGCTCTCTGCGGCTCGAAACAGCTCCGTTGAGGTTTTCTTAAACCATGTTCTTAAATATCGCAGCCATGATATTCTCCTTCTACCGGGTCCTCGCTTACCTTTGACTTTACCTTGCAATATAGACTGCAGCAGGGAGTAACGGTGCTGATTTCTCATAACGTGTCCCAGATATTGCAATTTTATGCGTTTGATCGTAAACACAATCTCTGGTTTCTACTTCATTTTTCCTAGAACTTCCTTGTTCGTGATCCTTTCTGTCCATGATATTCTCAGCATTGTTCTATAAAGCCACATCTCAAATGCTTCAAGTTTTTTAATAGTGGTGTCTGTGAGAGTCCATGCTACCGTCCCGTACAACAACACAGAGAAAACATAGCATTTCAAATGTCTCATTTTTGTATCTAGGGATATGTTGTGACTTTTAAGATCACCTACAAAGATTAATTAAAGAATTCAAAGATACGGCGCTCATATACAACATGGTGATCTCAACAAATTCACTTAAAACGGAAAACCTATTACGCTTGTATACTACCAGTTTGAACTTATGGATTGGAAACTATGGCAATAACAAGAAAAATGGCAGAACAATTAAGAGTAACTCAACGGGCCATGGAGAGGACCATGTTAAATATAAGCCTCAGAGACAAAATTCCCAACACCGAAATACGTCGAAGAACTAAAGTAACCGACATCATGGGAAAAATAGCGACAATGAGATGGCAATGGGTAGCACATGTAGCAAGACAAGACACCAACAGATGGTCTCATAAAGTGACATTCTGGAGACCTCGAGAAACAAAAATAAGCGTGGGAAAACCTAAAAAGAGATGGATAGAAGATATAACTGCTGTAGCTGGAAAGCAGTGGATGAGAATTGCAAAAGATAAGGAAGCGTGGAAGCAATTGGAGGAGGCCTATGTCCAACATTGGATAAATGAATGCTGAAGAAGAAGAAGAAGAAGATCTCAACAGAGAAAACTAAAGCAATAATGATATTAGCGGAACCAAGACGATGCTAACTAGTCGTAAATAACAAAATAATAGAACAAGTGATGAAAACTGAATACTTGGAATAAAACTGTCAAGTTACGCAAAAGTAAAAGAAAAAGTACAAAAACAAGTAAATATGGCAAACACAGCAGCAGGATGTCTCAACAACACAATCTGGAGAAACAAATATCTCACAACGAAAGCGAAAACCAGGATATATAAATCAACAATAAGACCGATAATGACGAACATAATGAAAACAAGAGCAAATGCGGCGAAAACACAAAGACTGCTGGAAACAACAGAAATGAAAGTCTTACGAAAAATAACAAACCAAACTCTAAGAGACAGAGTGAGGAAGTAAGGAAATACGAGCGAGATGTGGTATAGAGGAAATAAACGCGTGAACCAAAAGCAGAAAAGTGGAATGGAATCAACACATCGAAAGAATGACACAAAATAGAATAGTACAAATAGCAAGAGACAAATCGTCAAATGGAAGAAGATCATTAGGAAGACCGAGGAAAATATGATCAGATAATGTCAATTGAGGCTAAAAACCGAAGAACAGGCATAAAGCCTATTTATAAAGTAGGAAGAAGAAGAAGATAAAAAAATTAAGAAATTACTGCCCGTTATTATTGTCCGTTACTGGTCCGGATAGGCGAATAAGACAGTTGTGGTCGATTAATTTTTCCTGTTGCCTTCCATAGTGAGTATTCGGAGGCTTCCGTGGCAGATAGATTTTGTAAATATCGCTTTATGTCATTGTTTTTATTATTGTTTAACAATTATATTAGAGTCACAAATAATTTTGTTACTAAAATTATGATTTAATAGTCTAATATATTTATTGTCACTAGACAGTCTTCTGCAAGTCTCTTGTAATCTAATTAAACAATTTACTTATTGTAATCCTTATTACAGATTGTAAATAAATGGGATGTTCTAAAAAAAAAATAAATAAAACGTGACACAATCATAATTTTCTCCTTTCGAAATGATATAACAAAATCTATTATTTACCCAAAGTTCCATCAACTGACTAAAACATCACGCTTAATAAAAAGTTTATACCTACAGACTCCAACATGAAACATTTATCGATCTAAATATTGATATCTTGCTAACTTTCTAAAGACTTTTTTGCTTTTTTTCTCCGAACAATGGCAAACTCAATCTCCACATTACTTTTTAAAGAATTCCTTCTTAGTTAGTAACAGGGAATTTTATTCGATTTTAACCTTAGTAATATACCTAGTTAAAAGTTATAACTCCGATAGACTCCAAGAGACGTTTATATAAACTTTTATTAATGTTAAAAATTTATAGGTAGGTATTTTTAAGGTATATACTTTCAAATTAGTTAATAAGATGCACAATATATTTGTTGTAAATAGGTAACGAAATACTAAATAAGACTTACAATCAATTTAATTTAACTATCCAGACGACCGGTTTCGCTTTCTACAATATGCCAAGCATCTTCAAGTCTCGATACAAAGTTAAATAAATGCTGAAATAATAATAAAGCCATATTAGGGTGTTGTCTAATAACGATAAACAAAGTAGATGTTATAAAATTACAATAATTATGCCAATATTACATGTCTGTGGTGTTTCAAAATGAATAAAAGGGAATAAAAAGGTATAAAAAGTTTTAACAGAAAAGGTAAGACTCACAAATTGTTATAAAATAGTCTATTAGATTGTAATAAATTAATAAATGAGCAAATAAATAAAACATTACTTACATGCCGGTACTCTATTAATTGATGGATGGTAGAACATGGTTGAAAATATCATGTATTGTTGAATGGAGAACTTAAGTCTGCTATTGTAGTTGTTTGACAATAAACGGGAAGTTCTTAAGGAGATAGATTTGATCCAATGAAGTAAAGATAGGTGTAATGTGTTTGTTAGATGAAAGTGATGTTATATACCATTATATTATTTATAAGTTATTTATACTTATTCAAGAGATATATTTATGAAGTGTGTGTTATTTATTTAGTATTTATTTTATGATATATTATTCATTGTCATAAAACTGTCACCTTCATAAAACAAATACTCAATAAATAACACAAATTTCATAAATATTTCTCTTGAATAAGTATAAATAACTTTTAAATAAAACAATGGTATATAACATCACTTTCATCTAACAAACAATCACATTACACCTATCTTTACTTCATTGGGTCAAATCTATCTCATCAAGAACTTTCCGTTTATTGTCAAACAACTACAATATCAGACTTAAGTTCTCCATTCAAAAATACATAATATTTTTAACCATGTTCTACCATCCATCAATTAATAGAGCACCGGCATGTAAGTAATGTTTTATTTATTTGCTCATTTATTAATTTATTACAATCTAATAGATTATTTTTAACAATTTGTGGATCTTACCTTGTCTGTTAAAACTTTTAATACCTTTTTATTCCTTTTTATTTATTTTGAAAACCACAGACATGTAATATTGGCATAATTATTGTAATTTTATAACATCTACTTTGTTTATCTTTATTAGACAACACCCTAATATGGGTTTACTATTATTTCAGCATTTATTTAACTTTGTATCGAGACCTGAAGATGCTTTGCATATTGTAGAAAGCCAAACCGGTCGTCTATATAGTTAAATTAAATTGATTGTGAGTAAGCCTTATTTATTATTTCTTTACCTATTTAAAATGGACTCACACAAGCAACACATTCATGATATTTGTTTTAATGGAGCATCTTCTACAGTGTGTATCGACCAACTAGAACAAATTCTATTACAAATTAATTGGGGCGTGTTCCAAAAGACGCTTGAATGTTTTTAATAAAAACTTCTTATACCGGAGGCCTCATGTACCAGTGTTCGAAATAACCTCTAGTATTTAAATTAAAATTGATTCTTTAAGTGCGGTCTCCCAATCAAAAGTTATATATCATCATAGCTATCTTTACTCTATCTACTGATGCTTTAAAGAGTTCTACAGTATTGCATTAAAACCAGTCCCTTAAATTCTTCAACCATGACAGTCTCATGCTCCCTATACTCCTTCCTCCTCTTATCTTTCCCTGTATTATCAGCCTTAGCAGTTCATATCACTGTCCCCTCATTACATGTCCCAGATAGTGTAACTTTCTTATTTTTATTGTCTATAGTATTTCGCATTCTTTGCCCATTTCTCGCAATACTTCTGTGTAAGTTTTCTTCTGTGTCCATGCTATTCTAAGCATCTTCCTGTAACACCACATTTCAAAGGACTGTAACTTATTTATGTGTTCTTGCGTTAATGTCCAGCTTTCAAGTCCATATTACAGTATCGAAAACACGTAACATCTCAGTGCTCTTACTCTCAGTTCTAATCTTTCTGGCTGAGAATTGTTTTCATTTTTATAAACGCATTTATTGCTATTTTTATCCTGACTCTTATTTCGGTTGTTTGATCATTATTGTCTGAAATCCAGGTTCCTAGGTATTTGTATTTATCAACTGTTTTTATCAGTACATTTACCAAATGTATGTTTGTTGGTATATTTGTTTTCTTTGTTATTATCATCTATTTGGTCTTTTTTATATTTATTTGTAGTCCATATTTTTCACATAAATTGTTTGTTTTGTTTAGCAGTAATTGGAGTTGTTTAGCGGAGCTTGCCATAATCACGGTGTCATCTGCATGTTGTTAATAGATCTTTCGTTAATTATTATTCCTTTATTTTAAGATAGTAATGCTTCTTTAAAAATGACTTTACTATACAGAGTGTCCCAGACTAATTTACCCACGCTATATCTCTTAAACGAATAAAGATTTTCAAATGAGATGAAACGTAATCTATTCTACTTGTAATACACTTTAATATGGCGTAAAAAAAATCATCCCCTAAATATTCATCCCTTAGCTATAACCCCTAACTTTAATTTTTTTAATAGCACCCTGTATATGTTTTTATAGTTTTGGATGTGATCTTTTATTGTCTATTCAACAGATTTATTTGAAATAAAATCGATTTGTAAATAATCAAGCAATCAATTAATTTTTTATTTTTGTTAATTTATCCAGGTTATATTTATTAATAAACTGGAGATTTTTTAAAGGGACAAAAACTGGTGTATAATACACTTTAATATAGTGAAGAAAAAATCATCGCCTAAATATTCATCCCTTAGTTACAACCCCTAACTTAATTTTTTTAATAACACCCTCTACATTTTTTTATAGTTTTGGATGTGGTCTTATTGTCTATTTAACCGATTTTTTTTTATTAAAATGGGTTTGTATGGTATCAAGAAAATATCAGTTTATTTTAGTTAAATTAATCAAGATAGCCTTAAAATAGAACTAAAAAGAAATATGCTTTATTGTCACTAAAATTAGATAAATCGCCAATATTACAAAATAAAAAAATAAAAGTAAAATAAAAACAATTTATTGCAAACTTTAAATAAATTGCAAATTGAACATACTACTCGTACAAATAAAATACAAACTTAGGAACAATAACACTTAAAGTAACAGTAAAAATAAATTCAATAAAAATTGTATGAAAAAATAAATCAAAATACCAACTAACTGACTAATATTATCTACATTAAACGTTCGAATTGTAACCCACATGCTGCAACACACATTTCGAATCGTTCCAGAAGATTTCTGGTACATGTGGCTCGAATCATTTTGGGAGTAATTTGGCGATATGCTTGTCTTATTTTTTCTTTTAATTCCTCTAAATTTTGCGGTTTTGATTGATAAATAATATCTTTTATCGCTCCACAAAAACAAAAGTCAAGAGGTGACAAATGACGTGAACGTGCGGCCCACATAATTTCTGGAGAGTTGTTTGCTATCCAGTGGTTATCATAACGGTTTTGTAGGTGGTCGATAACGATTCTCGCATTATGTGGAGGAGCTCCGTTTTCTTGCTACCACATTTCTTGACGCTCACGAAAAGGAATATCTTCTAGCAAATCGGGTAGAACGTTTTCTAAAAAGTCTAAATATCGAACACCTATTAGAGTGCCGTTAAAAGAGTAAGGACCTATAACACAGCCATTAAATAAACCGCACCACACATTTATACCTCAAATATTCTGAAATCTTCTTTCCATCATCCAATGTGATTTCACAAAAAATAAATAATTGGAATTGTGACGGCTGACAACACCATTATTATGCAGTCCACAATATTTTTGATAAAAAAAGTGGATCATCATTGATTTTTAACGACGAAGACGTCTTTGGTCATCACCAGGCTGTAATCCTTGAACCAGGTGCACTTTAAAAGGATGATACTTAAGATCTTTGAGAATTCTCTGCACAGAACTTTTTGGAATGCTACATTCACTGGCTAGGGTTCTAACAGACACCTTGGGATTAAAATTAAGATATGCTGGTACATTAATAAGGTTTTGGTTATATCTTGCTATGCGTTCATTTGTAACCCTTTTATTATTATAGATAAACCTTATAGGTTTTTTCGCTTGGAATGTTTCGATTTGGAAACCTTTCTTGATATAATTGTCGGGAAATTATCCTATTTTTTAGGCATTCTCCATAAATCCAAATGATATCAACGTACTCGTCAGGCGAAACTAAATAAGGCATATTGAAATGTTATAGATACACAAATACAACAAATATAATTATTACTGGTCCAAGACCAAACGTCAAAAATAATAATTGTTGATTTGACAGATCAAATCATGGCAACCTGAATTAAGGGTAATATCCAAGACGTAAAATATCCGCAAAAGTTTTTCAAATATTGTGACTTTATTATAAAGATTTTTGTGTTAATTTTTGAACAATTTTGTGAGAGAGTGTGTACTTCGTACGCACGGAAGAAGTTATACTACGTAGTTAAAATAGTAAAATTTTCAGTGATAATAAAGCATAATATTTCTTTTCTATTCTATTTTTTAAGGCCATTTTGATTAATTTAAGAAAAATAAAAAATAAACTGATATTTTCTTGATACTTTACAAACCCACTTTATTTTTAAAAAATCGATTGAATAGACGATAGAAGACCACATCCAAAAATATAAAAAAAATATAGAGGGTGCTATTAAAAAAATTAAAATTAGGGGTTGTAACTAAGGGATGAATATTTAGGGGATAATTTTTTCTACGCCATATTAAAGTGTATTACAAGTAGAAAAGATCACTTTTTGTATAACTCGAAAATCTCTATTCGTTTAAGAGATATAGCGTGAATAAATTAGTCTGGGACACCCTGTATACATTAAATAGTAATGGGGACATAATACATCCCTGCCTAACTTCTCTCCTGATTTCAATTTCTGGACTGGGTTTGTTATTTATTACGATTTGTACCAGCATTCAATTGCAAAACGGTCATCTTAGGTGGAAAATACTTTATATACTTTGATCTTTTGAAACTAAACAATGACAGTCTGCATATATGATTATTGAGGTATAAGTTATTGAGATAATATTAATTTGCAGTGCAGACACATTCTTAAAGATGGAAAAAAAACCCAAAAAACGGCCTAAACAGATGTGCGAAACGATCAGTTTTTATTTGTGGTTTCAAAGATAAAAAATCTTGCGATTTATTACGGCTGGGAATATTGATAAATGCCCGGCTATCCTCACAAAATTGACGGAGTGTTGCGTTCGTGCCTTTCGGCAATTTTTTAGGTATTACCTATAGACGTTTTTCATTGGGGCTTACTTAATATTCCATTTGAGTTTTTTCAGTTTTATTCCATAGCGGAGAGTGAGTTAAAAATTGCGAGGAGCTAAACATGAGTTTTCATTGGTAAAGAGAATTTTACGCACAAATAGACATGAAAAAGAAATAAGCAAACTACACTCACCGGCACGAAAAACGAAGCACTTGCATTTTTAAAACAAAAACTTAAAATTTTAATCCTCTTTAAACTTTTATTATTATAATAACGTAAACACAAACGAAACAAACTTTTTTAAGTAATTTCTAATAAAACTTAAGCGCTTATCCGACAAAAAAGCATAAAAAATCAGAAATAAAGATTACACTATTCTTATCACTTGAAAAAGTGCAAAGGTAGTTGTGGGTATATATATATATATATATATATATATATATATATATATATATATATATATATATATATATATATATATATATATATATATAGATATATATATATATATATGTATATATATATATATATATATATATATATATATATATATATATATATATATATATATATATATCCCGTTCATAGCGTATTTTGCCTTTGGGTTTCCGTCCAAGCCTGTCTATTCTGCCAGTCTTCTTCAGATAGATTTCTTGCTGATATTGCTTTTAAAATTCCTTACATTCTTGTTGTTGGTGGTAGTCCTCGTTTTCTTTTCTCTGGTGGTACCCAATAATGGTCTAATATTTTTTTTTGTAGTCTTTCTTCCCCATACGTCTAACATGTCCGTACCATGTCAGTTGTTGTTTTTCTATGTCTTCTATAATTTATCTTTGTACATTCATTTGATTACTTATGTCTGCATTTCTCACATGTTCTAATCTAGACTTTCTCGCTGCTCTCCTCCAAAAATCTATTTCAACTGCCAATAGGTTATCTTTAAGTTTTTGCGATAACTGCCATACTTCTGAGCCATAGACGATTACTGGTTTCAATATGGTATTACATATTCTTTTTTCGTGTCCGTTCTTATATTTTTCTGCCATTGTACTGAATTCAATGCACCTATAACTCGTTTTCCTTTGGTTATTTTGTCTTTCTGTTGTACAAAAATGTTACAACTTCTTAAAATGGATAACAACATATCAATAGGAGGGGTAGTAAAATTCCGTCTTAGCACCTAAAATTATATCTTTTTAATTTGGGTAAATTTCCAAGGCACGCGCACACACAATTTATAACTGCCTTTCTGTGAAGACAACAAAAGTATCAACCGAAAACTATTCACAAACAACAGCCCGCGTATTATAATAGAGATGTCTTTACTAACTCGTTGACGGGATCGATAAATACACATCAAAGGATGAATTTCTAGTCGAGTAGTCAGGATTAAGTCTTGCTGGAGAAACATGTGGGTTTGAAACTGTTTGAAATAGCTTTTGCAATGTGTTATTCTACTGAGGACAAGAAGATATCGTATTGCTCTTTTTTGTAGTTTAAAAATAACATCAGATTGGGCAGCTGTATAGAACCCCAAAACGGAAGACCAGATCCAAGATGAGACTCGAACAAAGAAAAATATGTTATTTTGAATGATACTAAATTCATTTCTTTCGTAACAGATCTTTTTGCATAGCAGGCTGAGGCTAGTTTCTTACTTAAATTGATATGAAGGGACTATTTAGAGTTGCTGTCTATAAAAATACCAAGACATTTTACAAAATCAACGATACTGATCTGGCTGTTATTAAAAAGTAAGGGTTGAAGAGCTCCTTTATAAAATAATAATATGGTCTTATCTACGTTAAAAGAGAGTAAAATAGAGTCAGACCAGGTTTTTATTTTTAGTAGATTTTTATTAAGTTATAGTTGCATGAAGAGTTGCAATATTAGAGTTCCTCTAGGTGATACTGGTATCATCAGCAAAAAGAAAAAAATTTCCATCGATTTTTAAATTAGTAATGTCATTACTGAACACAAGAAAAAGTAGAGGATTCAATACTGAACCTTGTAGTACTCAACATACAATGCTTTTGTGACTAGAGTCGGTATCATTTGCTCTAACAAGTTATTTCCTACTTCTTAGGTAAGATTGGAACCAATTCAAAGAAATACTTTGAATTCCGTAGAAATTTGGTTTTTTTTTATTAAAATGTCGTGATTCACACAATCAAAAGCTTAGTAGCAGTGTGAAGATTATTGTTTAGGGCTTGATAGACCTCATAGTAGTACAGAAAACATAGCATCACTGGTACATTTATTAGATAAAAAGCCGAACTGACTTTGTGATAAAATGTTTTCAACAAGAAAGGATATAAGTCGGGCTTTTATAAGTCTCTCAATAATTTTGGATAGGACTGGTAGAAGGGCAATAGGTCTAAAGTTGCAGACATTCAATTTTTCTTTATGAAGAGGAATAATAACAGCTGTCTTTAGGCACTTTGGAAATATACCTTTTTCAAAAGAATCATTAATTAGTGAGAGCTGGGCTTCCAACATATTTTTTTGAAGATTTGAGAAAATTTCTATGGATAGTCGATCAGTAATACAGGATAATTTGCTTTTGATACTACTGAATGTTTGGATCAGTTCAGATTTTTATCAACTGGTCTTATAAAGAATAAATTCGAGACTTTTTCTTGAATTGGAGAGACAGGAAATATGGTCTTGTGGCAAAATATTTAATGTTATATTTTTACTCACATTCACTAAGCATTCATTTAGATTTTCAGGGTTTGGATGAGAAAAAGTTTGAGCTGTGTTAGTTTTATTTCGAAGATCGTTTATTATGGACCAAGTTATTTTTGCAACATTTTCAGAGCTTCACAGATGATTTTGATAGTACATTTTTAAGCTGTTTTGATAAGTTTTAGTTAGGTTCCTCTGTACTTGGAGATATATTTAGTGACAAAAGACTGCCAAGACTGTCGCAAATTCACGAAAAGCTAGAAAAGCTACCGTTTCTAAGAAAAAGAAGTAATTGAATTAATTAATTTTATCAAATTATAAGAAACAAATGGTCTTTTTCAGGGCTACAATTTTTATCTGAATATGTCAGATATTTTATATCTCCGATCAAGAGCAAATTTTACCGAAAATATAACTAAATCAATCATATATAATACTTTGTATTATTTTTACAACTTTTACTAGCTTATTTGATAATATTGTAACCCTACTTTTAATAATTTTTATTATTTAGCAAATAAATAAGTTGTTGGATGTATGTTGAAGCTGTTAAGTTATATTAAAATTTTCTTTCTTCTTTTACTATCCTCACATTCATTACAAAACAAATTAATTGAGTAATGTAATTTTATATCAAAAAAATCTATTATAAGTTCTGCAATTATTTGTATAATTACATAATGTGTAAACTATAAACAAGTTTGGTATATATAATAAAATCTACTATACTTGATTATTGAACTTTGCGTAGTTTCTAATGACTTGCACTTAATGTGCTTTCTGCTATGAAATTACTTTGCCGTCCCACTTCCGATAACTTATAGGTCAATTGGTAGTTACAAAACCGATATACAAAAGCAATGATTATTAAGCAACGTGCTAATGATATCTCAACCAACTTAGCTTTTAGCTAAACTTTGGCTATACATATTTAGGCTTGGTATGAAGCAAAAGCTCTTGGGTACATAAGTACAACATTTAATATCGTTCCTAAACTATTTTCTTAAGATATATTTATAACTTAATAAACGAAAATGTATTTTAGTGAAAATGATTTTGTTTTTGTTTGTGACATTGCAATTTCCAATACACAAATAATTTTTAATAATCTGGTTGTTGTTTCAATAATCTCATTAATCTTCTAATCTCCATATATTATAGATACTATAAACAGTTATTTAAATAATATGCAGGGTAAAAAAATAGAGTACAATATACACTCACCGGCACATATATTTTTAAAATAAAAACTTAAAATTTTATTTCTCTTTAAACCCCATTTTGAGATAGGGGACCCCAGGGACCGCCTAAGGAGCTAAAATTTTTTTTCTATGATTGATAGAAGTTATGATCTATGATATGCAAAAGGTTACGAATGTTACGTTAATAAAAAAAATCAATATTTCATTTCTCCTAAACCTTAATTTGAAACAGATCGCAATCATAAATGTAATACAACACAATTTAGGCTGTCCTAAAAAAATTTAATTATTTAAATAGGTCATTTAAAGAGAAAATTTAAGAACTACATCCCAAAGACAATCCGTTACAATAAGATATTAAAATAAATATCCTTTGTTTACATATATGCTACTAAAATAGCAATAAACTATACTAGGATATTATATATTTAACAATTCGATCATCCCAAACACGAGTTATATTCTTTTATATCGCTCCCCAAATAGTCAATTCAAACTGACAAACAAAATTAATTCATCTGTACTAATGGCGTATAATCAAAGAGAATATTGCCGCTGAAGTTTCTAATTTTCCGAATGAAGTGGTCGTGAAATGAGAATATAGCTTAGAGATCAATTTGGAGGAATAACTTAGATCTCAGTCAATTTTGAAAAGATGTAGACTAGACTAAAATTTACTTCATTTTTTAATGCTATTAAAAATAAAAGTCCTAAATAAATTTATTTAGGGCACAGTTCCCATTACTTAAGTGAAGTCAAGCAACATTTAACAAGAATTTTCGGGAGTAATAGGAGTTTAACCCTTAACCGAAATGGTCACATTTTTAGACACAATTGGTCCCAAAAGTCTCAAAGATCATCTCGATAATAAAAATCAAAACACGCCAAACAAAGACATCTATTTAGATCTAGTAAGTATCTATTTCAAAAAATGTAATGATTTACTTAAATCCAACAACGTCAAAAATTACGAAAGATGAAACCAAAATAACACAAGTACAGCGATTAGTGCAGTTTTAGAAGTCATTCGAAATAGTCCAAAGTGACAGTGGGATCACTTACTGAAAATCAGCACAGAAGAAAAGGCTATCCAAGTGACCCCATCTGTATTAAGTGAAGGCAAAAAAGTTACTTTATATGATTTGATACAAACAAATCGCGATTTAAATGCATTCGCTGGAATACCTACTAAATTTTTTAAAAATTTTTAAAAAAACATTTATGAAGCGGCTACTTTGTTAGAAAACAAAAATCATTATTGCTTCAGCTCAAACAACATATTTTTCTAGTGTTTCCTAAGTTAAAAACTGACCTCACTTATCTTTGCCACTCTTGTATATTTGGTGTCTCGGTAAACACATGTAAAACAATTATTTTCAGATAACGATGAAAGTTCTTTCTGAAGTATTAAAACCTGCAATCCTCTGCCCAGAAAAAGCAAAGATTGAAAATAGGATACCTTAATATTGTTCTGAAGCTATTTTCTTGTGGCATTTTAAATTAATTACTATTTAATTGGGAATAAGCCACAATTAAAGGTAAAAATACGTTAATTGACGTTTCAATTTCCACTTTGGAAATCGTTCTCAAAATACAAACAGTTTCACATGTGAATCATTACTACTTCGCTTCCCAAAGAATTCTTCCTTATAATGAATTTGAATAATAAATTCTCCACACAAAATAGAAAACAAAATTAATGACAAACAACTAAGAAAGTACACACAAATAGTTTATTTACTTTTATTCATTTACTAGGAGTTAAAGGACGTAATGGCATTATATTTTTATTAAATTATTAAATTAGTATAATAATTTGTATTTTTACAAATAATAGTGATAACTTACTATTTTTAGAAAACAATGTACAGTTATCTAGAATTTGTAGAGTTCTTTTACTCATAATTCAATATTAATTTTACATCAATATTATACCTGAGCAACAAATGCAAAAGATCACACCACAGCCTGGTAAATTTTTTGAGGTTAAAAAAATAACTGTCACAATAACTTAGAGTTAACGTCTACGAAAAAAATTAGTAAACGGTCAATGTCCAGGAAGCTGGACATTAGCCCTGATTAAAAGCCAAACTCCAGTTAGATTTACATTGACGTTTTTTCATTTTAAGAACAATGGACTAGATTTAAGAAATATAAATGGCTAAAAGAAGTAGGGTTGGGCGGACATGACATAGCTATCATAAGTAAAACATACTGGAACCACACAGGATTCGTTTGAACAGAGAACGGAAACACCAAGTACGTCAACATAGAATGAGGAGTGCGTCAAGGGTGCATTTTGTCCCCCCTATTCTTTAATGTATATACCGAAAATATAACTAGAGCTCCTCTTGAAAATCGCCCTGAAGGTGCCAGAGTAAATGGAATCATCATTAATAATATAAGATATGCCGATGACACCGTGGTATCAGCAGAAACAGAAGACCACCTAAAAATATTGATGAATATATCAGAAGACAGTCAAAGGCTGGCATTAACTTTTCCAAGACCAAAATTTTGGTATTCCACAAAAACCTCCATGAACGAGTTACACCTAATATACAAATAAAAGTTATCACCCTTCAGAGTTCCCAAAGCTTTATATACCTGGGCAGTGAACTTAATAGTCAACTAGACCACTCAAAAGAAATAAGAAGACGCATTGAAATAGCAAGATCTGTTTTCATAAATATGCGTAAAATGCTCTGTAACTCCAAGCTGTCAGTCTCAATAAGATTGAGAACACTAAAGTTTTATGTGTGATCTCTATTACAATATGGCTGTGAGACCTGGACATTAAAACAATATGACGTCAATAAATTAAATTCATTTGAAATGTAGATGTACCGCCGAATGTTAAGAATAAGCTGGAACAGCAGAACCACGAATGAAGAGAGTGTTTTCATCACTGAGAGTGATGAACACACGCCCTTATATGGTCAATACTATCAAAATTAGAAAGACGTCATATTTAGGACACATAATGACAGATAGGGAATTTGAACAGCTCCAGGTAATATTGAAAGGCAAAATTGAAGATAAAAGTGGCATAGGGCGAAAGAAAAAATCTTGGCTACGAAACATCAGAGATTGTACCCACACAAGGGGAAATTAATTAATCCATCAAACCCAGAACAGAGAGAAATTTGCCATATTGATCGCCAACTTCAACAAAGAAGGCACTTAGGAGGAGGAGGACTATATTTGAACATTGGCTGTTTTTCTGATAAATGTGTGCAACTGGCCAATTTTAGTAGTGATATTAACTAATTATAGCACATTTTGGACATTTGCCCTTTTTCTACCAAGGTACAGATATATCGTAAAGGTAGTTTCCGATATATAAAAAGTGTAAGCTCGTCGTGAATTTCCCGGTATAAAACGTATGTATATTAATAACTGGAGAACAAACGCTCTTTATATGCGCACATGTATGAAAAGTTAATCTATTCTGTACGATTAAAATGCTATTATATAAACCGGCTTTTAAAGCGTAGTGTATTTTAATGTCAAGAGACGCTTTCAGCTGTTACGAAACAAAAACATTAGACACGGTCTACTGTTTAAATCAACTTACTCTAGAGCTACGAGCTTTCCTGGATATAAAGATGTAATAAAAAGCCGAATAAAATTGTGAAACATTAGCAGAAACGCCGAGACTCAGACGCATTAAAACTTTTAACGATATTAGATATGAATATTTGAATTGTACTTTCTTTTATAGTTCAATTATTCCCTTTTGTTCTACATAAATTCTGGATTAGGCTTTTGTCGCGTCGGTCATTGCGACAGAAGTAATTCAATAATAAAGGAAAAAAACGGATTTCTACGAATAAGATTTTAATTCATTTAAAAATATAAAAACTATTTTAAACTTTTAACTGACGTATTTAAATATGTAGAATCTTTTAAAAAACTATACTGTCTCTCAAAATTATTCACTGTAACATTCTCTTTGCTCATCGTTAATTATTCATTCTTTCTACATGGCCATACCATTTCAGCCTTTTGCATTCTATAGTTTCCAGGATGTCAATGTCTATGCCCATACGCTCTCTGATTTCAATATTCCTTACTTTATCTGTTCTAGTTAGTTGGCAACATCTTCTCCAATAATTCATTTCCATTGTTTTTATTTTTAATGCGTCAGTTTTATTTATTACCCAAAGCTCTGAACCATATGTAGCAATGCTTTGTATGATACTTTTGTATATCCTAATTTTTGTGTTTCGGTTGATGTGGTTATTCCAAAGTATTCTATTCAGTTGGCGTATTACTGAATTTTCTTGACTAATTCTAGTAGCTATTTCTTTTGTATTTCGACCATGGTTTGTAATGTTTACACCGAGATATTTATAGCTATGAGTATTTTGAATTTATTTGCTTCCTAGTTCTAAGTGCTTTCCTTCACCTCCCACTACTACGTACTCTGTTTTTGATGGATTAATTGATACGCCCCATTAGAGGATTAAAGATTAGTATATTCTTCATCTATTTTTCGTAAAATGTAGTGGATATCATCTTGATCTTCTGCAAGTATTACTTGCTCATCACCAAAATGCAAGCTGTACAGTGTATGGTCTCCAATTTTAACACCCATAGGTTCACATTTTCTTTTCCAAATATCCAAAACCCCCTCAAACTAAATCTTAAAGAGTATAGGTGCAATGCAGCAGTCTTGGCGAAGTCCTTTGGTAACTTTTATCTTTTTTGTCACTTTTGTCCAATCTTTATTACACTCGTCATATCATTCAACTCCCTTACAGCATTAATGTAAATCGGTAAAATATTCTTGTCTTCTAGCACCTGCTATAGCTTGGCTAATGGGACATTATCATACGCTTTTTGAAGATCAATAAATACCATGTGTGTCTCCATATTATGTTCCAAACGCTTTTCTATTGTTTGTTTTAGACAGAACACATTGCCTATACAAGAACGACCACTACGAAAGCCACTCTGATCTTCAGCGTTTTCCCAACAATCTTCAATTCGGCTTTTAATTATCTTCTCGTAGACTCTACAGATTAAGTTAGTTACACTAAGCCCTCGGTAGTTCTTACAATCTTTTCTGTCTCCCTTATTTTTGTATAGATTGCTGATATATGCAGTTTTCCATTCTGGGGGTAGCTTTTCTCCTCTCAAGAATAAATTAAAAGTATAAGCCAATAGCTGAAATAGTTTGTCAGGGCCATATTTAATCAGTTTAATGGGTACTCCTCCCGGTCCTGGAGCCTTTCCATTTTTCATAGCATTTGCGTGTTTTTTAATTTCTTCTGGTGTTATTTCAGTTTCTTCGCGGTAGGAAATATCATATTTTTGGTAGCCAATATCTTGGAATTCTGTTTGATCTTCTGTCAGCATTTGTTCATAATATTCGATCCATAATTCTGGGGCTATTAATGTTAACCTACTACATTCTTTTCTGTTTTACTAACTCTAATTGTTTTCCAGGCTTCTTTACTTCTTGCTGTACCCATAAAATTTTCTACGTTATCGCAGGCTTTATTCCACACTAAAATTATTTTAAGTAAAATTTAAAAATTGAAGTAAAAATTTAAAGGTCGACCGCAAATGAGATGGAAAGATGACATTGAGCAAAGCGCAGGTCCAATGTGGAAAAGAGAAACAGAAGACAGAGACAAATGTGAGAGGCCTATATTCAACACATTAATAGATTTTGGGCTACAGATAGATGGATTTGTTACTTTTCAAATAAAACATAACTTTTTTATAGTCTTTTATATCAAAAATAAGACGAGTTCCGCGTCCGTTAGCATTTGGGGTAAAAATTTAAAGTGGAGTTCTAACGGAGCAGAACCTTTTGACATTTGCTCCCAAATGTGGCATACAATGTCTAAAAGATCTAAAACATCATATAAAATACCAACAACCAACTCTTATCACTGTTTGTTGAAACAAATTTCCTAGCATCTGGCATGTTCCTATTAGATTATGTACGCAGTGAACCTGCTAAAGGCCATAATTATTGTAATATGACGTCCATAAATGTATTCTTTATAATACTACTTACTTTCCGTAACGAAATACGACGTAATCTAAAAGTTCTACTAGTTTTCATAACCCAACATTAAATTTAATATGGTATAGCTAAAGAGTGTCACAAGAAGTTTCTCATCGAATCAGTCTGCGTTTGTTTGACATCAACGCGAATAACATCGAAAGTTTAGAGCTGTACGTAATCTAGTTATAGCATGGTAGAAAATATTGCTCCTATCCGGGATGGAAAATTATTATCGACACGCTAAAAGCATCTCCTAATTGGTTTAAAGAAAATGAGCTTAGGGCTTTATTACTTTCTTAAAAATTGAATCTATTATTTTTACGGTGTATAATTTATATATAAAATTATGATGAAGCAATAAATGTGTGAAATTACAAGATGCTCCACTTAGAAAATCAATAAATAAAAGAAGTGTGTATAGAGACTAGTTTATAATTTTAATTGACCTTCATCGGACTGCTCTGGGTCTATATTTACCCCAGATCACAATTTTTGGCTGTTACTTTATAGATCTTAATTTTTAATCGGCAGCTTCCCATCTATCTGTACTTTATATATTGTATTGATAAAAAATTATGCCTACAAGAACATTTAAGGAGACGGCTCTAACCTTGGTTTAACAAACCACATTTGGGTTAGCTCCAATAATATCGTTTAAATCTAATATATTAAAGTAAACAAAAATAGTTAAACGTTTTTACTAGAAAATTTATAGTACTTTTCATCGATTGGTCTGAAATTACAGTGAGTACAATTAATATCTTTAATAATACATCATACAACATATTCTTAAAGTCAACAAAATTATTACAAAGCCGCTCCGACTGGTTCCCAGAGCAACTTTTATTTGAAAGTCTGCTGATAATACAGAGCCAAATGCATCCAAAGGGAAATAATCCTTTACAAAACACCACACCGTCTACATACTTAAACATACTAACTACATTTAAATATCCGGCAAAACACCAAGCTATTGTACTATTTGCCATAGAAGGAATTAAAATTCATGATTATATATCATCATCATCATCGATGATTATATAGTTGCCATTGGATCACTTGTCCTTCCAAAGAACATAGTTTTTGCCTCAAAAATTGCAAACAAATTTTGGTTGTAAAAGGTGTCATGAAGGCAATGAATGACTTGTTAGACCTATCGATGAGGAGCATCAAAACAGGGATATTAATATTTGTGCTTTTGTGGAAGCTAAAGAACCCTGCACTAATGTACAAATTGCTAGGGAAGTTAACGTGAATGTTCGAACTGTCCAGCGAGTTCTCAAAAGGAATGGGTATCACTGTTTTAATATACAACCAACAAAAGAACTGTTTCTGGAAGATAACTTCAGCCAGATGAAGTTTTGTGAATTTATGTTAACAGATAAACAGAATAAAAATGTACACTTTTTAAAAAATATTTTATTTTCTGACGAATCTTTATTTTCATTACATGAAAAACACAATCCGTTACAAGGTATTATGTTATGTTAACCTAAACAGGAGCAAATATTTACAACTTTTACAGAATGAGATCATTTAGGCAGTACGACACCTTCCCGTTTATTTTCATTAGGTTTATCTCCAACAGGATGAGTGTTCGGCACACAACTCTAGAGCAACTATTGACTTCCTCAATCCAACGTTTCCTGATCGACCCACGTACACGTGGTACAAGTAAATGGCCCGCTAGATCCTGTGACTTAGCGCCCAAAGATTTCTTTTTTTTTTGAGTTTTCTCCAAGAAAACATTTATAGGCATCAGTTTGAAAGGGCTACAAACCTAGTCCAATTAAGAGCAAAAATACTTCATTTCTCTGCAAACAATACACCAGCCCTACTCCAAAATATGATTTGGTTACTGTTTAGCACCAGGAGGTGGAATATTTGACCCCTTAATTCATTAATCTGCTTTCCTAATTTTTATTTTTTGTTAGGTGCATTTTACGAAGTTTGTAGGTTTTTAATTAGATAGTATTTTTTATGTTTAAGTTTGGAAGAATTTCATTGTTTTTTTATTTAAAAACACAAACGATTCTTATTATAATTTTTTCTTCTTCTTGCTTGTCTTATTGTTATAAGCTTTGTCCATAAAATTTGTACAATTTTCAGTATATTACTTATTTACTTACTTATTTATTTGTATTGCTATTAGTATGTAATTTCTTTGGTCAACAAAACAATATCGTTATTTGTATAAAATAGTACTAATAATTTTTTCTACAAATAAAATAAAAATGAATCTTTTATTATACCAAACGCTTTGTTTCAAATACTTATCAAACAAGTAAAGTGTTTTTGGTTTTTCTTCTCTTTATTTCACTCGAAAATAATGATATCTTAATGTATTTTCTTTTATCTGTGCGAATGGAATTACGTTGCGCCTTCCGCACTAAATCCTTTTATTTCAGTTCCGTCTACACAAAATCTAATACCATGTAGAAGAGGCATGCACGCAAACCCTTTTGTGATAATAGTATGAGAGCTAACGAAGCTTTTCAGAAATAATCCTCAGTCAATTCAAAATCAGGTCAATTTAAAATTATTCAGTACACATTTACATAGCCACATGTAGAGTTTTATTTGGTGATATCTAATTAGAATGTAATCATTTATAGAACAGTGTGATATAGTTTTCTATTATGCTCAAAATAGTGTTTAAAATAGTAAACTTGTTACAAGTAATGTCGTTAAACAATTTACATTCAGACAGGTATTCATGGTTTATTAATGGATATATACACAATCAAAGTAAAATATCCTTAAGAGAAGTAAGATTGCATAATAGAAGCTCTCATACAAGGACAACAAATTTCGTGACAGTTAAAAAGAGAGAAATGTTCACTGCCAAAAATAAAATAGTCAAAATATGGGCTGAATATTTAAAAAAATTTTGTATGTCCATACCGTCATTGATAAAATAATGAAAACGATGAAAATAACCGAAAAAATAATATTACAGTCCAAATAGAAATATTCACTTCATACCTAGAAGAAATTAGAAATGCTATAGAAACCATGGGATGTAAGAAAACGTGGACCTCTTCTATCGAAATGTAAACTTCACCCACCAGTGTGATGATCTTGATTTTGACCATCTGGTACATATTGCTAGACAACAAACAAGGCTTTGCCGGTATAAGCAATCTCCCACATATTGACCAATGGCTTCGGGCAGATGCCTTGGTAACTGGCAGGGCACTCTTTTGTCCTGTGGTTGAGCTACTTTATATATATATATATATATATATATATATATATATATATATATATATATATATATATATATATATATATATATATATATATATATATATATATATACAATATTGGAAGATTCAAAACGGAACATACGAGTTATTAATACAATTATTAAGATCCCCTGACCTGCAATTACCCAGTGTAAATTTCAATATAACGTCGCGATGTCTTATAATTAATTCAATATAAGGTTGAATGTTCGAATAATTAAACTTTGAGGGTGTATAAGGCAACTATCGAACACAGTGATTAATTTAATCTTGCCCAAGTACTTTCGATCAATAGATCATCTTCAGGGCATTTCGTCAATTGTGGCCTATCCGACATAGTAGAATGTCATAAATGTAAAAAGTTATGTCCAGATTTTAGATTTATGACATTCTACTATGTCGGATAGGCCACAATTGACGAAATGCCCCTGAAGATGATCTATTGATCGAAAGTACTTGGGCAAGATTAAATTAATCACCGTGTTCGATAGTTGCCTTGTACACCCTCAAAGTTTATAATTAATTCATTTGTTCGACTGGATTGCTACTCCTTGGCGATTGCTAGTAGCGTATTCGACAGGTGTACGTCGACACTGTTGTCTATCGTCCACTGATTTTCTGTGTTTTTGTGCAGATAATAACAATGTATAATGTTATTAATAACAATTTTTCTGTGTTCATTAGATATTATTTGAATTGGTTAGTGTATAGGTTAATATATTTATTATTCCAAATATTGTTGATAATTTAAAATTTAAAAGGATTTATATGATACATCAAAATCTACAGATTTTTGCCGAAGGTATCTATCGATTTGGCAACAGTCCCAAGGAACATCACTGGCCGAGCAAAAGAAATACATGCCCTTTACTTTGCTTCTCATTATAACGCTATAAGCTGAAATAAAAGTAGTGTTTCTAACCATAAACCATGTATACAAACAAAGAAAAAGTACAAATTTTAAAATGGTATGATGGGGGCAACTCGTACCGTGATATAAATTTATTTACTTGTGCGTATGAAGATAGGCCAATACCGACACAATCAACTATTAGTCGTATTATTAAGGTGCGCACGTGCGCAGCAGTCGAAAAATATCGACTGGAGAAGGAGTCCAGTCGAACAAATGAATTAATTATAAGACATCGCGACGTTATATTGAAATTTACACTGGGTAATTGCAGGTCAGGTCATTGCAACAACTTACTGAACGTCAGGGCTTGGAGACGAGTGGCGCGGGATCGCCTTTGTTGGAGGCAGAAGTTACAGGAGGCCAAGGGGCTCAATTTGGGCTGTAGTGCCATTGGAAGAAGAAGAAGAATTGCAGGTCAGGGGATCTTAATAATTGTATTAATAATTCGTATGTTCCGTTTTGAATCTTCCAATACTACATATATATATATATATATATATATATATATATATATATATATATATATTTCTTTGTGAATTTTTGGAAGTCCATAGTATGTTGGGGTGGTACTAGTATAGTTAGTTAATTCCTTTTTTGCTTTGGTGTTGATATGCCACTCGTCATATAGTTATTTTATCAGTAACTTAGTGTTTCTTTCTACTGATGAAGTCAAATTTTTGGCGATTTTTTTCAAGGAATATGGGTCGTTGAGAAGCTCAACAACCCGCATGGTCGAGAAGCTAGTGGAGAGAAATGGCGGAGAAGCTGCCGGGATAAGCAGTCTCGAAGAGAGGAGAATCAAGAAAGTGGTCAATGACATCAGAATGCGAAAAGCAACGAGAAATCACTGAATCAAAGGTCCCTGATAACATATCTACTATAAATTTTAATGGCTAGCACTATTTGCGCAAGAGACATTATTGATTATGGTGATCGGAGACCAAAATCTGACAGGGAAGGACAACCATTAGAACAGAAGGCCTCCTCGGTCGTCAACATGCACAAAAAACCAAGAAAACAAAAAACACTCAACACTCTCAGATAAAAATATTTACCTGGAATGTAAGAAGTATGTTTCAGCCTGGAAAACTACATAATGTTATTAAAGAGAAAGAGAGGCTAAATATAGATTTACTTGGAGTTAGCGATGTACAATGGTCATAAAACCACAATATTTATTACACTAGAGAAGACAAAACTGATTATCGATACGGAGTAGCCTTCATCATAAGCAACACTATTAGAAAATCAGTTCTAGGTGTGATTTAAATCTCAGAAAGAATAATAATGCTAAAAATTCGAGCACCAAACTGTAATATTAATATGATCCAAGTCTATCTTCCCACCGCTGGTAAGACTGAAGATAAGATCGAAAAGTTTTATTTAGAATTGCACAGTACAATCAAGTTAACAAAATCTACATATTAGTAGATATTATTACATTCTTCTTCTTCTTCTTACGGTGCCTTAACCTTAAGGACGTTGGCCATTACATTTGCCCAATTAATCTTATTTGTAGCAGCCCTGAATAGTTCTATGGAGGTCATGTTCGTCCATTGCCGTAGGTTTTTAAGCCAAGAGCTGCGTCTTTTTCCTGGTCCTCTTTTGCTATTGACTTTGCCTTCGATTATAAGTTGGAGCAGTTCATACTTTTGATTTATTCTGATGACCAAAATATTGTGTTTTTCGTTTTTTTTATTATAAGCATAAGCTCTCTTTCCTTATTCATCCCCCGCAAGACTTCCGCATTTATCGTATGACTCATGTAGAATATTCTGAGCATTTTACGATAACACCAGAATTCGAATGCTTGGATTCTTTTTTGTGTTGCTTCTGTCATTGTCCAGGCTTCAACACCATAGAGCAAGGTCGAGAAAACATAGCACTTAAGTATTCTAGTTCTCAATGAGATGCCCAGCTGGCGGTTGCATAGAACTTTTTGAATTTTGTAAAACATTGTACGTGCCTTTTTCAGGCGTATTCTTATCTGTAGTGAGTGGTCCCAAGTTTCATCAAGACTACTTCCAAGGTACGTTGTTCTTGTTACTCTTTCCAGATTTGTTCCATCGACATTGACCTTCACCCTTCTGTTTTGGTGCTTGCTGATGACCATCGCTTTTGTCTTCTTTGTATTCAATTTCATTCCAAATTCTCTACAGGCTGTCGTTACTCGGTCCATTAAGCGTTGCAGGGCTTCAGCATTATCTGCCAGTATGACAGTGTCATCAGGATATCGCAGGTTATTTATACATTGCCCGTTTATAATTATACCATCCGAGGTGCCTTCCAAAACTTTCTAAAATATCTTCTCAGAGTAAACATTGAACAGCAAGGTGATAGAACACATCCCTGTCTTACTCCCTTCTTGATATTGATTTTTCCAGATGTTTCGCTTTTTATTCTGATTTTAGCCTTTTGTTCTTGGTAGAGGTTTGAAATGATTCTTAAGTCTTTATCGTCGATATTACATGACCTTAAAATATCTATTAGTTTATCATGTTTCACCGGGTCAAACGCCTTCTGAAAGTCTATTAAACACAAGTATACATCAGAATCGACATCTCTACATCTTTCAACTAGCACACATATTAAAAAAAGTGCTTCTCTTGTTCCGAACCCATTCTTAAAACCAAACTGAGTTTGACCAGTGTGTTCACTGGTCACTATTACATTCTAGGAGACTTTAATGCAAAAATTGGAGTAGGTACAATTAAAAATATAGTTGGACAGTTTGGATTAGGAACTAAAAACGAGAGAGGAGAAAGGCTCATAGAATTCTGTCAAGAAAAGAATATCGTAATTGCCAATACTTGGTTTCGGCTTCCTAAGAGAAGACTACATCTATGGACGTCTCCTTCACATACAGAAAACCACATTGTCAGAAATCAGATAGATTTTATAAAAGTAAATAGTATATATAAAAACTCAAAAATCTCAGTTAAAACTTATCCTGGAACAGATATTAACTCAGACCACAATGCGTTAGTTGCTGACGTGAAAATAAAACTAAAAAGAATTGAACTCAGAAAACAACAACCAAAAATTAATGTAAGAATGGTAAAAAGCGAAGAAATAAAAAACGAATTAAAAAATAATTTAAATGTTAATATGCAAAAAACACTAACTGACAACAAACAAATTAAGGATGTAAATAAAAAGTGGTACAATATAAAAAACACATTACTGAAACTAGCTCAATAAAGTTTGATACAACATAGGTCAAAGGCTAAAAAGCAGTGGATGACAGAACTAATAATATTACAGTAAAAACAGTGGAAGAAAGAAGAAAATATAAGGGAAAAGATCTATAAAAGTATGAAGAAATACTACAAATAATTTAGGAAAAAAATCAAAACAGCTAAGGAAATCTATTTGATGAAACAATGTAACGAGACAGAAGAACTAGACACAAAATATGATATGAGAAATATGCACAAAAAATAAGAGACTGGAGTGGGTCAAAATAGACAGCAAGGACACATAAAAGACAAAAAAGGAGTACTACTAATAGATTTACCAGAGAAGTTATGGAGATGGGAGGAGTACGTTAGAGAACAAGATGAAAGAGATGAAATCCAGAAAATACAATAATTAAATCCTTTAGAGAGACAGAAGATCACGATAGATAAAATTAAAAATATGCTATCAAAAACTCTGACGACAATAAGGCAGCTGGATTAGATGAAATACAGTAGTACTGTTAAAACTAGTGAAAGAGGATACCTTTGATGTAAACGTTGATCTATACTTGTTCTTTGTTGACTACGAAAAAGCTTTCGATAAAGCAAGGCATGAAAAACTAATATCAATACTTATGAACAAGCGGATTGACAGTAAAATCACAGTGCATATAGTGCACAGTAAATATAGTGCAAACATTATGTTGGATCCAAAGTGCCATAGTTTAAATTGATGACTAAAGTAGTAACAGATGTGTTTTATCGCCACTTTTGTTTAACTATATTCTAAAGAAATAATTTCGTTTAACTATATATTCTGAAGAAATTTTCCAAAACACGCTCAATAATATCAAAGCAAGAGTTACCGTTAATGGACAATTAATTAACAACTTAAGATATGCAGACGGTACTCTGATGATAGCAACGAGTATAAAAAATCTGCAACATCTTATCGAAAGCTTGAGTATGAATAGTGCTGAGATGGGAATTACTATAAACGCTAAATAAACGAATTACATGCTAATTACAAAAAGAGCACAAAATACACATCACCTATTGACAATCAATGGTATCGTGGTAGAACAAGTAGAAAATATCAGTACTTGGGAACTTTTATCAATAAAGCCAATGATTATACTGCAGAAACAGGCGAATAGAGATTGCCAGATCAGCATTTATACGAATGAATCCTAATGTGCAAAAATCTAAATTTGGAGATCAGACTACGTACCATTCGCTGTTATATATTTTCAATATTATTATATGGAGCTGAGATTTGGACATTAAAAAAGTTGTTATCAACAAGTCCTCGAAGACACTTCGTCTCACGACCATTTTACCTATGTAGGGTAATACGTCGCCATTTTACCAATTCCAACGGTAACTAAAACATCATAATTTATAACCATGTATAATGTAAAACAACTGTAAATTTATATCATTTAAAGGGTTTTGACCCATATATTTTGGTGGCTCATAGCATGTATACCTTGTTTACACTGATGATGAATTTAATAATCCGAAAACGTTTTGTAATATAATTGTGATAGCCCGTTTGGGCATTTTATTATATACCTTTTATAAAGGATTTGAAATAATTTTTTTGTGATATATGGTATACAGCCAGCTACAGGAACTTAGTTTAATAGTGGATTATTAAAAAAATGTAATTTAAAAAGAATCGATGCTTTCAAACTCTGGTTATATCCGAGAGTATTAAAAATATCATGTACTAATAGAATTACAAATAAAGAAGTACTGGAGAGGGTTAATAAAGAAACAGAACCAATACAAAGAAAAAAACTGGAATACCTAGGCCACGTGATGGGGGGACCAAAATATGAAATTTTGAGACTAATAATAGAGGGAAAGATTCAAGGAAAAAGATCTGTTGGCCGAAGGCAGAACTCATAAATGAAGAATCTACGTGATTAGTATCAATGTAGATCGATTGATTTGTTTAGAGCAGCAAGCTCAAAAATAAAAAATAGCCATTATGATTGCTAACCCCCGTAGGGAGACAGCACTCTACGAAGAAAGAAGAGAAGCTCAAATGATTTGGTGATGTACTCGTTTTGGTGATGTACTGTCCTTTATGACTGTTATGTTACCATTCTTCTTCTTCTTTAAGTGCCATCTCCACTGCGAAGGTTGGCAATCATCATGGCTATTCTGACCATCAAGGCAGCTGCTCGAAACAATTGCCTTAAGTTGCAACCAAACCACTCTCTTAGGTTCTACAACCAGGAAACGCGTCTTCTTCCTCCGCTTCTCCTACATTCTATTTTTCCTTGAATTATAAGTCTTTATATGTTGTAGCTTTCGCTGAGTTACCATTGTCTGCACTTATCACTGTAATGTTAGGGTTGTCTTTCAGAAATTTTCTTGTTGTTGTTTCAATAGCCATGGATGGACTGATGTAATGACGGTTGGTTTTGATATGGTTAGTAATTATGTTTGTGATTTTTGAACGTTGCAGGTTTTGTAATTCTGTTGAAAGTTTTTTAATACATCACTCACTGTCGGCTAGGTATGTGTACATATCAATATGTTTCACTGAGATTGGTAGTGAACATTTTGGACCTACTGATAAAAAATATTTTATGTCTTGTCTTCCAGGGGGTTGCAAAATAAGAAAATAAGATAAAAAAAATACAATTTAATTATTATTGTCCAAATGGAGATTAAAATAGCTACAATATTAAAAACGTCAGACTGAAATGATTTCAAACACGTCGCTGGCCCATGGACTATTAAAGGATTGCAAAAAGTAATTGGCCTTATATTTGTTCCTTCCTCGTATGAAGTACTGGCGAAAGAAAAAACCTTTTACATGCATTGAACATATATAAAATTGAAAAGTATCCTCTGGGATTCTGACAGTCGGCAGAATGCTATTAGGATATATATACGAAAAATGTGCGACCAATTGGAAACGAGCACTTTGCTGGGATTTCTACTGGACCAAAAAAGTTGTTTTTGATATGCAGAAAAAGGTTTTTGAATATTTGATTAATGTTGAATGCGGTGGAATATTTTTGAATGTTTACACAGAAAATTGAACGTGCTTTGTTTACACATAATTCATATTTTATGTCTACCTTGAAGTAGCTTCAAATTTAAATTTTAAAAGAAATATTATTTTGATCAGTATTTCTTAATAACAAAATTTAATTTGTAAAACTTTAAATAGTAACTTAGTAATACTAATTCATCGCTTATATCATGAATGTTGACATCGATTGTTAAATTAGCAGTCTTTAATATACATTTAACTAATTTAAAATATCTTTCATACTGAATAATATAAAGAGGGGACTGAATAAGCCAAATCATAATGAAATAAAATCTTGATTAGGTTTTGGAAAAACTTATTCAAGGTTACATCTGGCAGATGGTGCCTTCTCTTAAACCAATCGATTTATATCTAATCAATCTGAACTGACAGACTGCCCAAACACAAAACATCATACCCAATGTCACTAATCTTTACGAAATCGAAAGGGTGTATGTCTACCCTTCGTCGTAGCTTTCCGGCTTTCGTCTCAGATTTCTCTGGATCGATGGTTGACGAATTAGGGGGTTGAATTTTATATCTAGAGTACATATAAAGGAATATTATGTTTCTGGATCTATATAAATATTTTTAGAAAAACGGGGAAAATACCTTGAGTTATTAGGGTTATTAAGGAGTAATAATTTACATTTCATTCTATGTTAGTTATTCCTTATTGTAAGACCTTATAATTGACTAGTATTTTGCCCACTACCATGCGACGGCTGTACATTGTTGTATTAAAACAATATGGAGAAATAGAAATATCGGGAAAGAAACGAAAGGCAGAATTTACAAAATAGCAACATACAAAACCTATGTCCGGCCGATATTAGAATATGGGAGTGAAGCTACAATAACTGCGAGTACAAATACCACCTCCAAGCTTGAAGTAACCCAGAACACTGCCCTTCGCGTCATCACCGGTGCTCCAAAATCAACACCGATTACATCAATGGAAGCCCAGACCGGTATTGAACCAATACAATGCCGAAGAGAGCAACACGCGTTAACCTTCTGGGAAAGGCAAAGACGAATACTTTCACAAAAATGGGACGATTATAGACAAGCAGCCTCACGTCTTAAAACACAAACCACTCCGCTTCTTCTTCTTCTTGTTCTTTTTTATAAGCAAAATGCTTGTTCAATGTCGATTAATGCCTCTATTGGAGGTTATCACTCCATCTTTTGCGTGGTCGCCCGATACTTCTTCTACCTTTTGGTGATTTGTCCCTCACTATTATGACTAATCGGGTCTCTTCCATTCTGTTTATGTGTTCGTTCCATTCCTTTTTTCTGTTCAGTGTCCACTCATTTATTTCTGGTATATTGCATTTTCTTCTGATCTCTTCACTCCTCATTTGATCCCTCAGTGTGTTTCCTGTAATTCTCCTCAGTAAACGCATCTCCGCTGTTTCTAGTAGTTGCTGAGTTTTGGAGGTATCCGGTCTTGTCTCTGAAGTGTATGTCATTATTGGTCTTATTGTTGCTTTGTAGATTCTTGATTTCACGTCGGTATTAATGTGGGGATTGCGCCATATCGTGTTATTAAGACAACCTGCTATTTTATTAGCTTTTTGTACTTGATTTGTCACTTCCTTCTCCACATCTCTGTAGCTAGACAGTGTAATTCCTAGGTAATTTGTCTCCATTACTTCCTCAATGCTGATACCGTCGATTTCCAGTTTACATCTAATTGGTTCTTTACTGATTACAATTGTTTTAGTTTACTGTGTAGAGATCACCATATTAAAGTCCTTTGCCCTTGTGTTGAATCTATGGGTTAGTCTTTGTAGATCGTCTTCATTGGATGCAATTAGGGCCGCATCATCTGCATAGCAGAGTATTCTGATTTCTTTGTTCCCCATTTTGTATCCTCTTCCTTTATTAATAGTATTGATGATTTCATCCATGATTAGATTGAATAGCGTTGGACTAAGCGAGTCTTCTTGTCTTATTCCATTGCCCATATCTATTGGATCTGTAAGCTGGTCATCTATTCTGACTTCCATATTGTTGTTCTGGTAAATGTTCTCTACTGTTTTTATAACATTTAGTGGAATTTCTCTATCGTAAAGGAGGTGAATTACATCTTTAAGCTTTACTTTATCGAACGCTTTCTTCAGGTCTATTAGACATATGAATGCTGGTCTGTTATACTCTAGTGCTTTCTCGGTAATCTGTTTTATGATTAAATACTGCATCTGTGCACGATCTTCCTGTGCGAAAACCCTGCTGTTCATCCGCTAAAGTAATTCTCTGATTTATTTGGCCTTGCAATATTTTGGTTGTAAGCTTCAAAGTGGTATTTAATAAGTTGATACCTCTGTAGGTTTCAGGTTGTTTTTATCTCCTTTTTTGTATAGTAGGATAAGCTCGCTTTTCTTTCACTCTTCAGGTATTTTATTATGTTTGATGATTTTGTTAATTAGTGCTGTTAGCTGTTCTGTTAATGCTTCTAATGCTTCTCCACTCCGCTTACAGTAGCAAACCAAATCATTAAAAAATACCACATTGTCCTGTCGGAAGCCGCCCCCTTCCCAGCGCAAACCACACTGACTCGCTGTCTACCAAACACAGAATTACTGCTTGAAAACCATAACGACCCGAAGCACTTATCGTCAGACATCGCCCAAAGGAAAGCCGCCCTAGAGACGATACACACCAAGTACCCAGCACATGAGTGGCTCCACATCTACTGCGATGGATCCTCGATGCCGGACTCGGGAAGAAGAGGAGCAGGATATGTCTTAACGTTCTTTAAAGGCTCTATAGCTGTGAAAGCCCCTCTCACCAACTACGACGGCGAAATTGCTGCTATACACGAAGCTGCAAAAAATCTTGAGAATTTCCAACACCACCAAAAAGTTGCCTTCTTCATCGACTGCCAAGCCGCAATGCTTGCCCTGTCGACAAATCAATACACCAACTGTGCCGAAACAATATCTTGCCGCAAAAAAGGGTGGCTGATTACTCTACAATGGATCCCTAGTCATGTCGAAGGCATGTTGAAGGAAATGAAGCGGCGGATAAACTTGCAAAAGAGGGCACTACTCTTCATAGCTTCCTGGCTTCCAATCGTGCATATCAGCAAAGTCCACCATTAGAAGAGGAATCAAAGCGAAGATAAAAGAGCAGCAAATACAAGCCGGTGCTGGAAAATTTTGGGCTCACCTAATTGGTGGGAAACAGTTATGGTAATAGCTCTATCCCATAGAGCTTCTAGCTTCTAGCTATATGGGATATAGCTAGAAGATCAGATATAAGACGTAGATGCAAGCTAGAGAACATCAAGAACTGGGTAAGAAATATAAGAGTAGTATGAAATGATCATTTTTAATTTACAAGCTCTAGTAGTGGGAATATTAGCGCTGGAGAGGATATGAGACGCTTGCTCCACTAATATTCTAGCCAGTCGCTTTGTCCGAAATGGACTTTTCTGGAAGGTTACATCCTGGTGACCTTTTACTATTTCTGGTATCCATGTCGTATGGAGTAAGAAATGGAAAACATGCAGGTAATTAAACGTATCAACGTATACTAACTTTATTTAAAGTTGGCATAATTATTTCTGAAGGAAAGTCTACATATTTTCCATAACGGTTATTTCCAAATATAAAAAAGTAAACATTTGAGCTGGAATTTTTTGAAACGCTGTTATTGGTTCAGTATTTATCAAGGAAAATTGACGCGTGGAAGTATTTGAAACTTTTAGATAAAGTTATGGAATCTTCAGTTGTTGATAGGATGAAAAACCAATAGATGACAGAGGGAAATCTTTTTATTGAAATATGAAAATAACGTAAGTTTTAGCAAGATAGAGCATCACCACGTTTTTAAATGCATATAAAAGATTTTGCTGAGATCGTTTCTCTCTGAATACTCAGGTTTATTTCTGATCAGGCTTTTCTTTTGGGAGAGAACTGATCTTTGTTTGAATTTTCCAGCTACTACCGTGGGAGCAAGAAAACAGCCAACCGCAATACCTTGGGCAACATTTAGCAACCAGATACCAAGCCACTGGTGTATCAGCACAGAATATGAAATCCCTTTAGTAACATGGGAAGAAAATTGCCATTATGTAGACCAGCAACTCTCCTTAAATCTACCGACAGTGGCTAGATTCAACAGGGATCGGTGTCTCCGGAGGCGTGTCAGGCAGAAGCTGACAGCCGTGCCGGACGCATTTAGAAATTCGGAGAAATACTTGGAAATTCCAAGTTTGGGCAAATCCGAGTTTCTAATTGACTCGATGCAGGGAAATTCCACTTTTGCTACGTAAAACAGAGGATTTGTTTTATATAAAAGCAGACGGAATTTCTCTCATCGGTCAGTCGAGCTTGCCTCTTCTACTGTAGACCTAGTCGGTGCTATTATTGTTCCGACTGAGCTATTGTTTTATTTCTGATTTCCTGCATACCATTTCTTTTATTTCAGCATTATTGTATATTCAGACCTTGTCAGGTTAAAATATTACATATTTCTTCATGTACTGATTGGTAGCTATTTTATTTGATTATTTTGATTGTTTATTTTCTTGTATTTTTATCTAAGCTGTTCTTCCGTAAGTTAAGAACACTTAGAAATATTGATCTTGCCTTTTTTTTTCTATTTTATATATTTGATTTTGTGCTTTGTATCTAAGTAGTTCTTTTCGGTAAGTCAAAGAACACTTAGAAATATTTTCTTATCGCATTATTATTTCTGATATTTTATCTAAGATATTTTCTTCCGTAAGTTAAGAAAATACTTATATATTTGTCTATTTCATTTTCCATTTTATGCTAAGTTGTTTCTTCCGTAAGTTAAGAAACGCCTAGCAAAATTTTCACATCTTTTCTGTATTTGATTTTCTTGTTTTCTATTATAAGTTGTTTCTTCCATAAGCCAAGAAACACTTATAAATATTTGTGCATTTATTTTACTTGTTTATTTCCTGTTCTAAATTGTTTCTTCCGTAAGTTAAAAAACACTTAGACTTATTTCTATAATCTGCTTCATTTTTGCATTTCTTGTTCTATACTTTATTTTTCATTTCTAAGTCGTTTCTTCCGTAAGTCAAGAAACACTTCCACATAGAAATATTTCCATATTTTATTCTCACACTTACATATTTCATTATTCTATATTTCTGTCCTAAGTTGTTTCTTCCGTAAGTCAAGAAACACTTAGGAACATTTCTCTTGCATTATATTTTTTTATACCATTTTGATTTACTTGTTTTTACTAAGTTATTCCTTCCGTAAGTCAAGGAATACTTGACTTACGGATTATTTGATTATTTTTTACCTATCTGTTTTCCATCTTTGCTCGGTTACTTTGTAACTGTTCCTTGGAACCGTTACCTATAACAGATATTTGTCACTGGAACTGTTATTTATAACAGCAGTGGTATTTAACCCTTATACCAGCGGCAAATCAGAGATGGTCAATACCCGTTCAAATTCCGGGGATAGGAAGAAGCCCGAAGAGTCGGCGATGGGTCCTACAGGCCCAAATGCCCCCTCTCGGCAACATTGGAATCCTTCCTGAAAGACGTAACAACTCATTCCAAACAAAATAAAGCTGAGTACTTTTATTATATTCTAGTTATGCCATACTGGCAACCGGCTTAATCTTTGTGTCACAGTTTGTATATCTTTGTTTCATATTCATATTATAACTGTTGTTTGTTTTATTTTATAAATAAAAATATACCTTTTGTAATGCCTTAACAAGTATTTGTTTATGCCAAGAAATTGGATGAAAAGTGCTCAAGACAGAGCACAATGGACAAAAATGAGGGAGGCCTATGTCCAGCAGTGAACGCAAAGGGCTGGGTGATGATGATGATGAACAAGTATTTTTATTTCCTGACCCTTTCTAAGATTGGTGTGGGGAGAGAATGAACAGGGAACGAACCCAGGGCTGAGCAGTCGGTCAGAGCACCATTCTGGTGGATGGAAAGGTGTGCATTTTTCTCTTGAATATCCTTAGGGATATTCAAAGGATTTCTCCCCTCGTTTCTTTGCACCATATGGTGTTGCTTAACGCCCTGGTCTTTATAAGATTAGACGTTACATACAATATTTTTATCTTTTTTAGCAATATGTAATATACAGCTAACGCCAACACATTTCAGATACAGTGTTCTATCTCTTATTTTCAATTTCGAGCTCTGCACTATTTTCCGTATTTGAGTATAAGATTGGGAAATTGTATTTGTATAAGAAGTTGGAAGATTTGCATATATTTGGACGGGATCGTGCAGATAATGAACTATTTTCCATAAACGAGGGCTCGAATAAAGTAAAATTGAAATTTTGATGCCGGTCTTAGACTGCAAAATAGAGAGCAGTCATTTTAAACTGGCATTTTAAACTGATTGGTAACTATGTTAAAGTAAGAAGGTAATAGATCAAAAGAAAATAATTAAGTTATACGATGTCCTCAAGCCTTAAAAAATAGTGTTAAAAACAATGTTATTTTATTTTTAACTAGACTCAAAAACAATTTTAATATAGCATTTTTACTCTTAGCAGAGTAATGACCTTTTATATTCAATTGCTTTGTAATCAAATTTCCTTTTGCTGCAATAATCTTCTACAATATTTTCGATTATGTCACATCTTTGCCTGGAAATGATTGATGTCTTTTATTTTCAAAATTATCTTTATTTGGTGCTAAATCAATTTTCTAAGACGGTCAGATAGCCAATCGGGCCAGGCGGCCGATTCTCATTCGCTTTACTGTCGAATGGTTAAGCGGATGTCAGTTCAAGCCCTGGCTCGGCAAGTCCTTTGGTCTGCACGAACTCGTTAACTGGTTTTTTTCCCGTTTTGAAACATTTTCCATACTATCTTTTGGGCACCATGTAGGTCGTAGTCCATGTCGCTGGAGAATTTAGTCCAGCGATACTCAACCTTTTTTTTTCCTGGGCCGCAATCTAGATGAAGTAGTATAAATACACAAAGCATCTCCTCTTTAACTCCATCTTTAAAAGTATGGATGCGAAACATGGCAACTTACTAAATCCCTTGAGCGACGCCTACTTGCATTGGAAATGGACTTCTGGAGAAGATCAGCTAGAAAATCAAGGCTTGATAGAATACAAAATGACCATATCAGAAATATAATGGAAGTCAAGTCAACCATCATTGACAAAATTCAAAGGAGACAACTGATCTGGTATGGTCATGTGAAAAGAGTGGACGACGACAGGCTGCCAAACCAAATTTTAAAATGGACGCCAAGGGAAAGAAGGAAGAGAGGAAGGCCAAAACAATCCTGGCTGGGCGGCATTCAGAAGGCAATGTCGGAAAGAAACCTTCACCCTGGCGAATGAAATGACCGACGTAGCTGGAAACTGGGAACCAAAAGGCGGAGAACGCTATAAAAAAACCGGGATAATAATAATAATAATAATAAAATCTATCATTGATTGCTGGCCTCGATTATTGTTAAAAGTGTATTTATGTTGGTCTATATGAGAAAAGTATGTGTTCTCATTTCGTTTCTAGCGCAAAAGGCTATTAGTGCTTCACCGTTTTCATTAATTATTTCTTCGTTGTATTTTTGTTTTATACCTGGTATGATATCGTTTCCGATTGATAATAAATTTCAATTTTTTTTAATTGTGCAGTGAAAGCTTAGCATTATATTCTATGATAAATGTTAAAATAACTTTGCTTTACATAGTGTCAATATAAGATAATTTGAACTTAAAAAATAAACAAAATGATCGCAAATTATAAATAAAATTTCACTTACGTCGATATCGCAGTAAATATCCACCTTTCACTTGTTTGTTACCGATCCCTAAAACAAAAAATATTATTAATAATTTTGCATTTAATTGTAATTTAATTGTGTTGATTTGATGGGGAAATAAACGATAAAGTAATTATTTTTAAAATTCACCTGAAAACAATGATTATACTTTTCAAAATCTAAATTGTTTATCATATGTATGAAACTACAAACTTATTTAAATATAAAACTTCACCTACATATGAGATTTTTTATACAGAAACTTAAAATTACCCTTCTATAACCTAATATAATATTCAGCTAATTTGCCCTTGGAAATATACCTTAATCTGACCCTCTCTAGCCCTAAATTAAAATCTAGTCGTTACCGAACCATGTCCCAAACGTAATTATATTGCCCTAGGAACAAATTAGATGAAAGATTTTATCTTAAATTACAGCATTGAGGATGTATGAGTTGTAACCCTCCGGGAAATTAATAAATGCGTGTGTAAGTTTGGTTTGGTATATAGATAAGATATATTTTCATATTTAATTAAATTTCTGTTATAATATGTACCTTACTATGAAGATATTTATGAGCTCTGTGATTTTTACTCAACTGTAGCGAGATTATATAGAGAACCATACCAAGATCATAGCTAAAGTCGACGTTTATTGTTCTAACAAAGAAAACAAAATCTGTATCCTGCAATGATCTTCAGACCATCAGCTTAATGAGCCACATTTGAAAGTTACTTCTAAAAATTATACATTAAAGGATATATAGACTATGTGAAGAAAAAATCAACCGTACACAGTTTGGTTTTCGGAACGCAGTGGATACGAAAGAGGCGCTCTTTAGCATACAAGTGTTATTTCAACTATGTAGAGATGTGAATTGCGATATTTGTGCTTGCTTCATTGATTACCATAAAGCGTTCGATACTGTAAAACACGTCAAGCTGATGGAGATATTAATAAATATTGGAGTAAACACCTGTGATCTAAGAAATATTAGCAATCTTTTCTGGAATCAAACATCGTCTATCCGTACAGACGGGAGAATCCAATGATATTAAAATTAAACATGTGGTCTGACAGGTATGTATAATATTACCTTTGCTGTTTAACATCTTCTACTGCTTTCAAGAAGCAGTAGAGGATGTTGAAGCCGGAATTCGAATTAACGGAGAATCAATATCATAAGATACGCGAATGATACGGTAGTATTCGCTAACAGTTATGAAGCCCTCCAGGAGTTAATGAATAGAATCTTAGAAGTGAGTCAGAGATACGGACTTTCACTAAACATTAGGAAGTGGATGATGATCTCTAAGAACTAAGAGCAAATTAAAAGAATCAGTGTGAATGGTCAACCAATAGAATGAGCAAAAACATACACCTACTCATACACCAGGTCCTCGTAGACACTTTGTCTCAGGACTAGTAACCTCCAGTAGAGTTTTACGTTGCTATATTATCAATTCTTGCTGTAACTTAAACATTCCAGGATATAAGAACAAATAATGTAACTTTAACTCAATTTATCAACATTTAACAGGTTTTTACCCAAGTATTTAGTGGCTACTGCGAGATCTAATTGAAGAAGACTATAAAGAGAAAGAAGAAGAAGATCAAAGCGGCTTTAGAGCAGGTAGATCGTGTACCGACAACGTATTTTGTCTGAAACAAGTCATAGGGAAGATATCTGCTAGACATCTAGAAACCCATCTTACATTTGTTGACCTACAAAAAGCATATGATACAGTCCCAGTATCGAGACTGTGGAAGGTATTAGAACAAACGAACATCAATCACAACTATATAGCTGCACTTAAAGAACTGTACGAAAATTCACAATTAAGAATTAAAATAGGTAAAAAACTCACAGATGCCTTCATAGTGAATAACGTCAGCGATGTCCTATCTCTCCTACACTATTCAAAATATATGTAGCAGCGGCACTTAAGAACTGGAAAAAGAAAATACACGGAATGGGTATAGAGATAGATGACAGATACCTGTTTACTCTTCAGTTTGCAGATGATCAGGTCATAGTGGCCAATGACAAAGACGACATGCAATATATGATTAGAAACTGATAGAAGAGTATGGGGAATGAAGCTTGACAGTTAACGTAAATAAAACGAAATATGTGTAGGCTCTCAGAGCGAAAATTTGGAGTTGGACAACGGTCAAGAAATTCTGCAATGTCAAGAATATGAATATTTAGGTATCACATTCGACAATACCGGAACAGATGTAAAAGAGATAGAAAAACGAATAGTTACAGCTAAAAAGATAATAGGATGTCTGAATGGCATCTTGTGGAGCAAGGAGATAACAAAACGGAGAAAATTTAATATATATACGAGACAATGGTTGAGAGCAGCGTATTGTATGGAGCGGAAACATGGAGAATTTCAAAAAACAAAAAAGAAGGTAGAGGCAGTCGAAATGGACGCGATAAGAAGATCTATGCGAGTCTCATGAAGAGAAAGAATGAGGAATGACCATATAAATCAACGAATAGGAATAGAAGGTACGATAATTCAGGATATCGAAAAGAGACATCTTACCTGGTACGGACACGTAGAGCGAATGCAAAATACTAGATGGTACAAAATATACTGAACTGGACCCCAATAGGGAATAGAAATCGAGGAAGACCCAAACTAGAGTGGCAGCAAAACATAAAAAAGTCAATGAGCGAACGGAATCTACTAACGGAAGATTGCACCGATAGAAGAGGATGGAAGTTAGGTGTCGGACAACGGAGAAGGACGTTGTAAACTGGCATATATATATATATATATATATATATATATATATATATATATATATATATATATATATATAGTGGCTTAAAACATGTACACTTAGATACACTGATGATGAAATATTAATTCAGAAAACTTTCTGTGATGTAGCACGATAGTGTGTTTAAGTATATACCTTTTATAAAGGATTTTAAAATTAATTATTCATTGTTTAGTTGGGTGAAATGGTATATCGAGTGTTTGGGTAAAACTGGATACTATCCAGTTTTGTATTACCAAAACTTAGATACTTTTTAAAAAGCATATTAAATTTAATTTTTAGGGTTATTAAAAGACGGAAAAATATAAAAGAAAAAGTGAGAAGTCTTGGAATGAGGAAAGTATGCGCCAATCAGTGAAAGAGGTTCTTGGCGGAAGAAAGGGTTGCCTTAGGGCTTCTAAAGAATTTGGGGTACCTCGAACTAATGAGGCCAAAGTAAAAAAATTTAAAATGGAACTCTCGAACAAGAAAATTTAGCAAAGAAAGAACTAGGGTGTCACAGACCGGTTTACACAGCAGATCAAGAGGAGGAGTTGGTGGAACACATTTTGTCTTTTGTCACATGTCACTTTTGTCACATATCTTTTAAAGTTTGGCTTTTCAGTTAGCTCAACGCAATGGATTAAATAATCTTAATAAAGACAATAAAATGGCCGGTAAAGCGTGGTTACACAGCTTTTTAAAAGACATCCAACCGTTAAACTTCGTACCTCTGAACCAACATCTCACGCTAGAGCCATGGGTTTTAATGGGGTTGCCGTAAAAAATTATTTTTCTTTGCTTACTGGCGTGCTTGAAAAATTTAAAATACCACCCGAACGATGACGAAACGGCTATAATGACTATGCTAAAGAAAAGACCAAAATGTTTATTATTGCGTGGGAAAAGGCAAGTTGGGTTTATATCTTCAGCTAAACGTGGTGTTCTCATTACTGTGAAAATTTTTATTAGTGCATCTGGTGTATTTATGCAGAGTACCTTCATTTTTCTCAAGTCCAGAGCAAAATTTGAGCTGCTGTATGATGCTCCACCTGATAGTAAAGATTCTATCAATCATCAGGATGGATGCAAAAATAATTTTTTTCTAATTGGTTTAGTCATTTTATTGAATTTTTAAAGCCCTCCAAAGAACATCTTGTTCTTTTACTTTTGGACGGACATACGATGCACACAAAAAATATTGACATCATAGTGAAAGCTACAGATATTGGTATTGTAATATTGTGCTTCCCTCTGCATACTACAGCACTCTACTTAGCACTTATTATACGTTAGAAGTTCAAAAATGGATAAAGCAACATCCAGGTCGATCAATCACAGTCTCCCAAATAGGAAAACTTCTCCTTCTTCTTTCCTCTCCTCCTTCTCTTTCTTGCAACAAGTTCTATGCTAATGCGATACCCTCTTGTTCATACTCTGTTAATCAAGTTTAAGTCACTCCCTTCCTCATGCAGAAAGAAAAAATAACCCTAATGATAAACGAAGAGGAAAAACAGCTGTGTTAAGATTAATACCTTATAAAGAAGAACTGGAGAGGTTTATAGGTAAAAAGTCCACCAAGAAAACAAAACTAAATTTGGAAGAAAAACAAAATTGGAAAAGCAAAGAAAAAAAATAAAAAATATGTTCCAAAACCAAAAAAAAGAAAAAAAGACAAAGGCGAAGTTTGCATTTATTGTTCGGATCCTTCTTCCAAATCAAAAGCAGATGATAGATGGGTTATGTGTGAGCAAAGTCGACTTTGGGCTCACGAAGCTTGCACCGGGGTAGATAAGTATGGTGAGCCATATTCATGCGATTTTTGTCGGTTTTAAATTATAATTTTATTTATTATTAATGTTATATGAATAATGTTTTATTTTTCAAATCAATATATTTAAATAATTGATGGATTCGACCGTTACTTGACGGAAATTAATTTTATGTATTCGTTTTCACACTTCCACAAAATTTATTTTAACCCTTATCACTACAGCTGTTTCGGCTGATTGCCTTTCTCAAGTGATCTATTTTTGGCCTGTGTTTACAATTTATAGTCTCTAATGAAATAGGTTGAGGAGGGGAGAACTGTTTGTCTCAAGTTGGTCATTCAGAATTATATCTGTGTATTTTAATTTGTTGATTTCCATAGATTCTAACGAAGATAGCTTAAGGCCTTTATTTTGAATGTGAAGAATTTTAAATTTGTCATTAAAAGAATGATTATGGTCTAGAAGGTGAAGTGCGTATGTTGAATTTGTTTTTCTATTATTGAAAGCCCTTTTATGTTCTGCTATTCATTTATTAAAGTTCCTACCAGTTTGACCGATGTAAGTTTTTGGGCAGTCGCCACATTGAAGTTTGTATACACCACTATTTAAGTGTTTTTTATTTTGGCTCTTGTTACTTTTAATATATTTACCTACGTTGCTATTTGTTCGAAAAGCTGGTGTTATTCCTTTATTTTTTATGTGTTTGGCTATTTTTGTTGTTATTTTGCCTGTATATGTAATCGAGCAGAAGGTACTGGGTTTTTTCTCTGGTGGTGGAAATACTAATTTCAGGGCTGTCTTGTGTAGTGTTTGATTTAACATTTTATTAATTGTTTGTTCGTTGTATCCGTTGTTTACTGCTATTTGCTTAATTATATTTAATTCTGTCTTAAAGTTGTATTTTGACATCGGAATCTCTGTTACTCTATGTAAAATACTATGATAGGCTGCCAGTTTATGTTGTGTTGGATGGGATGATGAACTGTGTATAGTCGTGTCAGTATGTGTAGGTTTATGAAATATGGAAAAGTCATGTTTGTTTTTAAGTCTGATAATTTTTAAATCTAAAAAAAGTATGGATTGATTTTGTTCTGTTTCTATTGTAAATTCAATATGACTATGAAGTGAATTAATATACGATAAAAATTGGTCGAGTTGCCTGTTAGTTCCTGTGAAACATACCAGTACGTCGTCTACGTATCTCCACCAATATAGAAATTATTTGAATACGGGATGTTTTGAAATCTTTTGTCTCTAGATGGTCCATAAAAATATCTGATAGTAATGGGCTTAGAGGATTGCCCATTATAAGTCCTGCACTGTTATTTGTATATATTTGGTCATTAAATTCAAAGTAGTCCTGGTTAATGCAAACTTCAAGAAGATGTAAAATTTCAGATGTAATTATTAGATTTGTACTATTTTGATGTAAAAGGTTTTTTACTAGAATAAAAGTTTCTGTAGGAGGGATACTAGGAAAAAGATTTTTTACGTCAAATGAAATTAATCTGGAGTTGTTAGGTAAATGAAAATGTTCTATTTTATTAACTAGTTCTATTGTATTTTTTATAGTAAATTTAGGTGAAAATTTAGTGTGTTCTAAAATAATCTCTAACAGTTTTTTTGAAAGTTTACTTTTTTACATTTAGTATTTAACTTAATATGTACCTCCTTAATATATACATGTACATCCTAACTTAATATGTACATCCCATCTCTAGTTTTGTGAAAATTCAAAAGCAGTAGTTTACATTACGTCCGTGTTGCACTTAGCAAAGGAAAATTTAATCTGTATCCTACTCCTCTTTCAGTCGAGTAAAATAAAGCCGGCTGGCGTATAAAATTGCAATAGCGGGAGAATCCCGGAAACTCTATGAATATTAACGCATATTTCGATGTATATGAAGAAACTCACTGGCAATCCGACAACGCTGGCCTAGACCGCTCCACTTTCAATATTTGGGTCGCAGGTGTCGATCCTAATGATAAGCGCATGCTCTGCAACCGGCCAAGGGGTTATTTACCTGGCGCCTCCGCCATATGATAGGGAAGCAACTGTTTGTATATATTTCCGATTTAGAATTTTTAAATCGAAACATTTGTGATACAAAGCTATATGCAACCAAACTTTTATAATATTTTTTATAATATTCAGCAAAGTATTAACAACCTTTGTTATAAATTAAAATATCATCTACTTCTTTTTCCAAACTCCTTCTAGAGTGTCAAAGGAATAGTGCTTATTTTAATTTCGCTTATATCACTTCTCGTATATTCGATCTTTCAACAATAATTCCTTTATGTTATTAGTTTTCTTTTCCTTTTATCGTTTTCTTTCATCTATAGTCTGGTTTTTTTAGGCAAGGTAGTTCTAGGTTTTGCAAGGCAATTTAAAATTTTTCATGTAACCCTGCATTTCCCTCCTGTTATTTTTCTCCCGTTTGATATCCTTTTGTAGTTCTTACTTTTTTTATTCATCATTATCACCCAGCCCTTTGCGTCCATTGTTGGACATAGGCCTCCCTCATTTTAGTCCATTGTGCTCTGTCTTGAGCACTTTTCATCAAATTTCTTGATATGTTCTTGAGATCGTGAGTCCATCGTGTAGGGGGTCTTCCTCTAGTTCTCTTGTCTAATCTCGGCCTCCACTCAAGAAATCTCTTCGTCCACCTTTTATCACTGATTTGGGCGACGTGTCCGGCCCAGTTCCATTTCAGTGTGGCAATTCGGGAAATTACATCGGTAACTCCTGTTCTTCGTCTTAAGTCTTCATTTCTTACTCGGTCACGAAGCGATATACTCAGCATTAATCTTTCCATTTTCCTCTGTGCTATTTACAGCGTTTTAGAACTTGTAGCTGTCAATGTCAAAGTTTCGGCACCGTAGGTCATCACAGGCAAAACACATTGGTCAAATGTTTTACGTTTTAAAGAAATTGGTATATTGCTTGTAAAGATGTCTTTGAGTTTTCCACAGGCTGCCCATGCTACGTTTATTCTTCTTCGTATTTCGCATGTTTGGTTGTCTCTTGTGATCTTTATTTTGTATCCAAGATATATGTATTTTTCCACCAGTTCTACTTCGTTATCTCCAATATTGATATTTCCACTAGGTACTGGGTTTGCCATGAATTTTGTTTTGGAGATGATTTTAAGACCCACACTGGTACACACTAACTGAAGTTCATGTAGCATTGTACATATTACCTTGAGGTTGTTCGAGAACAAAACTATGTCGTCTGCGAATTTCAGATTTGTTAATCTTCTACCGTCAATGTGCAGGCCTTTCTCTTCCCCGTTAAGTTTTTTACAAGCATATCCTAGTACTGCGGTAAACAGTTTAGGCGATAAGGTGTCACTCTGTCGGACTCTGCCAATTGGGATGTGATCCGTCTTTTCATGTATTTTCACCGACATAGTTGCGTTTTTGTATGTATTGTAAATTTTGTATGTATTTTAAATTAACCTTGTATTAACCTTGTATATCGGTAGTCAATGCGGTATGCTTGTAGTGCTTCCAGGATTTTGTCAAATTCTACCGTGTCAAAGGCTTTATGGAAATCTACAAAGGCCAGAACGAGTAGTCGATTGTATTCAATAGTCTTTTCTATTACCATTTTAATGCTCTGTAGGTGATCATTTGTTCCAAATCCGGTACAAAATCCCGCTTGCTCTATTGGCTGGTAGAAATCAAGTTTTTTTTTCAGGACAGACGATTCGTTACTATTCTTGTAAAGAGTTTGTATAAGTGACTAACAAGACTTATAGGTCTGTAGTTTTCTAATTCATGGGGATCTCCATTTTTGTACAATAGAATTACCTCAGCATTGTCCCATTTGTCGGGTATATTACTGTCCAAAAGGCACATGTTAAAGAGGTTTTTTATTTTCTTAAGTAGGCAAGTGCCTCCGATTTAGATTGCATCAGTAACTACACAATCTTCACCTGGAGATTTGTTATTCTTAGCTTTTCTTAGGGCTAGTTTTATTTCGTCCATTGTGATTTCCGGTAGTAGTTCTGATCCTTGGTTGACAATGCCTTTTTTCTTTGTTAATGTTTCTGGTACTTGATTTTCTCTGCTATTTGCTTTGTGTTGACTTGTGTACAGTAATTTGTAGAAGTTTTCAACTATTTTAAGGGTTTCCTCTCTGTTGGTTGTAAGATGAAAATTTCTATCTTTAATCTCTATTATCTGCCTTGTCCCCGTTTTTAGTCTTTTTCTCAATATTGTTCTCAATCTTCTTCTTCTTCTTCAGCCTGTGTTCGTCCACTGCTGGACATAGGCCTCTTCCATTTGCTTCCATCGATTTCTACTTTTGGCAATTCTCATCCACTGCTTGCCCGCGACTTGTTTGATATCGTCTGTCCACCTCTCCATGGTATGTTCTCAATGGTATGTTCGATTTGTTCTTGGTTGTATTTTCGAATGTCTTGTCTAACAGCTTTGGATATTTATTTATTTAATTTTTGTAGTTATTCGGCTTTATTTTCCGTCCCGCTTCTCATTTCTCTTCTTTTCTGCATTAGTTGCCTAGTATTTTGGTTAATCTTCTCTTCTTTTTGAGTTCTAGAAAAGAATTTGTTCTGACAAGAAAGGGTGGTTTTGATCGGTAGACAGGATAATAAATACCTAAATTTTTGGCACCCTGCTCTCTTTAGTACCTTGAATTAAACTAAAACCCAAATTTTAGGGATTTACAATGGAAGTAGCATCAAAAAGTTCAATTTGGATTTAGGAGTGGCTTGGATACAAGAGAAACCTTGTTTAGTATACACTTGCTAGTACAGAGATGCAGGGATATAAATCAAAATGTGCACATTTGTGCAATCGATTTTGAAAAGGCTTTTGACACAGTCCGACATAACAAAATGCTAGAAATATTGGAAACAGCAGGATTGGACGATAAAGATCTACGAATAATTACAAATCTATACTGGCATAAAGTGGCAAAAGTAAAGGTTGAACAAGAACTGTCGAATAAAATAAATATAAAAGAGGAGTGAGACAAGTATGTATATTTTCGCCTTTACTTTTTAACTTACATTTGGAGGAAATATTTAAGGAAGCCTTAATGGAGACAACCGAAGGTATTATTGTGAATGGAGTAACCGTCAACAATATTAGATATGCCGACGATACCTTAGTGATTGCTAATTGCGGAGAAGACCTTCAAAATCTAATAAACAAAATTAAACAGATTTGTGATCAGTACGGATTAAAACTCAACGTTAAGAGAACTAAATATATGATAGTTAACAAACAAAATTATATACAGGATGACGGTATAAAAGTCGGAGATACCACTCTGGAGAGAGTAGAGAAACTCGTGTATCTCGGCAGTAATATCAATGAGATCTGGGATCCAACCGCACAAATTAAAAGCCGAATAAAACAAGGCCGAGCTGCCTTTGTAAAAATGAGAAACTTACTTTGCAGTCACGATATTAGCATTGACCTTTGAGTTTAAATGACTTCTTGCTACATCTTTCCTTTCCTGCTGTATGGAGTGGAAGCGTGGACTCTGAGTCTATTCTTAAACACTTGACAGCATTTGAGATGTGGGTATACAGACGGCTACTGAAAATAAGCTGGGTCGACAGAGTTAGGAATGAGGAGGTCCTTAGACGGCTGAACCAAACAACACAACTGGTCAATATAATAAAGAAACGCAAGCTGGAATACTTCGGTCACATTATGAGACACCCTAAAAAATATCATCTTTTACATCTGATCATTCAGGAAAAGATCCAAGGTAATCGTGGCCCTAGTAGAAGAAGAACATCATGGCTGAAAATTCCAAGGCAATGGTATGGAAAATCAACTACATCCTTATTTAGAGCTGCTGTCAATAAAGTCACGATAGCGAATATGGTAGCCAACATGATATCCAACGATCGATAACGGTCATGGAACTAGAAGAAGATCAAATACCATCCCGCAGACATAAATTCTGGGTGCGCCACTGTAAAGCTTACGTGGTATTCTTATTGTTATTTTAAGTTATTACAAGGTCTTTTATGCAGTTGTGTCTACCTAAACCTTTTCTATGTAATAATTGATATTAGGCTTATCCTGTTCTTGTAAATTGATTCGTTTTGTAATTTCTTTTTGTTTGTATGTAAATATTGTGGAATACTGAAAGATTTGTGAGAAGTAAAAATAAAAATCCAATTTTCAAAAATTTATTCTGTTTATCTTTGGAAAGGTTAACAATGGTTTAGTTTGTTTTATTATACTAACAAAATTTAGTATATTGATTTAGCTATATCCTGGTTTATTGTATGGGAACAAATCTGCAATTAAAAATTTATTTAATCGGCCAAATTTATTGAATGAACAAATATTAACTCGCTACAAAATACATACAATAAAATGAAAGTGGATCAAACCGGTATTTTTCCTGATATTGTTCCCAATTTTACAGTAAATAGCTAGAATATAAACGTGAGTTTTATATATTTAGTGGAAATCTACTCACATGGATACAAAAATTCATCAGTAGGGGAGACTGGGGGCAGTTGAAACAATTTCTGTATTATTGCAAACTTCATTATGCTTCTTAAGCACAATATGATGCAATTTTGGAAAACTGTTATATTAAGTTTTGGATATATTTTAGTAGAGATAGAAACGCATGACTTATTAATTTAGCAAATAAAAACAAAATTTGTTGAGCAATGTCTATTGTAACAAACTTTGGAACAATTGTAACAACTTGATATTTGTCACAAAACCTAAAAAATAGTAAAAAAAAAGTTTTAGGTTAAAAAATAGTAAAAAAAAGGTTTTATTTAAAAAACCCTTAATAAATATACCCATTTACGAAGACTAACCTCTTTTTTGTGATACGTGGTATACAGCCAGCTACAGGAATTGTTTTCCTTGTGAATTTTTTTAAAAAAATAGTAAGTACAAAATATTACTTACTTCTTCAAAACAACTAAATTGATATACAGTGCTAGTCAAAAGTCCGATCCCCCCTCTCGTACCTTTTGAACGGTTATACTGTCTTATAATGGTGAAATTTGGAGGGAGGTAATAAACAGACGTAGGCTTCTCAACTAGTGATAACAGGTGATGTAATAGTGACAGATGACGTTACACTGCTACTGTGACAAATACTTTTAAATGGGACCTTATGGCAAGTGATACCTCGTTTAAAACGTATTGAAAATTCAACCATACTAATTTTATTTGACTTTAAGCTCATTTTCGTTAAAAACTAACGTTTTTTAATTCTCTAATTGTTTTTGTATTTTGTTATTATTATTTGTATTTGTAACTGTTTATGGTGAAATAATAATAAATATGTAGTGTTTCTTCGTAAAGCAAATGTAGTATTATATATCCTTTAAAAAGATTCTAACCCTTTTGATGTATTTTTTTAGGAAAGGAAAACCTATATTTTCATCCAACAGGAAGATTCTTGTAAACGGCGTCCAATTTAAATAGCTTCGGAACCTTCTTGTGTTGTTTTGTCCAGGAAATCCATCTGCTTCTTGATATCTCTTGATATAGTTACCCCTTTCCAGTTTCCCTTTTTTAAATTCACTTACTTACGCTCGGCTCTCCAATCAAATTAAGAGTAGCCGTTCGCAAACGTTTCGGTTTGTTTTGCTTACCATATCCCCAGCCCAGCAATTTTTGTCCCCAATTTTCAACCCCCTAGAAGTGATCCCAATGTGGTAGGCAATATAACCGCTACAAAATGTTACTTGTAAGGTCTCCAAACTCTTTTAGCTGCAACAAAATTACGTTTGTGATTAAATATAATGTAATTATTTGCATTAGTCGTTCTACATTTTTAATTTTATTTGGATAATTTAGCTTAAATGATTTTGTATTTTTTTTTTCTTGGTTTCCTACTCATATTTTTTAAACCTAACAAACAGCTAACAACCAAAACGTCGACTACACATTAAAAGTTTTCAGAACACAATTAACGAAGCGCGTAAATCACTTTGCTCAGTAAGACAATCGCGGAAATTTTATGCAGAGTACACCAGAAAGTCGATGATATATGTCTATTCTGCATAAAACTTCATAGATCGGTAATAAAATAATAACTAGGGGTAAATGGTGCTGTTGCAGTTTCGGAAATGTATATAAACATTTCTATAATATCAACAGACTTATGTAAGTTTTGATTCTCCTTGTATATATATATATATATATATATATATATATATATATATATATATATATATATATATATATATATATATATAGATAGATAGAGTGGACGCTAAGAATACAATTCTTTGGAGGGTAACTTTCGGGAAAGCGTCAAAACAAGGATCAGCTAGAGATGGTATAAGCCAGCTTGGTGTAGAACTTTATTCTAAATGTGAAATTTTCGGTGATATGTTGTCACCTTCATCAGCACCTAAATGGAAAACCTATTATAGTACAGTGGTGGAAATCAACATTTAAAAACCTACATTGAAAATGTTCAGTTGGTCCTAGTTGTAAAGAACACTGTCACAAACATGTTAAAAATATTAAAAAATACATTTAAAATTTTGAATAAAAACATTACAACACAAACAGGGTAGTTTTTCAAATACAAACACAACAAAAAGTCTAAAATTTACAACCTACAAAAACTGCAAATAGAAAAGAAGAATTAATCTTCTTTTTTGATGACATATTTCTGTCAACATCCGGGTGTCATATGTAACGAGGTTATAATTTTCACTTTTGCACCTCACACACAACCACATGGATACGAAAAGAAAGAGCCCTAGGCAACATAATAAGCAAGGAAATGAATGGCTGGTTTGACCGACATACATTTCTGAACAAGAACCACATGGAATAGAATACACTACATTGAAGCCAGAAACTCTCAAAAAGAATAGCTTTGCACAGGAGTGATGTTGTGAGGAAGCCCACCAGCACAGCCTTTAGCCAACATATTAAGAATACTGGACACACTGCTAACTATGAAAATGTGCAAGTACTAAAGAGGGTTGACAACCAATTTAAGAGAAACTTCATAGAAATGTGCTACATCGATAACTGCAGCTCTCCTATGAACTGTAAGAAAGATGTTGAAAACTTAAGTTGTATTTATTCCTCTCTACTTCAACAGGACTTGACAAGAAGTAACAAACTGGAAAATGTGGGGAACTTATCATGACATGCATAGATTACCTACCTGTGCTTTAGAGGGGACTTCATTTCCTTGCTGATTATGTTGCCTAGGGCTCTTTCTTTTCGTATCCATGTGGTTGTGTGTGAGGTGCAAAAGTGAAAATTATAACCTCGTTACATATGACACCCGGATGTTGACAGAAATATGTCATCAAAAAAGAAGATTAATTCTTCTTTTCTATTTGCAGTTTTTGTAGGTTGTAAATTTTAGACTTTTTGTTGTGTTTGTATTTGAAAAACTACCCTGTTTGTGTTGTAATGTATTTATTCAAAATTTTAAATGTATTTTTTAATATTTTTAACAAGTTTGTGACAGTGTTCTTTACAACTAGGACCAACTGAACATTTTCAATGTAGGTTTTTAAATGTTGATTTGTACCACTGTACTATAATAGGTTTTCCATTTAGGTGCTGATGAAGGTGACAACATATCACCGAAAATTTCACATTTAGAATAAAGTTCTACACCAAGCTGGCTTATACCATCTCTAGCTGATCCTTGTTTTGACGCTTTCCCGAAAGTTACCCTCCAAAGAGGAGTATATATATATATATATATATATATATATATATATATATATATATATATATATATATATATATATATATATATATATATATACAAGCCAAGATTCTGTGTACAAAAATAAAGCTGAGTTTAAAACTACACACTACACGACGAGTCATCTGCAAAATGACACAGTCGTGTGTTAGAGATAATGGACAATTTCAATATGCCAAACGACAGTCAAGTTTTATCTTCCAACCATTAGAGATATGCGTGGGTTGTGGTTATGTTATAAAGAAGTTATCATTGAGTTTATTGATGTAATTAAATATCTACGAATTTCAAGAGTTTTGTGAAAAATGACTTCATTTGAAGAATTCGGTGTACTGCCGGAATTATCAAAGGGTTTAGATGAATTTACCATCCAAAAAATATTAGAGAAAAACTGGGAATTCAACCTCGATGTGCACGAAATTTTTATAGATTTCCAGCAAGCATATAATTCCAAAAAAAAGAAGCAAATTGTGGATACCAATTTTAGAAATGGGAATACCAAGAATACTTGAATGCTTAAATTAACGCAAATGTGCGTGACAGACTGATATACGCAAGTGAAAATAGGAAGCAGAACATCGATGCCATTTGGTGTATATTCAGGACTTAGGCAGGGGGACCCCTTGTCACCGTTGCTGTTCAATTTTGCTTTAGAATATGCAATAAGTAAAATATCGTTCGAGCTGACTGGAGGATTTGCTGATCAAGGATCAAAACTGTTGCTGGCCTTTGCTGATGATATAGACACAGTCACGCATTCTACAAGAGACGAGAGAGAGAGAGAGAGAGAGAGAGAGAGAGAGAGAGAGAGAGAGAGAGAGAGAGAGAGAGGTATTTTCACAGCTCGAGGAGGAAACAGGTAGTATAAGTCTTCAAATAAATGAAGAAAAGACGAAATACATGGTAGTAACCGATAATGATGATGACGCTTTAGATGAATTGACTTGGATTTTACTTACAGATATTCAAGCTGAAGGAATTCCTTTTCTACTTGGTGGACGAATAGTATACGAATAGAGTATACTTATGACTGCCGAAACTGGTAGTGGAAAAACTGCGGCATTTTGTCTCCCAGTTATCCAGATAGTATGGGAAACTTGAAAGGATATACAATCTGGAAAATCAGCTAAGGCAGCTAAAACAGCATGTCTATTCCATGGAGAATTATAAGTCTAGACAGAGGAAACGCTATAGCTTTAGCTCCTGATGGTAATTAGCATAATTTTATTTGCCAATATGCTGGCTTGGGATAAAGTGTTTAATCCCTCTAGTACTTCTCCAACTGAGTTTTCCTTAGCTTAATCTAAGGTTATATATAAGGTAACTAATATCTTTTAAGTCTTTTATCTTGTTGTGGTTGTGTTGTGTTGTGATGGTAAAATGGTCAAAGGGTCAAAATCAAAAGAACAAAAAGAGAGGCATGGAATCAGATGTACAAAGGGAGTAAACAGTGGAATATGGGGATTTGAAGCCACTGTAACTGATGGTTTACTTAAACAAGGATAGGGGTAAATGAAACTTTTTTATTTTCTGCATCTATCGCGGTAGTTTTATATTTAGAACGTATTTACTATTTCAATGGGAATAAGCCACAATTAAAGGTTAAAATAAGTTTATTAACGTTTTAATCTTCACTTCGTAAGTCGTTCTCCAAATACAAACATTAATATTAAAATAAACAAAACGTATTTATGCAAAAAACTGTTTATTTCTGTAAAAATCGGTTCTTATGTTATTTTTAGTTACTTATATAAGAAATATTTATTTCAAAAAAATGTAGGAAGAAAAAAGCTTTTCTAGTTTTCCATTAAATTACCAGCCAATGTCTAATCAAATGAAAAAACTTGTAACAGATCTAAGTTAAGTGGTTTTGAAATCAATATTTTCCTGAGTTTTATGTCTGTACCCTAATGAGTTTGGCGCTTCTACCGACATTTATCAAACCGCTTCATAATGGAGTTTGCGAAATAATTTTCTGCGACTCTTATTTATGGCACTAATAATGTTTCGTTATGACGTTATTCTCGGGTAAAATACCAATATTTTGTTGCATCATACTAAGCTGTTGAACAGTAACTTTTATTACAAGACATCTTATATTGTTCATAAAACATTTCTGGACAAAAAACCGGACCGTTAAATTTATTGCGATTACTTGCATATGTTAAAAATATGGAGTTCTCGAAAAAAAAAAAATGTAATTAAAGAATTCCATCTTCTTCTTTGTGTGCCATGCTTGTACTCAAGCGTTGGCTATCGTCGTACTGACAAGCTGATGAAATGATTCTCGGTCGGCAGCTAGATGAAACAGTTCCTCGACCGTTCGACCTGTCCATTGTCTAATGTTACGCAGCCAGGACAGTTGTTTTCTTCCGACCCAACGTTTTCCTTCGATTTTTCCCTGAATGATTAACCGGAGTAAGAGATATTTAGGTCCTCTCATTATATGACCGAAGTATTGGACCTTTCTCATTTTGATGATGTTGATCAATGCTCACTCTTTGGGCACGGTCTCTAGCACACGTTCGTTAGATATGTGTGCTGTCCACGGGATTCTGAGCATGCGACGATAACACCATAGCTCAAACGTTTCTAATTTGTGAAGATTTTTTATTTTTGTTGTCCAGGTTTCACACCCATAGAACAAAGTGGACCAGACGTAGCACTCTGTAATAAAGTAATTACACTTTGTAATAAAGTTCTATTCTGGTCGATTTCCTCATCATTTCAACCCTGCAGTCAATCCAGCTACCCAATTTCAAGAATTCCATGGACTCGCTTATTTCTAACTATTGGTAATAGCCTAGTCACCATGCTAAATGACGTCACCTTTTTTGTTTAATATGTCAATTTAAACTTTGGTTAGACCTTTATTAAAGTGAACCTTCTATATTGGCGTTGTATTTATTTTTCTCTATAGTAAGTTATGAGCCGATCGTCACGGAACTAATGTCACAAGATGGCGTCATCACAAGTTGCGTCACAAAACAGCGGTTTTTCACATCGATCCACTACTCTCGATCAATTCGTTTATTCTTCTTCATATCACTCAATACCTCTCTCATAAAGTATAGTTGATTTGGAGCATATGCTTGACCAATTTAATATAACCGCAAGAAAATTTAACATGATAATTTCATCAAAAAATTATAAATGCATGCTTAGAATGTCGTCTCGTCGGAGAAGATTAGTTAAAGTAAATCAGTTGGAGAGTCTTGAAGTTAAATGAAGCAGCAGAGTCCCAGCAGAAGGGCTTACAGAATGCAGGCTACTATTTATTTAGCGTATGGCTACATCACAGGTTCATATATATATATATATATATATATATATATATATATATATATATATACATATAATATAAATTATATAAATTACAAACAACAGTAAATATAAAAATATTATTCTACAAACAAACATCTAGATTATAAATATATTCGATGGACTCTTTTGTAGCAGCCAGGAAATCTAAAGGGTTGCCGTTATAGGATCTAATCGGGCATTCCTCTACCATGTGTTTTACTGTTTGTCTTTCGGCGCCGCAGTCGCAATTTGGTGATTGTATTTTTCCCCATCTAAAAAGTAAGTCGGAACATCTGCCACAGTTCGTCCTTATTCTATTGAGTGTGGTCCAAATTCGTCTCGGTTGGTTGAAGCCCTTAGGTTTGCTTGTAATACATGGGATGTTCCAGTTAGCTGGTACAGCGTTATTCTCCCATTGTTCTCTCCACCGTTCAGTTACATTAAAGTTTTGATCTACTAGCCTTTTTGCTGTTTTTAGAGGCGGGTGTCTTGAACGGAGCCTATTTATGTCTCTGGCGGAAGTTCCGACATGGGACCGGAGCTCAAGATCAGTATTGATTTTTTGTAAATTCTCTGACAAGGGCATGTTCCCGGCGGATGGGTGGTGGAGCTATATGACTCAAAGCTGGTAACCAGTAAGTGGGCATGGCCTTGATTGTGCCCGATATAGTTCGCATGGCTTGGTTGAGTTGGACATCAACACGGTGAGTATGTGGACTGTTTATCCATACTGGTGCACAGTATTCCGCTACGGGGTATAATGCTGTCGATCTAATGCTGTCGATCTAACTGTGGGTGCTGAGGAGCCCCATGTAGTGCCGCAGAGCTTTTGCAGGATGTTGTTACGAGTTCGTTACAAGTTCCGAGTTTTGCAGCAGTCTTAGTAAGATGCTCTTTAAAGTTCAGCGTTCTGTCAAGTGTAACACCTAAGTATTTTGGGTGTTTATTATATTTAAGGAGTCTATCCCCAAAATTAATTTGAGGTTGATAGTTGGCCATCTTGTTGTACAAATGGAAGCAGGACACTTCTGTCTTAGTTGGATTGGGTTGCAATCTCCATTTGCGGAAATAATTCCCTAGGGCATTTAAATCGTTTGTTAGAATGCGTTCAGTGACCTCGAATTCTTTATGACTTGCGGCAAGCGTCCAGTCGTCTGCGTATCCAAACTTTTTTGATGTGGTTTCGGGCATGTCTGCTATGTAGAGGCTGAAAAGCATGAGAGCCAGCACGGATCCTTGTGGATCCGTGCAGGCTACTTTAAGAGATCTAGTGAAGGACTAGTCTACAGGCTAACGTAGGGTAGACCGAGGTCGAAAGTAACATTCTTAACTCAAACACCAATTTCGGGAAAACTATAACATATATAAACAAATTTTCTCATTCAGGCCTTAATTGTATGTTTAAGCAATATTAAAATAAGTGATTAAGGTTTTTAAATAATTATAGTTTTTAAATATTTGTGAAAAATTGTCGTAGTATCAAATGTTACAACTGCCTTCAACCCCGGGGCGGTTGTAACATCACGTGAGGTCGATAGTAACATAGATCAAAAGCTTAAACAAATTATGTTTATTCAATGTAAGTACAAAAGTTATACAAAAGTACAAAAGAAGTTATATTCTTACTTAAAATAAAAACAAAAACGTATGCTATGCCAGGACGGACAGTGAACTTAACCTAACGAATTATATGCTATACGGAGAGGAACAGTGAACTTAACATAACAAATTATCGATCAATCTGATTCGCAATTATTGCAAACGTATAGACCTTCTTAGCTTTTGCATTCTTCATGTGACCAACGTTTACATTCAATGCATTGAACCTAACCTTTCCCTGCCTTACTTGAACAATGTGGTTTACAGCATACAAGACAAAAACACTCTTCATCACTGTCTAGTTGTTTTTTTAATGATTTTTTTAAGATTTTTTTTTTTTTAGTTTAGGGTCAGAAAAATTTTTCTTAACCCTTTTCTCTTCCTCTGTTCATATTCTGTCCTAAGTTCTTTTTTTTTCAGGGGTATCTGTGTATATGACCGTTTTTTTCCTTTATTTTCTTCTTTTCTAGGCGGGGCTTTGGGGAAAGGTCTAATTGCTTCTGGTGTAAGCTCCCCAGCTAAAGAAACACGTAAAATTGTCGCTGTAGGAATATTATTTAGTTCATTGTTGGTTTCATCTGTGACAGAAAAAGATGTCGCTGCTGCTAGTTCTTTATTTTGTTGATTTCTCTTGTTATCTGTTGTAGGTTCATCGCCTCTTTTTCCTGATTCTTTCGTGTTAATTTTAACATGGTTGGTCACTTTATTTGCTGCTGGAGGCCGATCTGTGACATAAGATGGTGCATAATCTAAAGGGGTAAATATATTCCTATTAAAAGGATCTAAAGCCTGCTTAGATGATGGATGGGATATTATAAATGGTCATACTTTTTCATGAATCGCAGCCCAAATTAATTGCTTTTTTTTATGGCCCATATACAAAGCGATCCAATGGTTGTAACTTATGAGAGCAGTGAAGCGGGAAGAACACAACAATGCCATTCTCAGAGCAAAAGTCCAGTGCCCGAATAGAAATAAGAGATGCGTGATTATCTGGTAGCAGCAGGATTTTGTGATCGGTAGTTGCTGACTTATATTTCCGAAAGTGTTGTAAGAATTTAAGAAATTCAGTTTCTTGCATTCACCCGCTTGCGTTTCCTGCACATGTACTTCCAGTTGGACCATCTTAAATAAAATGTTCCAGGTACCAAATCCTCGGAAATATAAACATCGGAGAAACAAAATTTCCAACAGCATTTACCGCGCAGGTTAACGTTACTAAGTTTCCACGTTCGGCAGATGTCAATGATTCAACTTGTCTTGTTTCCTTTTTAGTGACAATTCTATTGGGCCTTTGGACTGTTGTGATCTCAGTCTCATCGACATTGTATATGTCTTTAGGTATTTCGAATTCATATTTGTTCATAACTTTTTGCAAATTATTAAAAAAAAACAGGAAACAATATTCTCGCTAAGAGCTAAACTTGTTGATTTTGCGCAGGTTGTCGCTTATATACGACGCTTACAAGCGAAGGATGAAGGTATACTTATACCAATTCGTGTTTCTCGATGAAACTTGGATACCTATTTCAAAATGGGATCATTGGTCATTTTTGGCAAAATCAAAATATAAAGAGTGTTAAAACCACTAAAACGGGTGGCAAAAGGTTTGTTGCATTAACATAAGTTGTTATATAAACATTTAAATAATATCATTGCAAATATATTATACTCCATGCTGAAAATGGAAGCGGATATATAGAGGGAGCTGAAGCAATATTTTGTTCAAAAACTCAATTTAGTGATTATCATGGAGAAATGATCCAGGCAAATTTTTTAAAATGAAACCCCTGGAAACTTTGAGAATCTTTCTCTAAGTGTACTTGATAATGCACCTTATCACAGTATTTTTTGCATAAAACTCCGAATACAGGATGGTCATAAAGTGCTATTGAGGATTAGTTGACAGAAAAAAACATTCACTATTCTCATAATGATGTTCAAAACAGAACTGTTCCGCATCGTTTCGCAGTAAATATACAAATATAATCTTACATATAAAGGCCATTTATTTTAAAATTTCTTAGGAATAAATCACAAACCAAGTATTTAGTGGACGATATGGCAAAACGGTATGGACACAAAGTTTTACGCCGTCCTCCTTACCGTTGTATCTTTAACCCTATTAAATTAATTTGGAACATAGCAAAAAATTACTACAATAGGCACTTTGATAGAGATAATAACAGCGCTAACAACTGCCTACCTAAATTAATTACTATTTAACTGGGAATAAGCCACAATTAAAGATAAAAATACGTTTATTGACGTTTCAATTTCCACTTCGGAAATCGTTCTCAAAATACAAACAGTAAATTTAATAATAAATGCCTACCTAAACATGTGGCATGAGGCACTTTACATGATTACTCCTGATATGTGGAAAAACTCTATCAATCATAGGTACTAAAAGTGAAATATTTAAATAGTATGAGAGAGAAAGAATATTTGATCGTCAAGAAATTAGTCCAATAGTAATAAATGTTAATAGTGGAGAGAGACACTAATATGGAATCAGATTCAGAAAGTGTTTAGTTTAGTTTTGTCTTTGAAAATACGTTCATTATTAAAAAATATTTTATTTTATTGCTTGTGGTTTTATTTTGATTATACTTATTGTTTGGTAACTCAGTAATAACCTTACCACTTTTATTGTGGAATTCCTTACTTTATGAAATATATTTATGAATGTAGTTAGCAAAAAACGAATAAAAAAACACTTATTTTCAAATTCAATTTAATATAGTGTGAAATTTGCTACTACCTTCACCTTTTTTGTTTACTTCAGTTTTTTTCTGCTAATTTTCATACTTCATGAACCATCTGACAACACTGCAAATATTCACAAGGATGACCTGAACGCAACTTTATTTAGCTTTCGCTGTATAAAAAAGTTACACGCCTTAAAGGCAAGTTTGTTTTTATTGGTTTACCTTTTTATCAAATAATATTTCAGCTTTAAACATATACCTACAAAAAACAATACATTCGACAGCTATTCGTTAGTGGTATGACTAGTAACATACAGCCGTACCCAAAACTATTAATTCACCAATAAAAATGTAACAACTTATAGTTTTACTGATAGGGCGAGTATAAAACCTGTTCCAAATTCATTTGACTAATAGCAAGTTGAATGTTATCGATTTATATCTTTATTGGTTTTGGTTTGAACAAAGCAGCCTATTCGTTAGTAGTATGACTAGTAACACAAAGCCGTACCCCAAATTGTTGATTCCCCAATAAAAATGTAAGAACTTAAAACTAGTTTTACTGATAGGGCTAGTAAAAAACCTGTTCCAAATTTATTTGACTAATAGCAAGTTGAATTTGGGTGTTATTAATTTATAGGTATTGGTTTTTATTTGGACAAATCACGTTGACAGTTACTAATTTGGGACAGTTTTATTTTAAATAGGAAATTAGACATTGTTGTCAATTTAGAGGATCGATGTCATATTAAAATAAAATAAAACAATATTATGTTTGTTAAACTGGTCACGTTAAGAAAATATTTAAATGCACATATTTTTTTTATAAATTTATTATTCATAACTACATAACCTGAAACTCGTTGCGTCTGCTGTTGAACATACGCTTCCCTCAAACATTTTTTTAATCTAGTTTAGTAAAGTAGTGAACTGTTTACTTACAATCTAGTCGTTACATTTTGAGTATTAAATAAACTGATTGATGATGATAACTTGTGGTTTTTGCCGACATGTAACGATTCACCTTGATTCATCTAGCCAGATCTTTTGACACTGTTTCTTTAGTCTTCTAATTTTTGCTGGAGCGTTGACAAAGTCGCTGATTAGTTAATATCCTGGTTTAAATTTCTAATTTTGTATTTTAAATAAAGTGGGGGACAGACAACATCCTTGCTTTAATCCTTTTGATGTTATAAATCCTGTAAATCCTATAAATTATGTGTGTCCCTGCTTTTATTTTTGTTATTGGTTGGTTGTATAGCACTTTGACGGCTTTTATTAATTCTATATTAATATTCATGCTTTTCATTGATCGCCACAGCAGGGACGTAGGTACGATGCCAGAAAATAGTACCTACAGAAGAAGAAGAGGAAACCACCCAACGAAGTCCAGGATGCCGAGAGGGAGAAAAACCAGATGCAGACGGTGCAAAAGATAAAAATACGTTTATTGACGTTTCAATTTCCAATTGATTTCCGAAGTGGAAATTGAAATGTCCATAAACTGCTGATCTTCCAAATTATCAGTTATAATCACTGCGTCGTCCGCATAGCGTAGGTTGCTAATTGGTATGCCTTTCACCTTAATGCCTAATTCCGTGTCTTCTAATGCTTCAGCAAATATATTTTCAACATATAAATTAAAAAGCATCGGAGAGAGTATGCAGCCTTGGCAGACACCTTTCCGGATTTCAAATTCATCCGTATATTGGTCTTGATCAATCCTCACCTTTGCCATTTGGTTCTAGTATAGATTCTGAATCATTCTGATCTCCTTCTGGTCAATGTTGGCCCTATGTAGTAGTTCCATCATGATATCATGTTTAACATTGTCAAATTACTTCTCGTAGTCGATGTAGGTGAGGTAAATATCTTTTCGTCGATCTAAGCAGTTTTGTATTAAGGTGTTCAAACATAAGATTGCCTCTCTTGTTCCTAGTCCTCCCTTAAAACCGAATTGTGTTGACCCGCTAAGTTCTTCTAGTATCTTGTATATTCTTGACTGTAATATCCTAAGGAAGAGTTTCAGCAAGTGACTCATTAAACTGATTAAGCGGTGTTCATTGCATCTTGTGGCATTAGCTGTTTTTGGGATCATCACAAAGGATGACAGCAGCCATTCTCGCGGAATGTAACCAGTATCATAAATTCTATTGAACAGCCTTACCAAGATTTCGATATTCTCCTCGTCTAGTAGTTTTATTGCTTCTATATTAATTTCATCTGGACCTGTTACTTTATGCATCTTTGTAGTTCTAACTGCATATTCTATTTCACTTCGTATTATTGACGGCCCTGATAAGTTTTCGGATGGAACTTTGCGCGTTGGTTGTGTTGGTCTTTCGTCATTAAAAAGTCTTTCTGCGTATTCTTTCCACGCCATTGCTATCTCCTCTTCTGACTCTATGTATTCGTTTCTGTCGTTGCGTATTCTTGTCCTGTGGTGGCTTTTGTGTAAATTCGATATTTCTTTGATCTTCTTATGTAGTCCAAAACTATCTCCTTTTTCCTGCAATTATTCTATTTCGTTGCACCTTTCCACTATCCAACGTCCTTTTGCTTTCCTAATTTTCTGGCAAATTTCTTTGTGTATCTGTTTGTATTTGTCTTGATTACGTTGTTGTTTATGTTGCCTTCGCTTTTCCATTAGATCCATAATTTCATCCGTCATCCATTCGTTATGCTTTCTCTTTCTGATCTGTGTTTTAACTTCCCTGTTCACTGCCAGAATCGTTCCTTTAATATCATTGACCATCTCTTCGATATCACATTTTGTTCTATTACTTGCATTCTTTTATTAATTTGATTCGCATAACTCTTCTTCAGATTTTCGTCTCTCATCAGTTCTCTTGTATTGTGATTTCTATGTTCTTGAAATTCGACTCTATTCTCTACCAAAAGTTCTTTGAAATACTCTTCCCAGTCTTCCGATCTTATGCTCTGTATTACTTCTGTACCTATTATTTTCTTTTCTCAATTTTTTTATCAGTCTCCAGCTTTCTGTGTTTCTGGTTCCTCCTACATAAAGTTTTTATTCGTTGGCAGTTTTTTTCCCAAGAGCCGTTCTTCTTCTTAGAGATTTTTCTTGGTACTTCTGCTTGTTTTTCTTATATTTTATTTTATCATGTAATATTTGGAGCTTAAATATTGTTGGTATAGTTTTCTTTTACATTTTATTTCTTCCTCTATTCCGTTTTCCCTCCAGTATGGTTTGTTTACCTTGGGTTTTATGTAGTATCCTATTGCTTCAAAATTGCTGCTTCGTGTAAACAGTTTTTATATCTTCATATAACTGGTCGAAATTCTTAGGGCGGGAATTTTTAGCTTGTCATAAACAAACAGAATTATTAGAAATTACCGAAACAGGTTGATTTTTAATTTTAATTTACTATTTTTTCAAACTATAATCTACTACACATAGTGAAACACCTTCGTATGCCCCCCTGGATCACCCGATTTGAAACTATTAGAATTCTTTTTATGGGGTTATTTAAAATTTAAAGCCTACACAGACAGACCTGATAATATCCGTCAACTACAAGACCGAATTAGACATGCCATAAAGAACATAACACCCACGTTCACGATAAATGGAGAACAATTTGAACATTTACTGTAAATTTTTGGTTTGTATATTTTTGTTAATGTATCACAGTCATTGCATAATAGTAAAGTTGTTGTATAACAGTATGTGATTTAATTTAATGTATTTATTATTTTGATCCTTAATTATTTATTACTTTGTAGGTATCTTGAAATATTTGCATTTTTGCCACCCTGTACCAATTTGAAGCAACGTTTTATACATTTGTTAATCAGTTCTACAAAGCAAATAATATAAATTACAAAAAAGAGGGTTCATTTAAAAAAAATGATGATGACGTCATCATACGAAAGTGGTTCACCCTCTGTATTAGATTATTATTTGAAAAAATATTAAATTAAAATCAAAAATCGACCTGTTTGGGGAATTTTTAATAATTTTGTTTATTTATATAATAATAAACTTATGAGTTACTTTATGAAATAACTACACATGCAATAAGAATAAAAAAAAAACTGGCAGCGGTGGGATTCGAACCCACGCCTCCGAAGAGACTGGTGCCTTAAACCAGCGCCTTAGACCGCTCGGCCACGCTACCGATGAAAAACACGCATGCACGCAGTCAGTCTGCGTCTGCTCCACTTAGATTAAAGTTATTTTCGGATCTAAACTACCTTCTATTTACTTATTCATTTAATACAGTAATTGCATTAAAGCAGAAATGTAGTTATGTATTAAGCAGAAATGTAGGTAATTTAAAAATAAAATTCTTATTTTTCTTAACTGCGTCATACAGTAACGTATTTACGAAACATTCATATTGAGTTTAGTTTTAATATTGGATTTAAAAATATCTTTAAATAAAAAATTAAAAGAACAAAAAATCACACAAAAAAACACAATAAAAAACTTGATTCGCAAGAAAATACCTCCCTCCAGTGGGGGCTCGAGTGCTGCGACAGAGATGAAGCATGTGTCTCATATGGCCTTGGAACTACTTTTATGTTCTAAGCATATGACTATGACAGCTTTAAGAAGACCATGACCAACTTCAGGTCACTTAACGAATAGGTTAAGCACATTGTAATATGTGGGGTGTAAAGCTAGTTCGCGTCGGTAGTAGAACACTACACGTGCATCCTGGGTAACGCTAAATGAACCAGCACAAAAGGCGCCAGACAATCTTGAATCTCCTGGCAATTCAAATATCACAGAAAATCTTTCCAGAAATGACACTTGTAAACGGACCTTATCAGGACCATTTGACCAAAGAACTCGGACCAAGCATACGAGTTTGCCATTTTAACATAGAAGGCAAAAGCAGGGCAAAATGTCAAATCCTGCACAGACTTTTAAAAGACAACGAAGTTGACCTAGTAGCACTTCAGGAAACGCACACAGAAAACGAAGGTCAACTAAGCTCAAGAGGAAAAATCCCCGGCTATGATCTTTTGGGCGCTACCTACGATAGAGCTTACGGAGTGGCAACATATGTCCGTTCAAACATAGAAAATGCAGCATTAATCGCCACTTCTACCGAGAACAACATCCACGAGGTAACTGTGAAAATAGGCAATGTCATAATAGCTAAGATATACAAACCTCCTGCTATTACCTAGCCTGTCCAAGTTCTTAATTCCTATGAACATCCAGCCATATACGTAGGGGATTTCAACAGCCACCATGAGATGTGGAAATACTCAGACACTGACAGAAATGGCACATCCCTTGTGGAATGGGCAGAGGAACATGGTGCCCACCTTCTATTCGACACACTAAAGATAGAGGCACTTTCAGATCTGCGGCCTGGAGGAGAGAATATAACCCTGATCTCTGTTTTGTTACCATTGACAACAAAGGCCAACTGCTAGCAGCATCACGAAGGGTTATGCCTGACTTTCCACATAGTCAACATCGCCCCGTCCTAATCAAGATCGGTATCATAATTCCGATTATAAGATCGTTCCCACGCCCCAGATGGAACTTTAAGAAAGCTAACTGGTCTGCTTTCACCAGTAACCTTGACAAATGCCTAGGATGGATTCCACCAAAGAGCCAGAACTACGGGAGACTAACAGGAGCAATAATCACCTCAGCAAAAGCGACAATCCCTAAAGGATACCGCAAAGAATATATCCCTGGTTGGACAGAACAGAGCGAAAAACTGTATGAAGAATATTGCGAAGATGGAAAGCAGGAGATTGCAGACGAACTACTCCACAGCATTGATGTTGCAAACAGGGCTGAAGGCTGCCTAAATGAAACAATATGGAGAAATAAAAATATCGGGAAAGAAACGAAAGGCAGAAGACTAACACAGAGAGGACAAAGGGACTCTGGGACAGAGCTAGAAGTACAGATATACGACATATATGCAAGGTGGGAACATCAAAAACTGGGTTAGAAAAAGAACAGTAAAATGGAACACCAATAATTTACTTGTTAAATACAACAAAAAGATTGCCAAGTACAGAGATTTAAAAATACAAATCAGCATACAATGGAGAATGTACCTAATCTACTCAGTACCTATTATTCTATCTACTACTGGCGTTATTTTCAAAAACCTACTAGAGACCATAAAACCTCTGCGTCTAAATAACTATCTTTATAAGGCCATGCAGAAAGTTGTGCTTTTCACGACGTCTGGACAATATGTACGACAATTTTTGAGATATACTCCAACGTACCAAGTCATCTAGGGCTCGATAACACGGAAATAGTCCCACCAGAGCTCAATCCCTTTGATACCATAGGTATCTGAGATTAGTGAATTTTATTTGAGCTCTATGGCTAAATCTCATCTGGGAAATAATCAATAAATTTATTATAATTGTATAGTTTATCTTATTTATTAAAATAGCCTGCAGTGTTAGTTTAAAGAAAACGTTCCTAAAACAATATTTAAACGTCATACCTTCGGCAAAGGATTTCGTTACCTTCAAGAATTGTGTGGGGTCTTTCGATATTCCGGTATATTCGTTTATTAGAGATATTAAATATATATCAGGCTGAGAGCACTTCATATATTTGCTTATATTTTGTATTAAACTATCCGTAGATTATTATGTATTAATAGACCCATTTGTATTTTGTTAGGAAATAATTTAACGTGTTCATTTAAATATTACTACATTGATTAAATATTAACTATTGTTTAAACTGTGGTTAGTCACGTAATAAAATAAACCCTATAATTGTAATTAAACAACGTTAATTTCCATTTAGTTGTATAATATAAACGATACTTGTTAAACAAAATAAGGATACATATCATTGTTTAATGTAGCATTAAAATACTTGATTACACAAAAATAAATAATATATGACACAAATTTTGCTAATCATCATTCCCTTTGCGCTTATCACCTAAATGGGGTGAGTTTCCCCATGGACGTATAAATAAAGAATCTTTATTTATACGTCCATGAGTTTCCCTAACTCCATTTTGAAGCGAAGCTTCTATATTGGCGTTGCATTACTTCTAACTATTGCCTAACCTAACCTACGGTTAGGTTAGGTTAGGTTAGGTACAACAAATAATGTTAGGCTAGATGGAAAGATTAGGTTAGGTTAGACACAAATATCAGTTACTGACTAATGTGTATATCTAGGACAATCTAGCTTGAAGAAATAAAAATGTATCAATTAAACTGATGAAATGATCCAAGTTGAAGAAGTTATTTTCATCATTCTATGATTTCTAATATAGTCAGGTCATGGAGTTGGGTGTCTACGTTCAAAAAAAAAATCACGTGCACACTACTCTTTAGGCTATGGCATGCTGGACGAGCCATACAGTATGTAGTCAACACCCCGAGGTATGAGCGGGAACAAAAAGTGTTTTAATACTCATACGCTTATGAAACGTACCTGGCGCATCATAAGGCGCACCTGTCTTCAAATTTATTTTTTTTAACCTTATCTTGGTTAAAATGTGTTTAATCTTTCCTATCAGCCTCTTTTGACTAACTCTTGTACCTTTCAACCCCGAATGAGTATTAGGTTTTCGAAGTCGCTATAGTCATTATATTGTTTTCTCCTACATTCTCATTCACCGAGTGATTGCCGGTATAAGCAATCTTCCACTAACTGACCAACGGCTTCGGGCGGATATGTTGGTAAGTGGTAGGGTACATTTTTGTCCTGGGGTTGAAAAGTTGGCTCCAAAGGTGGATAAACCTATTAGTGATCAACTGCCTAATGCTGTAGAATGCAACGGAAGACCACTACAATAAGGATCATCAGATTTTCCTAGAACAATAACCATACAAAGTACGGTCAATCACATGGCCCCTAGTCCGCGGCTGACTGTTAATGGTCGAACAAGGAAAGACCCACAACACGATTCAGGAAATGAAAAGACTGAACCTAGAAATATAAGGCAAAAGCGAAATGCGCTGGCCTGGTTCCGGTATAACATTGGTCATGGATAAAACGATATACTATTCCGGATATGCCACTCGAGATCATCTATATGGAGTTGGAATAATTATCTCCAGAAGAATTAATGTAGCCATTGTAAATTTTGTTCCCTGTTCGGATAGAATGGTGTTATAAATACAGGATAAGCCAGTGAACATTAATGTAGTGCACGTGTATGCTCTAACTGCAGATAAATCAGAAGCTGAATAGAACATTTTTATGAACAACTCAAACAACTTCTACAATACATAAAAAAGGAAGAAATTATAATAATATTTGGTGATTTAAATCCAAAGATACGAAAAGGACGAGTCGACAATACAATAGGTGATTATGGTTTAGTAATAAGGAATGCTATTGGTGACAGATTGGCTCAAATTTGTCAAAAAGAAAACGTGGCGATTATAAACACATGGTTTCGATTACCACCCCGTAGACTGTATAACTGTAGGTCACCACAGGATATTGAACAAAATTGTATTAGAAATCAGATTGACTTTATTCTAACCAATCTAAGATTTAGAAATTCCATTGTAAGCGTTTAGGTTTTTCCTCCTGGAACAGATGTCCCTTTAGGCCATAATCTCCTTGTCTCAAAATTGAAAATGAGGGTACAGAACAACAAAAATATGAAATGCTTAAGTCCGAAATTAGGTAAGTTTACAATAAACAAAACAAAAGATTTAAATAGAGTAGAAACAAACATTAATGATGACATCATAAATATAATCCACCATTTCTACTCAGAATTATATAAAACAAAAAAGGAACCACCAGAAGAAATTAAAAACCAACTTAAGGCTAAATTAAGAAATGTCAACTCAGAGCTACAGTAAGAAATAAGCAAATTAGAAATAAAGAAAGCATTGAAAGAAATAAAAAACAACAAATCGCCTGGAAAAGATGGAATAACTACAGAGATGGTGAGATATGGTGGAAAAGTGGTAATTAATACTCTACATTCCCTTTTTAACAAGATTAAAATAAAAAAGAATCCCAAAAAACTGGAAGGAATCCAGTAACCATTGTCCTACACAAGAAAGGGGATAAAGCAGATATAAAAAAACTACCGTCCTATAACACTCCTTAATGTAATGTATAAACTCCTAAACAAAAATTTTAACCAATAGATTGACGACAAAATTCGATGGATACCAGTCGAAAGAACAAGCTGATTTTAGAAAGGGATTCAGCACAAGTGGCCATTTACTTAGTATAAAAATACTTATAGAACGAGTAAATGAATACCACATTCCTCTATATAGGGCGTTCATAGATTCCGGAAAGGCTTTCGACAGTGTCGCACATTGGGCAATGAAAAGTTCTTTGATTAACAGCAGAATTGACCACAGATATACGAAACTAATAACCAATATATATAACGAAGCCCAAACAACAATTATAGTATATGAAGGAACAAAATCAATACAAATAAATAGAGGCGTGAGACAGGGTGACACAATATCACCGAAACTTTTCAATCAGGCTCTGGAAGATAGTTTTAAAAGATTAGAATGGAAAGAAAAAGGTGTAAAAATTTGTGGACAACGCTTGAACCATCTAAGGTACGCTGATGACATCGTATTGATAACCGATAAAAAAGAAGAACTATTTGAAATGATGAAATAACTGGACGTAGAGGCTAGAAAGATATCCACAGCATCTTAAGACCAAAGTATACAATCAATGCGTACTCCCTATTCTTACTTATGGTTCCTAAACGTGGACATTTACAAAAGCAAACATGGACAACATCATAAAAACACAAAGAGCAATGGAAAGACAAATGTTGCACATAAGACTAATGGATAACAAGAGAAACGAGTGGATAAGAGAGAAAACAAAAGTGAGTGATAGTAAAGGGGCTATAAGAGAACTAGGCCAAAACAGGTCAATTTCCCATGTAAATCTCCATAAGAAAATCTAAGGTCGATTCTGGTCATTTTTGTCTCATTTTTTGTGGAGGAGCGACGGTTTGTCGGATCATTACGTGTAAGGTATCGTTGGAAAGCAGAAGGAACGGGGAATACGTTGAGAGATAGAAAACAAACAATACATTGCCAAAACGGCGCTAAATCGTATCTCCATTGTTATCGGTTCGATTGTGAAGTACGAGGGCTCGTTGGAACGGGGAGCAGATGGGAAATACGTTAATACAAACGCAAAAGACAATGCCAAAAGGACACTAGGCTTGTAACGTCCAACTCAAGGTACAACAATGTGTGAGATATCGATGAAAAGGGGAGGTGGTAGAGAATATGTTAAAATGAAAAACAAACGCAAAGACTGTGGCAAAACGGTACCAGATTAATTGTTAATGGTCCGATTGTAAAGTACGAGCCGTCAAAGTCAGAGGACAATGAATATGTTAAAACACAAAGACAATACCAAAACGGCATTTAAACATATCTCCGTTTCTATTGGCCAGATTGCTATATGTACGTTAAAGACCTTACCGAAAAAGCCGCTCTCGAAACAATTCATTGATATGGAAACGTACAGTAGCTGCTATCGCTAGAACGAATAGGAACGGATATCATTCTTACAGTATGACCAAACCACCTCCCCTTTTCATCGATATCTCACACATTGTTGTACCTTGAGTTGGACGTTACAAGCCTAGTGTCCTTTTGGCATTGTCTTTTGCGTTTGTATTAACGTATTTCCCATCTGCTCCCCGTTCCAACGAGCCCTCGTACTTCACAATCGAACCAATAACAATGGAGATACGATTTAGCGCCGTTTTGGCAATGTATTGTTTGTTTTCTATCTCTCAACGTATTCCCCGTTCCTTCTGCTTTCCAACGATACCTTACACGTAATGATCCGACAAACCGTCGCTCCTCCACAAAAAATGAGACAAAAATGACCAGAATCGACCTTAGATTTTCTTATGGAGATTTACATGGGAAATTGACCTGTTTTGGCCTAGTTCTCTTATAGCCCCTTTACTAGTGATGTTAGACAAGAAGTTGCAAAATTGAAATGAAGAATTGTCGGACACAATATAAAACATAAAGAAGACTGATGGAACAAAATTTTTATAAGTTGGAGACCGTGGGAATATAAACGTAGCAGAGGAAGGCCCTAAATGAGATGGGCCCATATCAAGAAGCACGTGGGCTCTAGGTGGATGACTGTAGCGACAGACAGAGAAGAATGGAAAAGGATTGGGGAGGCCTATATCCAAAGATGGACCGAAGAAGGCTAATTATATAGATACTTTCTCTAATCCCCATAGCTATTTAGGGAGATAAAATTGAGCAGTTTGGATGCAAAAATGGACATTTCCAACTTTTATTTTTCTGGACATATCTTATATTATAAATTTTATAAAAAAAATATTTTAAACCTTTTTAAAAATTGACAGAAGATAAAAATTTGAAATATATTAAAAAATAAAGTTGTAAATTGTTTTTTTAGGTTACTCAAAAGGACATAAAGCGGAAATGTTTTGAATCTAAACTCCTCAATTATTGTATTAACAACAAATATTATACATTCAACACAGTATGTAAACTAAATTAAATAATTTAAATCCTCATAAGTATACGTCACACATTTTATTCAAAAATTTATCAAAATAAAATGGCACTTAATAAAGATAATAAAAGATCAACACTCACTACTCTGGTGCTGTGCGTCTGCCAGAGGAGGGTGACTACGCGACATGCATAACGTAAACATTTCGACTCGTCGTTAGTGAACGTGAGGCCGCAAAAGCACTACTGCCGAAGCCACATCAAGAAAGATCGTGTTGTGGCGAGAACGGAACGCCCTGAGTCGCCGCCGTCGAACACTACCGCCCTTTTGCCTCCACTAGCCCCGTTATAGTCAAGTACAATTTCAAAACTATTTTTTTAAACACTCTATGTACTTATATACTTCAAAATAATTAAATAAATCTATCTAAATAATAATTTTGAAATAATTTTTTTCAGTTCAATTTTAATAAAGCTATAAATCTGTCTTTAACACGTTTGCTATCAAAAACCATCGTAGTACACATTAAAGGTACACATATTTAGGTAATATCCTAGTTTTCATGACTAATTCATCATTCAATCTTCGCTTATCCACTGCTGGACATAGATCTCCCTCATAATTTTCCATCTATTTCGATCTTGTGCCTCTTGCATCCAATTCCTATGACAACGTTTTAGATCAGTGGTTCTCAACCGGTGTTCCGCGGAACACTAGTATTCCGCGAATTCCTTCCAAGTGTTCCGCGAAATACTCGCAATCCTCCATACCATTTTGCTAAATTACTCTTTTCAAATAAATATTTTCAAATTTTAAAATAGCCACTTACACTTTTATTTAATAAAATTCTGCAGCGTAAATGTTCATTTGCCCAACGTGACAACGACGCGTCGGCACAGTGCACACGTTGGATTTTATAAGCGCTGAGCGCTGAGCTCCGCAGTGGCCACAGCCAATCTGAGTCACCCACGCCACAGTCTGCAACTGAATGTTGAATTTGTTACATTGCACAAACGTAATACGTGAAAATCGCTGTGTCAGTTTTTTTATTATAACGTTTACGTACGGCTTATCTATCAAAGGTAAGTAATTGCATATTTTATACAAAATGTGAAGCATTGATCCGCATTATTTTGTTTAGAGACGAATAAATTAAAATGGATAAGTTCCTCAAACTTAGAAGAAAAACTACTGTGGAACAACTCATAATTAATGATGATGAAGCGAGCACCAGCGGAGATACTGGAACTTTACGAAGTGGGGTTGATGACAAATCGAAGCGCAGCAAAAAAATGTTGAAACGGCAATATTTGGATGAATATCTGGAGTATGGCTTCATTTGGACTGGGGAAGAAGACTCTCCAATTCCCAAGTGTATTGTTTGTGGGCAGACACTCGCTAATAGCGCAATGGCTCCGGCTAAATTAAAACGCCATTTTACTACCAAACACGCTAGTATAGCTTCAAAAAATAAAGATTGTTTCAAGCCACTTTTGGAGACACAAGCGAAACAATTTGAAAGGTCGCTAACAATTTCCGACAAAGCACAAATAGCTTCATATAAGGTCGCGGAATTAATTGCTTTGAAACAGAAACCACACACTGTTGCAGAATCTCTTATATTACCAGCATGTTGTGAGATGGTCAAAATTATGTTTGGCAACGATGCACAAAACGAAATACGGAAAATTCCTATGTCGGAGGATACAATAAGAAGGAGGATTGTTGATTTATTTGCAGATATTGAGGAAAAAGTTACAAATAAACTTTACAAAAAAAATTTCGCATTGCAGGTGGACGCATCCACTGATATTAGTGGCAAAGCTCATTTATTAGGATTTATTCAATTTGTCGACGAAGGTGAAATAGTCAATCAGTTTTTATGCTGCAGCGAACTTATAGCACGTACAACAGGTCAGGATGTATTTGATTCCATAACGTCATATTTAGAGAAAAAAAATATATCATAGGACTTTTGCGTAGGAATTTGTACGGATGGTGCCCCTTCCATGGTAGGCTGCATAAAAGTATTTTGTACCCTTGCAAAAAAGCGAAATGAAACTATCATATCTACGCACTGTTTCTTGCATAGAGAATCTCTAATTTCAAAAACGCTACCAGCTACTGTGAAATCTGTATTAGACCAAGTGGTTAATGTCGTGAATTACATCAAATCAAGACCACTAAAAACCCGTCTTTTTAAACAACTCTGCATCTCAATGGAATCAAAGTATGAATATTTGTTGCTGCACACCGAAGTTAGATGGTTGTCAAGGGGCAAAGTATTATGTCGAATTTATGAACTTAGAACGGAGCTGTTAACTTTTTTCCAAGAAGAAGGTAATGACACATTTACCACATATTTTGAAAATGATGCATGGTGCACTAAAGTGGCATATTTGGCCGATATTTTTAATTATTTAAATGGCGTTAACTCAAGTATGCAAGGCAAAAATGAAAATATTTTAACATCCACGGACAAGAAAAAATTGTCATTTTGGAAGAAGCGCATTTTAGAGACAAATAAAATGGATATGTTTCCACTGCTTCAGAATGAAGGTGATGAAGATAAAGAACAAGAAATCACGCATATAGTTACAGAACACTTATCACTATTAGAGGAGACAATCGCCAGGTATTTTTCATCTCTGAACGTAAAAAAATATGACTGGATAAGAAGTCCTTTTAGAACAAGTAATACACCGAATTTCCAGTTTTCTCTGAACCAAGAAGAAGAATTTATTTCGTTGTCATCTGATCGTACTCTGAAAATTAAGTTTTCAGAAGTGAATGCTCAGGAATTTTGGATCTTGGTCCAAGAGGAATATCCACTTCTTGCCAAAAAAGCGATTAGTATTTTAATACAGTTTTCAACGTCCTATTTATGTGAATTTGGGTTCTCAACTTTAACAAACATTAAAAATAAGAAACGGGAAAGGCTGCTAAACTTAGAACAAGACATGAGAGTAGCTCTTTCCCACATCAAGCCTGATATTGAGCAAATTTGCAAACGACACCAGGCACAAGTGTCTCACTAATTTGAAGTATTTACTCATATGATGTATTTTGAGAATTACACTTTTGTTAATTTTAAAAATGTTTCTTGTTTTCATATTTTAAGTAAAATTTTACAAATTTGAGTACGTATAATAAAGTTTATTACAGAATTTATATGCTAATCCTAATTTGTTTATCAATATATGCATGTTATTGCTTTGGTGTTCCGCAATTTTTTTCGGTAATTAAAAGTGTTCCGTCGCCACAAAAAGGTTGAGAACCACTGTTTTAGATCGACAGTCCAACGTGTTAACGCCCAAGTTAACACTGGCAAAACACACTGATTAAAGGTTTTTCTTTTAAGGCATATTGGTATATCAGACGATTTGAAAATATGGTTCAGCTTGCCGAAGACTGCCCAAGTCAGTCTTATACGACACAGAAGCTTAACGGTTTGGTTACCTTTTCCTATGCAAATCTCATGACCTAGGTATTTATAGGCCATTGCCTGATCTATGGATCTTGTTCCTACGCATATATCTTCGCTGACTACAAGATTTGTCATCGTCTGGGTTTTAGATATATTTTCAATCCCCCTTCTAGCGAGGAAAGGTAGAGCTGATTTAAAAGTTCTTTGGCCTCATCTATCCTATCAGCTATTAGTACCATATCATCTGCAAACCAGATGGCTAAGTTTTTCTCCGTTTATGTTTATGCCCTTGTCGGTCAGTTTTGCCCTTTTACATATATATTCCAAAAGCATAGTGAACAGTTTCGGCGATATGGTGTCCCCCCGGCGTACTCCACGTTGTATCGGGAGTTTCTGGGTTTGACGATCACCCACTCTAACCTAATTAAAGCAAGAGTTCCACAGAGCAGCATTCTGGTCTCTTTTTCTCATCATTCAGCCTCAAAAGACCACTGCTGAAGATAGATCTCTTCCACACGTTTCCTACCTTGTTTATCTTGCGCCATTCCTTCCCAGTTGTTATTTTATCTTCTTAAAATCGTCAGTAAATCGTATAGGTGGTGGACAGATATTTCTCTTGTCTTCTCTTGGCCTCCATTCCAACAAACTCATTGTTCAACTCCCATCCGTCATTCTAGCTATATATGTACCTAGGAGTGACATTGCACCAGAATGGAAAGCACGTGTGTGAGGTGGCCCGGAAAGCTAAAAATCGCGCGACTGCGTTAGGGAGGGTGATGCCCAACATGGGGAGACCCAAATCCGAAAGGAGGAGGGTCTAACACGATCTTACACGAGGGCACCAGTGGGGAGCGGGACGGTAGACTAACGGCTAATAGGAGGCTCATGACACGAGTGAACAGAACAAGTCTGTTGCGAGTGGTATGCACCTACAAGACTGCGTCTGCTGCAGCCTTGTGAACCATCACTGGATGTTTTCTGTTGCATGTTTTGGTGGTGGAAAGAAAAAAGCTCTCTGAGAAGAGGCATAAACCTTACTATGGATGAGAGAAGACAGGAAAGGCAAAAGTCAATTGAAAGATGGCAAAAAGAATAGAACAACACGGAGCATGTGGCACAGTGGACGAAAATGCTGATCCCAAACATAAGAGACTGGGTGGACTGTGGCTACAGGCGACTGAATTATTTCCTGACTCAGGTGCTCACATAACACGGGTGTTTTAGGGTCTTCCTATATAGGTTCGGAAAGGTTGATACAGATGAATGCCCATGATGAAGATTCTAGACACCCCCCTTTAAAGACGGAAAAAAGCTATATCTCTATTTTAGCCCGTGCATCCTTTTGATGACAGTCATTCACCTTAGTTCTTCTCCTGATTTCTTTGTTTTTTTTTATAAGATAAGTATTTGTGCTAAGTATGTCAAGACTAGGAAGACGCATTGATCAAATACTTTTCTCTTCAGGCTTGTGGGCAGCTCACTAAATTTATCTCAGCTTTTCATATGCTGCACACGCAAGATGGATTCTTCTCTTTAGTTTATGGGTCTAATTCTCCCTGCCAAACATAACTTCATATACTAAGTATTTATATTTATCTACGAATCCTCTTTCTCGCCCACCAATACCAATGTTTTGGTTGGGTACCAAATTTGTTATTATTTTTGTAAATATTTTTTATCGTTCTGTATGATATATTTGTACGGGTCCGAAATCATATTTAGCGAGACTCAAAAACCGAGACGTGAGCAATAACCTTGCGGAATACCGTAAAATACATAATATACATACATATACACTTAATATTTAAATAAACTGACGGTATTTGAATTTTTTTATAACTTTTTTTATATGAACTTGAGATATACTAATACACTCGAGATATACTGAAATAAATACTTAAATAAAATGAAATACAATGAAATAAAATAAAATAAACTTAAATAAAATGAAATAAAATTAATCAAAACAAATTTAATACAAATTTTACAACTAAAATAAAATAAACTATAAAATTAAATAAAATCAAGTAAAATTAAATAGGATTAAGGTAAAATGCAATAAAATTAAAGAAAATTAAATAAAAGTAAACAAAATTAAACAAAATTTAATAAAAACAAAAAAAATGAATAAAATTAAATAAAATCATATAAAATGAATTAAAAGTATTCAAATGAAGCAATAGTAACTAAAATTAAATACAATTAAATAAAATTAAATATAATTAAATGCAATAAAATAATATAAAATTAGATAAAATGAAATAAAATAAAATAAACTGAATAAAATTAAATAAAAGTTATAACTTTGTGCGAAGACGATATATTGCCACGGATTCTTCAAAGCTTGCAAGTATTCATTGTATAATTTAATATTAATATTATTCTATTTTCTTATGGCATTAGCTATTTTCTTATGGCATTTTAAAGTAATTACTGTTTTAATGGGAATAAGCTACATCTAAAGGTTAAAGTACGTTTATTGACGTTTCAATTTCCACTTCGAAAATCGTTCTCAAAATACAAACAGTAAATTTATTAAAAACATTTATTTGTACAAAATTGCTTTTGAAAATACTCCATAATTCCTTTGCTAAATGATTTTTCTTCCATATCAGTGTAGTGTCAGGACACTACACTGACATCCACATTGTCGATATTGGCTATTTTCTCTACCGTATGACCTCTGCCGCGTTTCTTCATTTCTTTCTCAGCTGGCATCACAACTCCAGGAACACGATTGTCTTACTGTTCCCAAAGGTAAAATGCCCTCTTTGATCAGATATGTCATAAGAGGTATGCTGGTGAACCAATTGTTAAAAAGCAACTTGTAATGTTGATGTTTTGGTATCGATTATGCTAATTTGACAACCACATTGCTATTCATACTAAGATTTGGTGCTTCTAGAGGTACAATACTACTCTGGGAAGCAGCAAACAAATTAAAGTCATAGCTGAATCCCGAAATACCACTCAGCACAAAGTTTTTGAAGCCTCACTTATGTGGTTTTTTTGGGTTATACTGCTTTAGCTGGCTTCGCGCTTTTGTTGGTATAATCTGTTCGTCTACAGCTAAAAATTCTTCTTTCTGAACCAGGAGTAGTCGTACTTTGATTTGGCTCAGAACAGATCTAATTTTGAATAATCTATCATGTCCAGGCTGATCATTTTTAATCATGTCATCATTGTTATTGAAATACAAGAAACGGTTTATTTCTTCGAATCTGTTAGAGCCCATCACATCGCTAACTGTTCGGTGGTCAATATTGGCATTCCAATATTGTCTTGTTGATGGAAGTTGAATTATCAACATGTAAATAGTAATTCCTAAGTTCCTTATAGAAACAATATGATGCAATATACAAGACATAAATAATTGATGACAAAATGGTAACAGAAGTGCAACGAACACATTAGTAGAATGGCGGAGGATAGGATAGTAGGAGTAGCACGAGATAAGTGACCAAATGGACAAAGAAGTAAATTGGCAGACCAAGAAAAAAATAGTGCGATAATTTAAATAATTTAGAAGGCTAATATTAAAGAAGAAACAGGATGAACATGGATTTTCAAAAGACTTACTATTATTTGACTAGTCTAAATCATGACAGTGTAAAGAAAAGAGACAGCGGTAACTTTTACAAGAACATCGAATATTAATCTAATTACTGTCGGCCGTAGGAATACTCGCGAGGGATAGAGGAAACACTGGTTGTCGTCAAATGAAAGCATGATCCAGTAAGTCAACATACCGTGGATCTAATAACATAAATAATACAAAAATAAAATGTTCTTTTATGATTAGCATTTAAAAAATTTCTACCTGTACTAGAAAAGCATCGGATCGTGTTAGAGCATGCGTTGTTCATGCCGTCGACGATAGACTTTCCATTCAGAAGCGGCACTTAATGAAAAATTTCGCGCGCTATCCCACACAGTCACCGCGGGATAAGCGAAACGAAGGAAAATTCCTAGAAGGGTATTATAGGGGACGGATAAAGGACCGAATTCTACGATCTCGTAAATTTTTTGTCGCTAAGGCGTAGCGCATATCACCGAGAATGTATAAAACACTTTTTGCTTTCGCAAAAAAGATATTAGGGTTGTCTTTATATAAGTTATTTAGTAGTTTATTACTACCAATTTTGTATATAATTTATATCTAATTGTAGGTTGCAAAAAAGAATCGTTAAACCATAAAAAAATAATTAAAATTAAAAAAAAAAACATGTATGGTGTGGGGACGGTAATTATTGGGGTATTAGACCAGTGGTAGAAAATAAACGTTTCATGCAACAACTTCAGCATTAAATAAACCTTACCAAGTCAAACAAATTATAACAAAAGATCCATTCTTTACAATTTTGTGCTCATTGTTGAACATTTTTGGTGATACGCCTGATATCGTCCGCCCAAAGTGTAGGTGGTCTTCCTCTATTACGTCTATCTGCTCTTGGCCTCCAATGTGTAATTTTGCTCGTCCATCGTGAGTCATGCATTCTCGCTACATGGTCTTCCCAGTTTCATTTCAGTTCCACTATGCGTTTTACTAAGGGGGGTTTTGGCATTTAAAAACCACGCTTGCCAGTCGGGTTGTTGATTTGGGAGATTGGTAGGATAGTAGGTATTGGGTATAGTAGATAGTAGGTAGGCATGGGGTTAGGATATGCTTTCTCTACACAGGAGTTGAGAAAGAATCAAGTCTCGCATAAGTCTGTCCTACACCGATTTTATGGAAGAGTACCTACCCGCTACACCCGCTACATATTTATATACAAGAGTTATGTATAGACTAAATAAGAGATACAATCTGAAAATAATGAAGGTATACGCCCCCACCAGCGATTACGAAGATGAAATTGTTGAAGCCTTCTATAGAAAAATCGAAAAAGTAAAAAAGCAAGAACCGGCTCATTACAATCTGATATTATAAGATTTTACCGGGAAACTCGGAAGAAAGAAGAACGAAAAAGATGTGGCAATCGGAGATTTTGGAATTGGAGTAAGAAACGAAAGTGGCGAAATGCTTACCAACTTTCTGCTGCAACACAAACTGTATGCAATGAACACCTTTTTTAAGAAGAAACAGAATAAAAAATGGACGTGGGCTAGTCCAAACGGAAGAACTAAAAGCGAATATAAATATATAATAATAGACAAAAAGCAAATTATTCAAGATGTCACTGTACTCAATAAACTATCAGTAGGAAGCGACCACAGACCAGAAAAAACTAGAGTAACGATAAAATTACAAAACGAAACAGCAAAGATGATAAACAGTTGCAAACGCATAGTTTGGAATCTACCAAATCAGCCAGAAGCATACATAAAAAATATAGACGAAACTACAGAGTAATAATCCCAAACCTCTAAATATCGACGATCACAATAAATTAATAACAGACTTGGTTAGAAACGCACAACTCCAATTTTGCAAGAAAGATGGCACCAAAAGTAAAAAGATTAGCAAAGATACAAAAGATCTCATGGAAATACGACGAAACCTAAGCGAGAATGAAAAGGGAAACAAAGAAGAATATAGAAAACTAAATAAAAGAATTTCAGCAGAAATTAGAAAATATATAAGAAGATATAACACTAATGTAATTACTAAAACAGAATAAGAGAACAAAGGTTTAACGATAATGAAAAGAAAACTCACACAAAGTAAAAAAGAAATATACAAGCTGATAGATAAAGACGAAAACGCAACAACAGATAAACAAAACATTCTGAAAATAACCAGAGAGTTTTATAAAGACCTCTATAATAGCCAAAGACCATAAGGCAATTTCCCGACACGAGTAAAGACTCTCATAAATCAGGGACCGGAAATACTTTTACCCATTACTGTGTCAGAAGTAAGAGCAGCTTTAAAGGAAATGAAGAACCATGGATCGCCTGGTGATTATGGAGTTGTTATTATTGAGGCAATAAAAGCAGGAGGAGAAACTCTAATAAAATCAGTAAGTGAACTGTATAATAAATGCTTACATGTGGGTACGATTCCAAAACACTGGAACAATGCAGTGATAGTCTTGTTACACAAAAAATGCGATATTACTACATTAGAAAATTATGGACCCATCAGCCTCTTGACACATATGTACAAACTCTTTATGAAAATCTTAACAAAAAACTAACAATTAAACTTATTTCTATCAGCCCAAAAGAACAGGCAGGCTTCAGTGCAGGATATGGCACAAATGGCCATTTTCATACCATAAAGATCTTAACAGTAAAGTGTATTGAGTACAATATACCACTGGTTCTTGCATTTGTCGATTACGAGAAGGCTTTTGATTCTGTAGAGTTTGAAATAGTACTGAAAGCCCTAAATCAAAGCCGAATAGATTACAGGTACACGACACTAATCAAAAACATCTACGAGAGCGCTACATATATACATTATATATAAGTATACGACTACACGAAGACACAGAAAAATTTAGCTTAGGTTGAGGAGTTAGACAAGTAGACAATATTTCATCAAAATTGTTCCCTGCAGCTCTAGGGTCAATATTTAAGAACACTCAGTGGCAAGATATGGGCATCAATAGAGATGAAGAAAGATTAAATCATTTAAGGTTTGCAGATGATATTATGAAAATAATTTCTATCCTTGTGTGATCGGTACACACCGGAGGGACCGCAGACGTTCGGATACAATTAGCGTCTCTTAGCAAAGACAATGACGTCGACTTTGCTAAGTATCAAGACAATTACTGTACACACACAAACACACACACACTACATTAATAAACTTATCTTGATTGAGACTGGCTGAATGACAATTGTCTAAGCCAAAACACACACAAAAAAAAGTATTATCGCAGATAACTTACAGGATACAGTTTCTATGATACATTCGCTTAAAAGTCTGTCTGAAAAAGCAGGATTAAACACTCACGCAATAATCTGCGAATAAACTCAGAGTTTCACATCGAGCCATGGAACGTGCAATGCAGAACGTGATTCTTCGAGACCACATAACAAACCAACAAATCGGGCAAAGATCAGGAGTTCAAGACATCATTGGAAACTGGACAGGGAACTTAGCTAGAAAACAAGATGGATGGTGGACAAGACGTATTATGGAATGGAGGCCCAGAAACTATAAAAGAAGCCGAGGACCACCACCGACTAGATGGACCGATGATATAAAACGTATAGCGGGAAACTGGCTACAAGTGGCCAAGTATAAGGAACACTGGAAATAACTGAGGGAGGCTTATGTCCAGCAGTAGACGAGATTGATTGATTGATGATGATGTCTTTCACAACATCAGCAATACTTGTCCTTTTTCGCAGATCTTCGTTTCATTTCCAGCATAGACCGTTTCATTTGTCCCTGTGTCACTCTTAATGACGAAGCCGTAGTCTTGGTTAGAGTCATAGTTTTTAAACCATTGTCATGACTGGTACTACGCATTGATCAAATATTTTTCTTATAAGTATAATTAGTATGCTGGCCGGTAAGTGTATCTCGCAGGTTTTCAAAGGTTTCCCACGATAAAGTAATTCGTCTTTGGATTTCGCATGTTTGGTTATCACTGCTGATTCTTATTTCATGATTCAAATACATATATTTGTCCACGAGTTCTACCACTTGGTCTTGAATAGTTAAATGGTTATTGGGGACCATGTATGTATGTACAGCGTTAACAGACCTTTTAGGCTCATTGCTGGATCGATAATTTCCATTGTTTTCTGTTCTTAGCGATAAGTTTCCAATATCTGATTCCCATCTCTCTGACATCTTCCATGACTACATCTCTCCATTTCTTTCTTGGTCTTTCTATCTTTTTCTTGTCCTCGTATTACCTTGCATTTTTTCTAGATGACCGAGCCATTCTATTCTACGTTTTTTCACCACTTTTGTTACTGTAGGGTTAGCATACAAATTTTACACTTCTGCATTAGTTTGTCTTGTCCATTCTCCTTCTACTACTTTTCCACCAACATTCTGCGAAGTATTTTTCTTTCCCATGCTTCCAATGTGTTCTGTAAAGTTTTGTTTATAGTCAATGTCTTGGCAGCGTATAGCATTGTGGGTTTTATTATAGTTTTGTTTACTCTTATTTTTGTATTACTAGATATATCTTTGGCCTTATTTTGCTCATAGCTTCAGCACACCTGTTACTCTTGGTCAGTCTCAGGTTGATTTCAGACTTTTCCTTACATGTCTGATCAATAAGAGTATCTAAATACATATATTCATCACATTCTCGAATTCTATAACTGATCCATCCTCTTCCTACAATTTAAATGATCTCCTGGAGTTCATTCCTTTTTTGATGGAGATCTTCATGTACTTCGATTTATTAATATTAACTTTCAGTCCCATTTTAGAGCTTTCCCGAATCACCCTTTTTGCTATATTTGATAGTTCTTCTATCATTTCCTGCATTGAGATCCACATCATCAGCGTAGGTACCCCTTCTGCTCCAGCGTATGCTGAGCATTGGTGCTCCTTGTATAAAATAGTTCCGGATCTATTGATCCCACTAATCCTTACAATTTTTTCTAGAACTATATTGAATAGCAGTGTAGACAATAAAACTTTGATCTGTTGTTGATCTTCCTTTCCAAAATCATCCCTGGTGTTTTCCTAGATTCTTCTCTATATATATTTTTAACCGTTTTTTAATAGTATGGCAAGTACCTTATATAGTACCTCTAATAAGGATATTCCTCTATAGTTTGCACCTTCATTTCTATCTCCCTTTTTGTATGTAGGAATTATAATCGACTTATTCAATTCTTGAGGCATTTCTTCGGCACCCCATACTTCTAGTATTAGCTCACTTTTAGAAAATAATATATACAACTTCCTGTTTTATTTGCACCGCGTTAAGCAATGCTCTGGTTCCAAAACAAGCAGAAACTCTTTCATTGTCCAATGTCATACACGGTGAGGTTGTAACAAGATAAGCGACTTTTATAAAAAAAATGTGAAACCTCTCCACAAGGTACACTTAATACAGACTGTAAGTCATAACTGCAACTATTTGATCCGTCGAGGAAACAGCTTTTGACACATCTTCAGCATTTTCTTTCCTTCTTCTTCTTACATTGCCTATCCGTTCCGGATGTTGGCGATCAGCATGGCTATCCTAACTTTGCTTGCTGCTATTCTGAATAGTCCGGTTGTCGATGTATTAAACCACTTTCTGAGGTTTTGAAGCCAAGATATTCTTCTTCTCCCTGGTCCTCTCTTTCCAAATACCTTGCCCTGAAGAATGAGTTGCAACAAGCCGTATCTCTGTTCATTCCTCATAATATGGCCAAGATATTTTCTTTCCTACTTGCCTCTTTTTCTAACTGTGGATTTTCGTAGTTATAAACTAAACATTGGTTTGTATTTTGAGAACGTATTCCGAAGTGGAAATTGAAACGTCAATAAACGTACTTTAACCTTTAATTGTGGCTTATTCCCATTTAAATAGTAATTAATACTGTATTAGTAGACTAGTAGTTCTGTGGACGAAAATTAAAATTTAAAAATGTTGATTGATTATAATCTCTAGTCGAAAAACAAATTAAGGGGCCATATTCCCACCTTCTCCTCTAATGATCAGTTCTCTACGAAATTGCTTTGTATAATTCATTTATAGAGATATTGGATTATGTCTCTGTGTGTGCACAGAGAATATCTACTTTAGGAACTTTATTGTGCCCATAGATCAATAATTCATATTTTCTTTTATCGATGAATCCTATTTAATTTATAAGCTAAACCAGTTTAACCTACTTTCTTTAAAAGTTTGCAAAGGTAATTAAATATTGAATTTACACTGACATAATAATAAAGCCGACCCTGTGATTAAATTTTTATGGGACGTGGTGTAGGATTCTTGGTAAAGATGACACTTCTTGAATTATTGAAAGGCGCTGATGGAGCAATGGGAGAGAGTAATCGCTAGTAATCAAGTTGAGTGATGGATTTCGGAAAATTCAGAGGATTGCCTGCAGCATTTTTTCGTTCTTTCCAAGTATACTAAGTTTGCAGAATTGAATAAAGGCAGAAGTGCATTAAAATTTCCGTAATTGGATACAATTATCAGAAATCTACAATTTTATTATTCTCGCAAGTTTGTTTTTTAATATTTGATTTAGCTTCTAGGAGACAATATCCGCTCATTCTGAAGATGGCTGATTTCTAAAGAAATAAAAGGGCCAAACTAAATGTTAATAAATCGTAAGGCAAAAGATTGTTTTAAAATTGCTAACCATATCATACTCTACTTAATCAGTAGACCCATTTGTATCATCTGGTGTTGGGCCGTTTATAATACAATTATTCATTAAATTATAATATTTTACAATTTTCTGAGGTGTCCTAGCTCTTAACGAAATTTCTCTATTCCTTCCTATTGGATACCATCTGCGTTGCTTCCTGCCAAGTCTTACTCTGCAGTATCTACGAGATGTCACTGTTCCATTCTTTAATGGGTCTTTCTCTTCTGTTGCATATGTAACATGCATATCTATCCCCTGTAAAACTTTAGTAACTTTTAAATGCTTAACCGGCTAAATATTACAACAACAGCAGTTTAACTATTTTGCGTTTTTGTACATAAGTTCCGTGCAAAACTGTTGTAATTCTAATGTAACAGAGTTGCAACAGTTTTGCACGGAACATTGCAATGATTTCGATAACAAACAATAAAAGGCACGAAAAAAGTAGAATATTTGTTATTTTAATATCTATATATGTGGTGTTTAATTTTAATATACAGCGTGTCGACGTAATCCATTACCGGCCGAGACAATAAACAAAGATTTACGAGACCAATCTATTCATGTAAGTTTTATGTCCTTTGTGTGACATTTGTGTGACATCTATGTATTTGTATGTTGTTAATAATGTTGGTCATTAAGAATCGATTACCTACAAGTTTTTATAACAGGCCACACACAAAACGCTGGTAACAACATGCACTGATTAATAAAGCGGCAAAAGAAAATTCAGTCCAATTTATGTTCCTACGGAATGGACAACTGTAATAAAATGTAGCAAAAAAAAAACGTGAGTCAAATTACATAGTCCAAGAAATTGAAACAAATGACTTCATTGATTTTAAACATGTTTCCTTTCTGTTAGGAAACAGCTATAAACTTGATCAAAATTAAGAAAATGTGAAGTGGACAGATATAAAAATTCTGTAATGTAAAAAAGATAGTCCGCACACAATTTTCTTTAAGTACACCTATGGAATTCTTTCAATTAAAAAAAACGGAACACATTATATACGAGAAGTGCTACTTAAACCTGCCTACAAAGAACAACCAAATATTCAAATTGCCTAAAAGAAAGATTTGGTATAATTATGCCATTCGGGTATGACACCAGAAGCCCACCATAGTTTTTATAAAAATATTTTGTCAAAAGATGATATACGGGAAGAGGACAACGACTAACAGAAAATATGTCTACACTTTTTACAATTTTCTCAGTGCAAAAGTGTTTACTTTTGCACTGAGAAGTGCAATTTGCATTTTAAAGTGTGTAACTTTAAAATTCTAATACTAAATGTGTAGTGATTAAAAATTTTTTCCTGCAAAAGTGTTGTAACTTTGAAATTTCTAATTTTTTTAGCATTAATATTATTTTATTTAAATTTCTATATTTGGTTAATGTAATATAGGCTGAAAAGCATGCAAAATTATAATTAAATGTTAATTTTTCTTAAAACTTGTGTCTTACTTCACCGATATTAGCACCAAAATAAACTGCTACTTATTCTGACTTACTGCAGTCTTGCACTGAGGGTGCGATATACCCAAGACAATAAGGATTCGACTAACAGAGATCTTTCATTTGGATGAAGAATTCGTGCCAGTTCAACTTCGTTGCCAGAACTCCGGGAGCAATTAGGAGGTATGATGACTGTGGATGAAAAAAGAATCAAAAAAGGAAATATTTTTGTTCGATTTGTAAAAACTATCTTTGTTTGGATGTAAATCCAATTTGCAATGACTGTAACAATATTGCGGCTTAATTTAATTATGGTTTTTGCCATCTGGTAAGTCTTAGTGAAATAATGTTTTATTTTTGTTTTTTTAGATAGTTCTTATAGACTGATATAATTGGTTCTAATTTATAATTCATTGTAGTTTGTTTAGTAAAACTGAGAATAAATCAAACCATTACAAAAATTGTGGACTATTACAAAAATTTTACAAAAAAAACTGAGATGTCAAAAAGCTTCCGAAACAAATCTACCAATTTACGTGATATATGTTTTTTAAATTTTTATTTGTTTTTGATTTCTAAAGATTTAGATTTAATAAAATCATTGTTTTTCCCAATTGATTTTGTAAAAAAAACATCTTTAAAGTCTTTCAGTTTCAATGCATTACATGTCCTGGCCTGGTCCTTAGGCGAATACCGAACATGGAATTTTATCTCGAGAAGCTTTTGAGAAAAAGTCCGCTGACTGAACGCAATCTTGCATATTTTCAAGCGACTTTATCAAAGAATAAAACCCTCTTAAAGCCTATTAATTATGCACAATTTTTTCGATAAGCTGTTGTCCTTTTTAACTTCAGACCGACATTTTCTTCAGTTAAGGAACGACCTTCTGAAAAATCCCAATTATTAGATCTCTCACGAGAAGATTTTCGCGGAACTCATTAATAATTTCAGACTTAATGGGGCATTAAAATGTAAGTATATTTTTAAAAAGATATAGATTAGTCTATATTTATTTAGTTAAAAAATATATACAAAGTGATTCATTTGTTTCCCTTTATTTTCACTTTTGTCGGTACTTTCGTATAACTGTACCTGCAAAAAAAACTGGGTCATATTAGTACAATATTTATAAAAATGCCTAGGTTGGACCCCACCTAAGGCTGTACATTATGAGAAATTTGTCGGCACTGTTATAAGCACAACCAAGAAATGTATACCTTAAGCCGCGTTTACACGATGACAATTGGCGAGACAATTGTCATTGGACAATTGTCATCACGTGGTTGCGGATTATCGGAGGCCAGTACAGTTGAACAAGAAGATGTTTATACGTGGCCAACCATTGTCATGGCAGTAGGCAGCTAAAACATAGCCAACTGCTCGTCATCTGTTGTGTCCAGTGAGGACTTAAAATTAATGTTAAATCAGCTTTACCGAGAATTTATCAGTGAGCCTTGCAATGTGCTAGAAGAGGAGTTAAATAAGAAAAGGGAGTGGACAAGTAAATGGCTTTAAAGAAGAAACAGTCATGGTGCATCATCTCAATTGATAAGGGAACTGCGGATGGAAAATCCAATGGAATATCAAGCATGTTCAAGGATAAGTCCAAAGAGTTTTACAGATGATTGAAAGTAAAATATTGTCTCGCCTTAATGAGAAAAGCATTGTCACCCAAGCTAAACTTGGAAGTGAGGCTTTCATTTCTTGCTACATCTTCTTACCAAATTGTTTCATGTTACCTTGATTGAACGAGCATCCTTTAATTTCAGATAATTTATTTATCGCTAGGAGAAGGTTAGATAATACTTTAAATAAGTTAAAAAGGTCTAATTTGTTTGAATCGCATAATTTTATATTCAATAAGTGGTTTAATGAGGGTGTGATTGAAATAGTGATTAATGCCGAAGAGAATAATTGCGTGCATTATTTACCTTACAGGCCTGTTATTAAAAACAATAGTAAAACCACAAAATTTAGGCCAGTCTTTGACGCATTATATCACGAACAGGTTGGTCCTTCTTTAAATCAGTGTTTGGAGGTAGGGTCTAATCTTATTGAACTTATTCCTTCTGTTCCATTACGATTCAGACAACAAAAGGTATGAATTGTGTCGGATATTCGAAAGGCTTTTCTTCAAACTTCTATACATTCAAATAATAGAGATTTTTTAAGGTTCCCATGGGTGAACGATGAAGGAAAGAAATTTGTATTTCGACACAATAGGGTTGTTTTTGGAGTCAATTTTGGTCCATTTTTTCTGGATGCCACTATAGAGTTTCATTTAACAAAGGCGCTGGAGAAATGTTGAAATGATACTCCGTATTCTAAAAATACACTTGAAAAGCTTATGACTGGGTTTTATGTGGATAATTGTGTGACCAGTGTTACTGATGAAAATGAGTTGGGAGTGTTTATATCAGAAGCAACCGTACTTACGGAGGAAGCTAAGATGGACTTAAGAGTGTGGGAGGCCTCTGGTAATACAAAAACAGTTGTCCCTGTTCTTGGTCTCCTCTGAGGCTCTTCAAGAGACACTAAAAATCAATGGTGAAACTTTTCAAGGAATGGAATTAAAACGTCCCATAACTAACAAACTGATGCTTTCCATAGCTCAGAGTATAATATGACCCTGTTGGTTTTACCTGTCCAGTATTCCTATTCCCCAAACTGTTGTTACAGAAACGTTGGGAGAAGCACCAGGGATAGGATGATCCATTCGAGAATGATATGGCTGAAAAATCATACTCATCTTTCTGAACTGTCGAGTATTGAGATTTCACGCTGGATTCAGGCTGGGTCCATGGAAGCTGATGATTAAAGGTTGCACATATTTTCAGATGCAAGTAAGAAAGCTTATGTGGCTGTAGTATTTTTAAGAATTGTTCGAAATGATGTTGTCTAAATGTTCCTTATAGCAGCTAAGAGTCGTGTGGCCCCTTTAAAGAATAATTCTATACCCAGATTGAAACTGTTGACAGCCACTATTGGTGTCAGACTTTATCAGTCAGTAAAACAATTATCTTAATATGTTGAGTGTTATTTTTGGAGTGATTCCACTACTGTTCTTTATTGAATTTAACGTAAGAATGACTGATCTGTTTGTTTTTATTAGAGTTCAGGAGATTAGAAATTTATCCAATTCTGAGTGTTGGAAATATGCGCCTGGTTCTCTTAATCCTGCCGATCTTCTATCAAGAGGCTGTGGTGTTCGGCAATTGTTCGACTCTCGATGGTGGGTGGGCCTGAAGTGGTTAGGTGAAAGTGATATTTTCATGACTTTTTGTAACTCATTTTTTGAGAAATTATGTCAAATTTCTCAAGGTGGGAGTATGTCGAGTAAATACTTAATGTTTACTTAAAAAATTACCTAATCAGCGTATTGTCTTTACTACTAAGGGCTGGTCTTATTAGAGAGTATCTAAGGGCCTATTAAATTTTACGACTTCTTTGCCTGAGAATATAGAGAGTATCGAATAGCATATTATAAGAATATATACAATTGCGTAGATATAGTTTGGGGTTAGTCAGTCGAATTGTACCACCAAAGCAAACTGAATTAAATAGAACTTTATAGTCACATTTGTGTATTATAATACAAAAATAATTATTTTGCCATAGAAATTTAATTTTGTATTTTTTTGAACCAGGAGTCTCTTGTGAAAATTAACCTTAGAATATTCCTAACGTAACAGTGTTACTAGCAGAATTTCTAGATACAGTAGGGTTATAAAGTTGTGCTTTATTGTGCAATGTTTGATCATTTGGTAATCATTATTATTTACTATAAATACATACAGCTTATTTTATTCTTTAAGTTGTTTTAATTAGTTTTTTTAACTCTTCCATGTAATTTAAAAGCAATTACCTAGTTTATAAACTGATTTGCGTTATGCCAACAATGTTGTATGGCAATGTCCCCAGATATGAGATTCATTTTCCTACAATGAAAATAAATTACTCTCCCTTTGGGTTAATTAAGTTGTAGAAACATATATATTAATACAAACTTTGCAAACAATTACTTGCACTGCAAGCTTCATTTAAGTTCGGATTGCGTTATGCAACTTCATGTGAAAGGTTCGTGTGGTGTTGGAGTAATAAATGTTTCTTGTGAGATGTAAGTTATATTGAAACTAGTTACCCAAGAAATTAGAATTAGTTTGTTTTTATTTAAATTTGATAAAAATGTAAAACATTTACACGTGAGAATTACGGAAGACTGTTGCATTATTTATTATATTAATATAATTTCTATAATTAATGGGTATGCTGACCATTTGGTTTTATATGTTGAAGGAGCAGTTATCCAGCAAATGGCTAATAAAGTTAATATGGCATTGTACCGTGTACAAGAATGGTTGTTTAAGCATGATCTATCTCTTTCTATAGAAAAATGTGAAGCTCTATGGTTTTCGAAGCGAAAACGCAAAATTATTACCACAGAAATCAAACTTAGTAACACAATTATACCACTAAAAGATCAAATTAAATTTTTAGGCATAATTTTTCAAAATAATCTCAAGTGGGACAAACATGTTGATAATATTTTAGTTATTACAAAGAAAAATATTAATATTTTACGTGCAATTTGCAGAGTATGGTGGGATGCAGACCCTAGGACTCTTTAAATAGTCTTTAATGCTTTAATAAGATCTCACTTAGACTCTGGTTCATTCTTATTTAGACCAATACCTCAGAAATGTATTAATAAACTTTTTTTTTTTTTATTAACACCTGCGCGGTGTTTGTATACTGCTATCTGGTCACAAATGACCAATTATCAGTTATTTTCTGACTTAACATAATAACAGCAAATACTTAAATCTAAGGGCTTACCCTATGGCTTACTCTTATTTTATCTATTAAATAATGCACTACAACCAGCATGCAATAACTTCACAGCACTATACTCTGCTTTTTACACTTAACTGTTACACATTTTCACTAGCTCAAATGGTTTTGTCCTTATGAGTCTTCTCTTTAGTTCAGTGTTGTCAAGAAGCTGGATTGCCTCGACATTCACATGACTATGCAGCCTCTGCTCGTGAGTTGCAGCCAATACAATTTCTTATATCTAATATTAAGCTCCCCTCTTTTCTTTTTTACATAGACTTTCCAGCGCAGCTTCGCGCCTAGGGTGATACCCAAGTATTTTGCTGATGTTGTATAAGGAATTCGGGTATCATTTATTCTAACTGGGAAATTTTCTATTTTTTTATTTGTAAAGTTAATTTGTGCAGATTTAGTCTCATTTAATTTTATTCGCCATTTTCTGGTCCAGTTATGTATTTCATTTACTGATAGTTGCAATTTATCAGTCGCTTCTTCACTAGTGTCTCCTATCGCTAGTATGGCTGTATCATCCGCGAAGGTGGCAATAGTATTTTGTTCTAGCTCTGGAATGTCACACGTATACAATAGGTACAGGACCGGACCTAAGACACTTCCTTGTGGCACGCCAGCTTTGATCTCCCTTAAGTCGGTGTACACTTCTTCTTGTTTTACTCTGAAATATCTATTCGCAATGTATGATTCTAAGATTTCTGAATACTGTTTAGGCATGAACGTTCTTAGTTTATAGTTTAAACCGTCATGCCAGACCTTATCAAACGCCTGTGCTACATCCAAGAATATTGTAGAGCAGACTTTATTTTCTTCTAATGTTTTTTCTATTATATTCGTTATTCTGTGAACTTGATCTATAGTGGAATGTTGATTTCTGAAACCAAATTGATGATTTGGTATAAGATTTTTTCTTTCTATTATTGGTTTTAATCTTTTTAATAGAAGTTTTTCAAATAGTTTTGACATCACCGGAAGGAGGGATATTGGTCGATAAGATGTCACTTCATTAGGAGATTTACCTGGTTTGGCGATCATAATTACTTCGGCTACTTTCCAGAGTCTGGGAACATATCTCAATCTAAAAGCAGCATTTATTAGGTGTGTCAGCTTAACTATGGCTTTTCTTGGTAGATTTTTTAATAATTCTCCTGTTATGAGACCATATCCTGGAGCTTTCTTAGGATTTACATTCTCTTTTATCTCTGCTGATACTTCTCTAAGTGATGTCAATGTTTTTCTTTCGTCAGTTTGGAATGGTTCTTCCCATCTCAGTTCTTCACTATCATTGTCGTTGGGTTTGAACGTGCTTTCTAAATGATCTGCAAATCGTTCTGCTTTCTGTTCGTTACTTCTAGCCCAGTTGCCGTTTTCCAACTTGATAGAAGGGGAATGAATAATTGGTCTCTTCAATCTTTTTGTTGCCTTCCATTAATAAACTTAACACAGTATTTTTGAAGGCTTAAGAATTTCTTTAGGTTGTATGAACTCACTTGGCTTTGTGGCTTTGCTAGCAGAACCGGCGCAATATGATTTAAAACATAGAAGTTTAATATTAGCTACTAAATTTTTAAGTAAGATGGTTAATATCAAAAATCATTCTTTGATTTTATCCCTTGTTAACTTACGGAATAAACTTATAATCAAACCTAATTTTTATAATAAAAACTTTCCTGACTTAGTTTCAACATTAGAATACTTTTTTCATATTTTAACACAATATATAAAGGTAATAATTTCCCGTGTTATAAGATGGATGTTGATACATTGGTCAGTCCAGTAAAAATACTAAATTGCGAAATAATAAAGAATAAATAAATGATTAGAGAAAAATTTTTAATATTTACTGAAAAATATATCAATGGTTTTACTTTCATTTATACGGATGCCTCAAAATATTGTAACAAAGTAGGTTTTGGCATTTATATTCCTAGTATCAATTACAAATTTTCATCCAGACTACCTGATGAAGTGTGCATATGTAAAGCGTGAAACATGGCTATATTTCAAGCAATTAATTTGTCCAATAATAGCCAGATCAATAAAGATATTATCTTTTTCGATTCTCTTAGAGCAATTTCTAACATTAATAATAGCAATATTTCTGCTTCGGTAGATTATTGGTGCCTTAAAATAAAAAATATTTCATCTGCAAATAGAAATGGGTTTGAAATACTTATTTCATGGATACCGGATCATTCCGATATACCGGCAACCTACAAGCGGACACTCTGGCCAAAATAGGGAGAGATCTTAATGCTCCTTTGAATATGAAATTAGATTCCTAAGACGTGTTACCCATAATTAAGAATTAAATTAAAAACAAATTCAAAAACACTTGGTAAACTTTAATTAGCAAAAAATCGTATCAGTATTACAAAGTACAAAATATTTTCTCTAATAAGACATGGTTTCAAAACTTTTCATATAAAGATAAGAGACACATTACAGCTATTATAGGAATGCGGACCGGTCATTGTTTAACAAGTTAACATCTTTTTAAACTAAATTTGGTCGACAACCCCTACTGTGAATGTGGCCTAATAGAGAACCTAATTTATTGATTTGTTGAATGCCCTATAAGGATCATTCCGAGTTTTGACCTATACACAAAATTCTATCTATATAAGGATTTTTACAACTGTTGCCGCCTTCCTTCTTTCAGTCAGCGTCTCTAGTCCTTTCTGTTCTACCATTCTCCATCTCTAAGGTCTCGTCTTTCCATGGTTTTTTACACGAAATTTTTATTTTGCGAGAAAAATTAAGAGATCAATACAAACAATATAAGCGAGAATATACATAACATTCATCAATAATAATGAAAGTAAAAATTTATTAAATATCATGAAATATTTCGTCGAAAACAATGTTTTTTGATACAATGTCTCCATTTTCTAAAAACTTTTGCTTGGCACCGAGAGTTATGTAAACTTTTACTTTTTTACTTTTTAATAAAAACGAAACCGGAAGTCGACCTCAAAACCGGAATGCAATTTTTAGTTCATCAAATTCGACATGGATATCATTTAGCAGTTAATTTTGCATGCTGATCACGAATCCGGTGTCAGATTTGCTCTATCTTGATGCGAGTTTCCAGTCACTTCCGGTGTCGGATCGCAACCGGAAGTAGATATTTAGATTCGTCTCGACGAGACCTTTCGATCCATATATACATTGTGGGGTCTAAAACTTAAAGTAAATTTTAACTTCCGGTCATCTCAAAACCAGAAGTGAATTTTTGTACCAAAAGTATATCTTGACAATCTCATATGTAATACTAATAATATTCCGAAAAAATATTCTAATTATCTAATATGGTTTTTGAGTAAAGTGGTGGACAAGAAAAGGGCTTAGCGTTTTAGTATATAAAATAATTCATCAATTACTATATATTCCATATTAAATAAACTTACTAAATAATCAGTCAACATTTTGATGAAATTCCTTTCAACTAATAAATTAAATTTGTAATCAACAGTGCTCAATACTTTTTGTAGTGTTTACTAACATAACCTATTAACTATTAATAATTTTTTTTACAAAATTATTTGGCACAAATAGGTAAGTGGCTTCGAGTTGGATTAGAGCCAGACTATTTCGGGGTCACCACCAAATTGAGCTGGCGTATCACCATGACGTGGAAACCATAGAAACAAAAGAAGCAGAAAGAACTTTCAATAATTTTAGCTCCAAACAAAAGTGTTTTGTGTTGGTTTAGGCCAACTATTAAAACATGTTTATACTAATCTGATTGAAGGGATTTCCCATAATCCGAGAAAATTATGAGGTGATTATAAGTCGTTAAAGTACTATTAAATTGCATTTTTTTGTAAAAACAAAAAAAAACAAAATTTGTTCAACTTACTGTTTGTATTTTGAGAACGATTTCCGAAATAGAAATTGAAACGTCAATAAACGTATTTTTATCTTTAATTGTGGCTTATTCCCAGTTAAATAGTAATTACATTTTTTTTTATTAATCAAATTTTTGCTATGTTTCCATTTTATAATATTGTGTTTAAGTGCTTGTTTGATGTAGATAGTAAATTAAGGTAAATGCCTTAAACTTCTATTTTCATGTATTTGGTAAGGTGATGCTGGACTTTTAACACCACTGTAAATAGGACACTGGCCTATAATGGGTTCTAATCCAAGTTTTCATACAATTTCTCTTCAAGCATAAAAATCCTTCATAAAACAAACTGAATCTTTTTTTATCTTTCATTCATAACAAAATTATTTTTGACCAAAGAGATTCTTTTTAAAGCACTATACTGTGACCAAATATCAACAGGTAACGACCTCTATTTACGACCTTTGTATTCCCATGATATTTGAATTAGATTTAAATGCAGAGAAATATACTTAAAGTAAAATCAATAGGTGTATTTTGCCGCCATCTAGTGTACGATAGGAATATGTTGAAACAGTTTTCGAGAAATGTATTGATATCTATCTACCTTTATACTAAAAATTTTGTAAAGAGGGAGCTCTGATGCACATTTTAGATTACAATGATTTATATACTCCCCTCTTAAAGTATTAACCAGTTAGCACAACTAACATGAAAATAAAACTTACAAATTAGTTGTTTTTTTCAATTTTAAAAACAGTATAAAAAAATTTTTACATTATTTTATGCGGCACACTATTATTCAAAAGAAGCACAAGAATTTCTATTTCTTATTAGAAATTAGAGCTGAAAGATAGAGCTGCAATAAAAAAAGACGGGGAAAACAGAACCACAAAATTATAGCGGGATTTTCTTCTTGTGCCCTGCTTAATTATCGTACATTGTCGATGAAATTGTCAATACTAATTTTGTTGACGACAGCTGAAGGATTTGCTAAACCCAGCCTCAGCCATTGCTTTAGGGTAGATAGGGTAAAGTGTGCATATCGCGGTCACCTAAGAAGAAAATTTAATATAAAAAAAAGTAAAACTCTGTGAATCGAATTTAAGCCGTCAATCCGTAATTTGGGGTTTTAACTTATTGCAAGATACATTTAATTTCAAAAATATAAAAATTTTTTCTTTGACAGAGACAAAACATAAAAAAGTATCTTTGACCGGTATTGTCACCATACATGGACAATACCGGTCATGAGTGTGGGTAATGCCAGTCAATTTGTTTGTGTTATTATTAAAATAAAAATCAATATCTATTTAACATTTTTTTGTTATAAAACGATTAACGAATGTGGCTTAATGGGTCGTAATTCAAGTAAATCAGTAAGAAAGGTGAAAAAATATTTTTTATTACAAAACAAACAAAAAATAACAAAAATATGTGTTTTAATGTAAAAATAGTTGACAGTCATCGCAGGTATAACTCTCTGCAGAATCCCATCCACTGCACTCTGAATAAGCCCATCGTGAGCAAACGGTAAATATATACCACAATTCATTGTTTTTGCCAAACTCGCTGTAAACCAGGCATCTATCTTCGTATGCATCGTCACTGTTATCACATGATATATCAATATCCGATTCCAAAGAACTAGAATCAAACACCTTTTTCTTGTAATGCCAATTACAAGAAAAAGGTGTTTTATTACAAGAAAAATTATCTTGTAAACCCAAATGCTAATTTTCTCTGTAAATTGCTGTTACGCCATAAAAAATTAAGCTAAATATTTTTTTGTGTGGCTATTTTAGCTTCTTGTTCGGCAGAAAATACTGATTTTCTACCTAATGAGACACCTTGAAGATTTTTATTTTTTATTCTTTCTTGCAAGGTCGAAAAATGGATGGATTAATCCCTAAGGATTAATAGTATAGGGTATAAATTATAGCATGGGGGTAATACCGGTCAGCTGACCGGCATTGCATCCTGTTGGAATTTTTTTTCTTAGAAGTTTTTACTCGTAAACATGTATTAAAATATTGATCTTTAAAAAAGGAATAGGCAGCTAACGTCATTATAATCAATTGTAACCAATTTTAAGATCTACAAGTGAATAAAAATGAATTAAGACCTTATATTACTCATAAAAAGCATAAAAATAAGATCGAAAACACTGAAAACAGGTTAATAATATTTCTATGACAATGGTTTGCGCCAACTCAACGCTCGTCAGCAATCTGAATACAGAGTAGTGTAGCGACACGTTGGCAGTTATAGGAGGTTGCCAGATTGAATAGATTTCGCACAATCGGGATGACCGCCATTACCCACTGACCGGCATTTGCACAGTTTAACCTACTTTGAAGATCGTGATATGCAGTGTAGGGGTAAGTGGGACTCTACTTAGTTTTTTATTCCTTTGTCTTTAGCAAAATTGTGTGATATTAGAGTACTGTTGTTTGTAGATGAGAATGAATTGGTGGAAGGCGATATATGCGAGGAACCAGAAGAAGCTGCGCTGATTGAAATTGTGTCCGAATCACATGATATTCAAGACACGCCAATGCAAGAAAAACGCACATGTCAGACAGCACACAAATTTGCAAGCGAATACCTGAAGTCGCAAAATTTAATTGAAAAAGAACAGATCAGTTGGACAAAGGGGATCTATGAAATGTCAAAAAATATTCAGTTTTATAAAAGTAAGAAACAAGAAGTGATAAGTTTACCCAGTCCAGTAGAAATTTTTCACCAGTATCTCACGGATGAGCTCCTCAATATCTGCGTAGAAAAAAACAAACTTACATGTTGTTGTTAGGTCTGTGCTAAACTTTCCCGCTACAAACATTGCAGAAGTCAAGACATTTTTTGGAATTCTGTTAATAATGGGTAATTTGAATTATCTGAGAGTTCGAATGTACTGGGAACAACAATTTGCAGTTTCTCTTATATCTGAAAATATGCAAGTAAACAGATTTTTCAAACTACGAAATACGATGCATTTCACTTCCAACGAAGATCATCAGCCGGAAGACCGACTGTGGAAAGTACGCCCCCTTTTCAATACCATAAGAAAAAGATGCAGGCAGTTGGAACCGGAGGAGGTATATAGTATCGATGAGCAAATGGTTCCTTTTAAGGGTGCTGTGAATATTAATCGTGGGTTTCGCACACTTCCAATGAAGATGTTCTTCAAATGACCAACTCAGAACGTCTGCTCATAAACACCATAAACAGGAGAAAAACAGAATACTTTGGCCATATAATTAGAGGACCCAAATATCATTTACTTTGCCTTATAATACAAGGAAAAGTGGAAGGAAAGAGATGGATTGGTCGAAAGAAACTTTCATGGCTGCGTAATATTAGACAATGGTGTGGTTTCACAGTAGAAGAATTATTTCGCGCAGCAGCCGACATAGAAAGGTTTCAGGAAATTGTAAACATGATGACGGCCAACGTCTGAATACGGACACGGCACCCAAAGAAGAAGAAGAAGAATATTAAACAATACATTAAAAATAAGCCGACGAGATAGGGTATAAAATTATTCCTATTATGTGGGATAAGTGGAACAATATATGATTTCATTATCTACCAAGGTGCAAATACAAAAATGAAGGCAGAGTATATGTTGTTTGGGCAGTCTCCGGCTGTAGTAATGCACCTATCCGAGCGAATACCTCCAGGAGCACAACTTTATTTTGACAATCATTTCAGTTCTTATTGGTTATTTCAATGGTTTTCAAAGAAACCAATATATGCCGCTGGTACAATTCGGTTGGACCGCTTTTCTAAACCACCTTTTACTATGTGCCAAGAGAATAAAAAGAAACTTACCAGGGGTTTCGTCGAGAACGTTATCTGCAGAAAATCTAGTGTTGTACTAACCAAGTAGATTGATAGCGGAGTTGTTACTCTGGGTTCCAATTTCGTTGAAGTAAGTTCTTTTGATGTATGTCGAAGATGGGATAATAAGATAAAAGAGTATATTGAAGTGACACGCCCCAAAGTAGTTTCTCTTTATAACAATGGGATGGGAGGTGTTGACAAGTGCGATTTTCTTATTTCTTTGTACAAATCGTTTATCAGAACAAAGAAATGGACTGTTCGATTAATGTCACATGCTGTTAACATAGCTGTCACCAACAGCTGGTTGGAATATAGAAAGCAATCGGAGGAGCTAAAAATACCGCAAAAAAATGTCATGGACCTTATACATTTTCGACAACACGTTGCTGAGGCACTTATTTTGGCGTGAAAAATACCCAGCAAAAAACGAGGAGACCAGTTTCAAATAATCCTCTACATCCTCAAGGTAGTTCTCCTGTAGGTAACACAGCTGGTCCTTCTGGTAAACAAGTGCGTCCGATTGAAGATATTCGTTATGATAACTTTGGCCATTTACCGACTTTCTGTGACAAAATCGCTCGTTGTAAAGGAAGCAACTGTGGATCAAGGACGTATATTCGTTGTACAAAATGTCAAGTATCATTATGTATTGCTCGAAATCAAAACTGTTTTACAGATTTTCATACCAAATAAATAGTTTTTGTCAATTACAGTCTTATAAATAAAAATCATTTCATATTGATATGTGTCTGTTAATCATTGTGTACACTGCAGTGTACATGACGTAACTTCAGAATGTTAAATTTGACAAACTTCCTGAGGAGCTTAAAAATTGTAGAAAAATATTTCTAATAATCGCTAAAACTTAAAAAAATTATAGATCGTTTTAAAAAATTCGTGTCGGAAAGGGTTAAGAATGCAAAAAGGAAACGAGTTGTTAACCCAAAAAAAAAAAGAGCCAACATTAAATACCTCGGTTATATCATGAGGAACAGCGAAAGGTATGGGCTGCTACAATTAATTCTTTAAGGAAAAGTAAAAGGAAAACAAGGACTTCTTCTTCATATAGTGCCGTGCACCTATAGTGCGTTGGCGAATTATCTTAAGGACAGACGTCTGTCTGTTGCGGCATGCAAAAGATCGCCAGTGTTATTTATGTTCAGTTTTTTATGTTTTGTAGCCACGACATTTGTTTGCGACCTACCAAGTACTAGGAAGGCGTATTATTTCCTGACTGAAAAACATACGTACGTGGTTCAACACAACAACCAACAACCAAAAATCTTCTCCGCAGTTTGTAAAATACAAATTGCCATGAAGAAGTCTACTTATCTATCTACCATGTAAAAATCAACTTCTTGATAACACATATATTGGAAGAGTAATAAAAGTTAGTGCAAAAATACAGCAAAGTGCGAGTTGAACATACCTGTTTAAAGTGTAAATATTACAATAAGTAAGTTGTTGCCTGTATAAACATTACTGAATGAAACGTTAGTTTAAGACAAACTGTACCAATTTAGGTTAGAATCGAACTGGTCATTGATGGTCTCGATCAAATTGTATGACAAAATACTTTTAGCTTGCGGTTTACAAATTAAAAATAGATAGGGATAACATGCAAAAAAATTAAAACCATTTGCAAACGAATATGTAGTAGCTCAACTTTCATGAATAATTTAATTAACATCAATAACATTTCCATTGTGTTCTGATTATTTTAATACTTAACCTAAATACTGTGAACAATGGCAACAGTACTTAATATTCATGTTTTTATTTGCGTATAACCTATCTGAATATAAATGTTCAATTCTATTCACTTTCTGTGATTATATCCAAATATCCAATTCTTTTTCTAAATGTTGGTAAATAAACAGACTTTTATCTAATTGAAATAAGTTTTAAATCTTCGGATCAAATTACTCGGACTATGCACCAGTCATCAGATTGACCAATAGAATGTTCAAACTATCATGTATTAATATTGGTTGACGCCAAACAGTTGGGTTGTTACTATCTTAAATCAGTTTTTACACAGAAAAGAAGGTAGGTACACAAAAAAAAATAAGTAAATAAGTCAAACTGTATCTACTCAATGATGTAATATACTCCAGATGGAACCTATAAATAAATATTGGCGTCCAAAGTAGCTAGTAATAATGGCCGACTCTTGTTTCCGGAATGTCAGTGGTGTACGAAAAGAATTTTACACACAATTTTACTAGACTTCCGTGTAGTTCCGGGAATTTTATTTATTAAAAGATCGTATAACAGAATCATTGATAAGCTTATTGAGGTACAGCTTATTTGAAATCAAGTGGCGAGCTCTTCCACGAAATAGTTCATCCCGCAATAATAGAATATCTATGATCAGACCCATACAGTGGCGTTGCAATATTAAACAAATTAAATTATTTAAAATCGCACTAATTACAAAATGATTACTCACTTAAATAATAAATGAAGTTTGTACACAGATTGTTTATAAATACCGAACTTTTTGTTTGTTATAATACCATCTTTAATAATTGATATTCTATAAATTTTGGTAATGTCTCCGGTCTGTGTCCGGTCTCAGCTTTCGTGGAGGAGGAGCTCTAAATTGAGTAGGGGCTTTTCTGTACTTCACGGAAGACAGATTGGGCGGGGGATCTCCTCAACCTCGACACGGCACGTCCCATATGGCTGATAGGGAAAGTTCCTGTAGATATGCAGGGCAGGTACGAATAAGGCATTGCCAAATAAGTACCCGCGGATCAACTGAGGATATGACATTAGGCAGCAGTAATGTCATTACTAGATTAAGGCTATGGAAAGTAAAAATTCTGTAGGCCTAATTCCAGATACTCACAGGCGTCACTCACATTATAAGTTAAGCGGCTGTGATACTGCGACAACAGCAGCGTCTGATCCAGAGTGGGCGGCTGCAAACAGCGTCTGTTCCCAGAGTGGGCGGCTGAAACACACTTACCAATCCGTCTGGCCAGCGTGGTGAGTTCACGGCCAATCTACCCCCCTCTTATGACAGATACACGTAAGAATTGTCCCTCAGTCCCCAGCAGCTCCGGAGTCACCTTCCAAGGCAATGGTAGCATCGAGGAAAGAGCAGAGGGTGCTAAGAATCACTGGGTTTTAGAAGATTGCCAGAAACAACGAAATTGGATATTGCAACGTATAATGTCAGATCACTGATGAGAGACGAAAAGCTAGCCGAACTGGAAGAAGGAGTAAAAAAGATTAAATGGGATATATTAGGATTAAGTGAGATAAAAAGAAAAGGGGAAGTCTGTATGAAGTTGGAATCCGGGAACGTACTATACTATAAAGGAACTGAAGAAGGATCATTAGCTGGTGTCGGTTTTCTCATTTCTAATCAGCATGTCCATAAGATTAGACAATATATTGGAATTTCAGAAAGGATCGCGGGTCTAATAATGGATATAAATAAAAATATAGGTTTAAAGATCATAAAAACTTACGCCCCTACATCATCACATACGGATGAAGAAGTGGAGATATTCTACGAATCATTGACACAAACAGTAAACAAATACAAAAGTACCTACACAATCATTATAGGCGACTTCAATGCCAAATTAGGGAGAAAACTAGAAGAATCAGAAAATAAAATCGGCAACTTTGGATATGGAATACGAATCGAAAGAGGAAAAAACATTGATGAACTATATTATGGAAACGAACGGTCTATATGCGATAAATACCTTTTTCAATAACAAACCACAGAGAAATGGACGTGGGTCGCGCCCAATGGTTTAACAAAAAATGAGATTAATTACATCCTATCCAAAGAAAAGAACATAGTACAAGACGTTACGGTCATAAACATGATTTCCGTAGGAAGTGATCACAGAAGTGATATATCACAGCTAAAGGGTTTGCAACTAGACGAATTAAACGATAAAATAACAACAGAACTACTAGAAGCAGGCCTGAAGATTGCTAATAAACAAAAGAGAAAACAACAAAAAATTAGCTCTAAATCACAAGAGATGGCACAAAACGACGACAACTCCTGAATGATCACAAAATACAGTGGAGTTTACCGAACTGAACAAAACCATAAGAAAACAGATAAAGGAAGATTTAAAGAAATACCAAGAAGATCGCATTAAGAAAATCATAGAGAAAAACAAAAGTTTAAAAACAATGAAGACAAATATAGAAAAAAGAAAACTAATCATGCTTAAAGCTGAGAACAATGAAGAAAGAGATCTAGGAGAAATAGTAAAAATCACAGAAAGATATTACACAGACCTATACAGTTCTAAAAATGACCCACCACTAATCATCTAACCAGAATCTCTCGAGGAAAATACAATCTGTTGGCTCAGAGGTATTACCAGAAATAACTGAAGATGAAATCGAAAAATCCATAAACGACATGAAAATAAATAAAGCGGCCGGTGAGGACAAAATACTGGCGGAACTGCTAAAAGAAGAAGGAAACACGATAAAAAAAAATGCTAAAAATACTGTTCAACAAATGTCTGTTTGAAGGTAAAATACCTATACAATGAAGAAATGCCAACACAATCTTAATACATGAATGAACTTCATGAAAAATCACTACAAAAAGGCCTAAAAATTAACTTCAACAAAACAAAAGTAATAAAAAACACGAAAGACCAAGAGGAAATAAAAATACAAACAGAAAAAATAGAACAGGTAAATGAGTATATCTATCTAGGACAAGCAATCAGAGCTAACAGAGAAAATCAAACAGCCGAAATATCGAGACGAGTAAGAATGGGATAGGCAGCGTTCGGCAAACTTTCTTACGTTCTAAAAAATCAAACAATCCCCCTAGACTTACGAAGCAAGGTATATAACTCCTGTATAATACCGGTGCTCACCTACGGAGCACAGACATGGACATTTACACAGGCCAATTTGGATAGGATAAGGAAGGCACAAAGAGTGATGGAGAGACAAATGTTGGGTATATCACTTAAAGATAGAAAACGTAACCAGTGGATCAGAACCAGAACAAAGACAGTAGACGCGATAGAACAAGCAGCAAAACTGAAATGGAAATGGGCTGGACACAATGAACGTCTCCAAGACGGACGATGGAACAATGCCATCGGAAAGTAGAGTCCATACAAAGCAAAGACATCAAGAGGCTGACCACAGATGAGGTGGAAAGATGACATCAGGAAACAAGGAGGTCCCACATGGCAGATAACAGCTCAAGATAGGGAAATATGGAGAGAACTAAGAAGACCGATATCCAACAATGGAAGGATACAGAATAGGTTCAAAAAAAATTTTGGTAAAAGTTAATTTCTAATTTAGTATCACTTACCTTAACACCGTAATTTTAAAGTCATTAATAATGACTCATTAACGACTCGTTAATGACATACAAAGAACTGATAAGACTTATTTCCGAGAATTTCTAGTCACTGGATTTCAGAGTTCGTAATTTAGTCTCATTATATTGTTAAGCCTTAATAAGAAAGGTGCTACCAGACGTATAAAAACTATTTTGTAGAAATGAGATGGTTAAGTGTAGTACGAATAAGCAGATCAGATTGACACCAGAATCCAAAGGAATAGTATACAGTATACAGTATATGCAAACACTATTTTCTGAAGATAATCGAACTAGTACTAAACAACGTGTGAATCAAGCTACTGGAGTATCTTTACGTACAGTAAAAAGGATCATTCAACAAGCGAGTATGTTAACAAACGCAGAGACAAATAATACACTTAAATTTCCAGCTACAACACTTGATAAAAGGAAAGCAACTATGACACACTTGAGGGAGTATGACAAACAGTTCACGAGAAATACTATTCCTCGTTTTCATGAGACTAAACGTTGTCGTGTATCATTGAATCTTCTGCAGAAAAGACTTGAAAAGGTGTACGAGTGGACTCAAAACGTGAGTTCTCTTTGAGTGTGTCCTGACAGGACACACTACCCCAAATAGCTGGACAGATGACAGTGGCAAAGGATTGTTCAAAAACATTTTAAAAGAAAGTAGGTTGGTTATCGTACATGGTGGTGGAGAGATGGGTTTCATACTGAATGCCCTTTTGATTTTTAAGTCAGGAGATAAGACAGGAGATTATTATGATGATATAAACTTTTGGATCTGTTGTTGTTGGGTACTGATAATGCGTCATCTTGCTCACCATTTCCGGTTTGGGGAAACGCATCCCATAATATTTTTTGGGAGATCATCTTTCATTCCATGGACATGCCCGTACTGTATCAATTGCTTTCTGTCTATATCTGTCGATTTTGAACATTCAAATCCAATTCGTCGTATTATCTTAACTTCAAGAGCACAAAGAATTTATTGCATTATTAGTATTTCTATTGTATCATCTTAAAAGTAGAAAAAACATAATTTTAAAAAAGTTTTAATAAATACCATTTCTATTTTATAACAAAAAAAATATTAAATTAATCCAGATATACCCAACGTCGTACATATAGAACGCATGAAGCAAGTTCGATCCTGTCTCATTCTCTCACAGTAAGTAAATGCTGACTACAGGTAATCGATCTCTAGGAACCATCCGATGTAATAAAAAATATAACGACCATTAGCTATATCATAATATTTGTGTAGTTAACATAAAAAAATGTGTAAATTTGAAAATGGCCAAGTATAGTGAAGCAAAATTTTTATTTTTAAAACTATATAAATATTATTTTGGGATGTGCATTTTAACGAAAAAAAAAGTATATTTAGCAATATAGGATGAACAGTGTACAAATATGTTACGATATATTTTTTAACCTCTTTTCCACAGCGTCCTAGATGTAGGACGTGGGACACATAACAGTACTAAATACAAAACTTTATTTTTGCGTAAATTACATGCTTCTATAAACAATATATCAATAATTTAGCATATGTCATGTATATTTATACTTCCAGAGGTTTCTCTCTAAATGATACATTGGTTATGCTGGAGGACAAGGAAGATATGATAGAGAACCATGATTCATTGTCCATTTCTCCGCCAGAAAATGCCACGGATTCTCAAACTGATGAAGATTCTGGGGACGAAGACACACTTATTATAAATATTCTACCTGCTAAACAGCTTAGAGAGCCTGCTGAAATAAATTTACATAAATATGATACAAGGCAAAACATTTTCTCTAATACAGAAGATGACAAAGATGGCCCATCGTTGGAAGAATATGAAACGCCATCAAAGAGAAAAAAGATTTATAAATGTGAAACCGAAGATTTGGTGTATGATGGTAAAGAATTAAGTAACGATGAAGAAGAAATACATCTGAAAACCCCATTAGACATGTTTTCTTTATTTTTTTGCTGACAAAATATTGGACCTAATAGTTGTCGAATGAAATCTATCTGCAGGGCAACAAAACCATTGCCTGAAAATAGGAAAACGTAAGATAAAAGCATTCATTAGAGTGTTATTACTCAGTAAATATGTGCCAGTTTCGAGGTGGAGAATGTTCTGGGAAAACGAGAGAGACAGTCAAAATGTATTGGTTTCTGAAGCTTTGTCAAGGAATAAATTTGAATATATTTTATCTCACTTTCACCTAACTGACAACGTCACTATAAATACATCCGACAAATTTGCTGAAGTTAGGCCATTGTTTGATCACCTCAATGCTGCATTTTTTAAATTTGTTGAATGTGAAAAAATACAATGTGTTGACGAAGCCATGGTACCATATTTCGGCCGCCATGGCTGTAAAAAATTTTTTCACAATACGCCAATTCGCTATGGCTACAAACTTAAGATAGAAGCAAGTAGATTAGGCTACGTAAATTGGATGGAACCTTACCAAGGTGCTACCACAAATAATAGCGAACAGTATATTGATTATAGAATAGGTACATATGTTGTATTGGAGTATGCCAACGTCTTAAGAACTAGGTGGCCTAATAAACAAATGCACCTATTTTTTGATAATTTATTTTCCACGTTATCTTTGTTAGAATTACTATTAAAAAAAACTTTCGACGCTACTGGCACAACACGTGAAAATCGCATACCTAATGGGCCACTAACAAACTCAAAAAAAAAAAATAAATGAAAAAGCAAGCTCGAGGCGTTTTCGATTTAAAAAAAAACAGAAAACCAGTACATTATTGTCGTGAAGTGGCATGACAACAGCATTGTCACTCTGTGCTCAAATGCAGTAGGCGTAAACCCCCTGCATAGGGTGAAAAAATTTTCACAAAAAGAACGGACAAATATTTAGGTAAGTTATAGTTTTTTAGATTAATATTACAAACGCATTTAGTTTTTATTTTGCAAATTTGTACAATGCAAACATGGGAGTAGTATACAGATGTGACCAAAATTTGAGCCTTTATAGAATTTCATTGAGGACAAGAAATGGTATTATCCGCTGGTGCCACACTGTATTGATATAGCTCTGTAAAATGCTTGGCAGTTGCATAGACAACGAGGTGGGGACCTAGATCAGAAGTGTTCCGCGAAATACTCGCAATACTACATACCATTTTGCAAAATTACTCTTTTCAAATAAATATTTTCAAATTTTAAAATAGCCACTTACATTTTAATTTAATAAAATTCTGCAGCGTAAATGTTCATTTGCCCAACGTGACAACACCGCGTCGGCACAGTGCACACGTTGGATTTTATAAGCGCTGAGCGCTGAGCTCCGCAGTGGCCACAGCCAATCTGAGTCACCCACGCCACAGTCTGCAACTGAATACTGAATGTTGAATTTGTTACATTGCACAAACGTAATACGTGAAAATCGTTGTGTCAGTTTTTTTATGATAACGTTTACGTACGGCTTATCTATTAAAGGTAAGTAATTGCATATTTTATACAAAATGTGAAGCATTCATCCGCATTATTTTGTTTAGAGACGAATAAATTAAAATGGATAAGTTCCTCAAACTTAAAAGAAAAACTACTATGGAACAACTCATAATTAATAATAATGAAGCGAGCACCAGCGGAGATACTGGAACTTTACGAAGTGGGGTTGATGACAAATCGAAGCGCAGCAAAAAAATGTTGAACTGGCAATATTTGGATGAATATTTGGATTATGGCTTCATTTGGACTGTGGAAGAAGACTGTCCAATTCCCAAGTGTATTGTTTATGGGCAGACACTCACTAATAGTGCAATGGCTCCGGCTAAATTAAAACGCCATTTTACTACCAAACACGCTAGTGTAGCTTCAAAAAATAAAGATTATTCCAAGCGACGTTTGGAGACACAAGCTAAACAAGCGAAACAATTTGAAAGGTCGCTAACAATTTCCGACAAAGCACAAATAGCTTTATATAAGGTCGCCGAATTAATTGCTTTGAAACAGAAACCACACACTGTTGCAGAATCTCTTATATTACCAGCATGTTGTGAGATTGGATGATACAATAAAAAGGAGGATTGTTGATTTATCTGCAGATATTGAGGAAAATGTTACAAATAAATTTTACAAAAAAAACTTCGCATTGCAGGTGGACGAATCCACTGATATTAGTGACAAAGCTCATTTATTAGGATTTATTCGATTTGTCGACGAAGGTGAAATAGTCAATCAGTTTTTATGCTGCAGAGAACTTACAGCACGTACAACAGGTCAGGATGTATTTGATTCCATAACGTCATATTTAGAGAAAAAAAATATATCATGGGACTTTTGCGTAGGAATTTGTACGGATGGTGCCCCTTTCATGGTAGGCTCCATAAAAGGTTTTTGTACCCTTGCAAAAAAGCGAAATGAAAATATCATATCTACGCACTGTTTCTTGCATAGAGAGTCTCTAATTTCAAAAACGCTACCAGCTACTTTGAAATCTGTATTAGACCAAGTGGTTAATGTCAAGAATTACATCAAATACCACTAAACCACTAAATCAAGACCACTAAAAACCCGTCTTTTTAAACAACTCTGCATCTCAATGGAATCAAAGTATGCATGTTTGTTGCTGCACACCGAAGTTAGATGGTTGTCAAGGGGCAAAGTATTATGTCGAATTTATGAACTTAGAACGGAGCTGTTAACTTTTTTCCAAGAAGAAGGTAATGACACATTTACCACATATTTTGAAAATGATGCATGGTGCACTAAAGTGGCATATTTGGCCGATATTTTTAATTATTTAAATGGCGTTAACTCAAGTATGCAAGGCAAAAATAAAAATATTTTAACATCCACGGACAAGCTGTCAGCTTTTCAGAAAAAATTGTCATTTTGGAAGAAGCGCATTTTAGAGACAAATAAAATGGATATGTTTTCACTGCTTCAGAATGAAGGTGATGAAGATAAAGAACAAGAAATCACGCATATAGTTAAAAACACTTATCACTATTAGAGGAGACAATTGCCAGGTATTTTCCATCTCTGAACGTAGAAAAATATGACTAGATAAGAAGTCCTTTTAGCACAAGTAATACAGCCAATTTCCAGTTTTCTCTGAACCAAGAAGAATTTATTTCGTTGTCATTTGATCGTACTCTGAAAATTAAGTTTTCAGAACTGAATGTTCAGGAATTTTGGATCTTGGTCTAAGAGGAATATCCACTTCTTGCCAAAAAAAGCGATTAGTATTTTAATAGAGTTTTCAACGTCCTATTTATGTGAATTTGGGTTCTCATCTTTAACAAACATTAAAAATAAGAAACAAGAAAGGCTGCTAAACTTAGAACAAGAAATGAGACTAGCTCTTTCCCACATCAGGCCTGATATTAAGCAAATTTGCAAACGAGACCAGGCACAAGTGTCTCACTAATTTGAAGTATTTACTCATATGATGTATTTTGAGAATTACGCTTTTGTTAATTTTAAAAATGTTTTTTGTTTTCATATTTTAAGTAAAATTTTACAAATTTGAGTACGTATAATAAAGTTTATTACAGAATTTATGTGCTAATCGTAATTTGTTTATCAATATATGCATGTTATTGCTTTGGTGTTCCGCAATTTTTTTCGGTAATTAAAAGTGTTCCGTCGCCACAAACAGGTTGAGAACCACTGGTTTAGACATTAGGTTTGATCATATGGATCATTTGGTAATTCCTCAAAATAAGCAAACACACTTTGCACATTGCCATGAAAAAACAACCACCAGATGTTCAAAATGCGACAAAGGACTCCACGTCAAATGTTTTTTGGTATACCATATAAAAAGTGTATAGGTAATGTAGGTACCCTTAAGTGCCCATCGTCCTATATATAGGACGCCCAAAATTTTGTATAATTATCAAAAAAATAAATTTTATTTTCGTCTAATATATTTTAGTTTAGCCTAAATTAAACCATTATAAAAAAAAGAATTAAAATCACAAGTAGACATAATGGGCATATCTGGGTTAAACACAAACGTTAGTCATTTGCAGGAATTGGTTAAAATTACCAATTATCTGGAACGGAAAGCATAACAATTAACATTCATTGTATTATGCAAATAAAAAATGAATTTGAATAGAAAATGCACTTCACTATAAACTTACATAAAATTACCTATTTATGAATAGGGCAAAACTCAACTCTTTGTGTGCATATATGATTTTATTCTTGACAAGTCTATGGATGCATTAGGATTGTGAATTTTTTGTTTGAGAATGGCTATTTTAACAGACATTTTAAATGATTTTACTAGTAATATTGGTAAGAGGTTTTCATTATTTTGATTTAAAATATTTACGTTTTTTAAAATAGATTTTTTTTCGATAAATATCGATTTTTCATCTGTATAATTAAACTTATATTTGCGTTTGCTACAATTAGATATAGTGTGTTCCAACGAAAAATTAACCACCCTAGAAACTCAGAAACCAAGAGTTTTTTTTTAATTCAAGAAAATACGTCAATTTGTATTGGAAGGGGGACGAATTTTTATTCAAAATTCATGCCCTATCAAGTGTGGTGAAGTGGCACATTGAAAGGTAATTTTTTCTCTACACGACACTTTATTTCTTCTAATTAACTTATTAACTTTGAAGGTAATTTTAGAATTAAATATTAGTAATAACAAGAAAAACATAAAATTTCACCATTTTAGTTAATACTAATTAAATGTTTTTAATGACCTCCAATACAATAATTAAATCAACCTGCAAATCGATATCAACCCGCCGTTGTGTTGAACATATTTTTTTTTCTTTCTGTAAAAATATCACTTTTTCATATGAGTTTTATTTTAAAGTTGATGAATCCTAATTATCTTTTTAAATGTTTACCAGATTACTTCTATTTAATATTTGTCAACAACTAATTAATCAGAAATATTATTGTAAAGGATTACAAAAATTGGACAGTTAAGTTACAACCAACTTCAATTGTAAAATACGTGTTTTTTCGAGTGTACTTTTATGATAAATAGTGTAGTAAATAGACATAATTGTCGTTATTGGAGTAACAGTCATTCTCATTTATTCATAGGGACATTATATACAAACACCCCAGAAATTAAATGTGTGGGTTGGGATTTTACGAAATCACGTTATTGGACCCTTATTTCTTAAAGGAAATCTCAACACAATAACTTATTTAAGTTTAGAGAATGAACTGACTTTCCAATAGGACGGGGTAGCCCAAAATTTTGATATACGAGTAAGGCATTTTTGGAATTAACGTTTTCCAGGATGTTCAATTGGCAGAAAGGGTCCAATAGAATGACCGGCCAGATCACCGGATCTTTCGCCTTTGGATTTTTTTGTGTGGATACCCACAATCAAAAATATACACCACTCCTCCTGCAGATCTTGCAGAGTTGGGACAAAGAATTCTGACAGAATGCCTATTAGTGACACCGAAGGTATTTGCAAATGTACGAAGAGGCTTTTGAAAGTAAACTGTATTATTGTATGGAGGTGACAGGAGGTTTATAATTTGATGGAATTTTATGTTTTTTTTGTGATTACTTTGTGCAACCAATAAACTAGTTAAATTCAAAACTATTTTCTAAGTTATTCTGTAAATTATTAAAAAAAATAGACTGTCGTGTGGAGAAAAAAAAAATACCTTTCAAATACTGTGCCACTCGACCATATGCGCTATTAAAAAAACTGGAGGGTTGATGCTGGGCAGTAGGGGGTTACGTTTAAGATCATGAATTTTGCATGAAAAGTAGTCCCCCTTTCAATACAAATTGACATGTGTCTTGATTTCTCAGCTTCTCGGGGGTGGGGTGTACAAATTTTCGTTGGAACACACTTGGAGACAATTCCGCCAAAGTTACGACGGAATAACATGATAAAATAATATGCACTTGGCTGTATTCTTATTCGGGTTGGACATTTGAAAGTACATGCTTAGAAACCCCTTTAGACAAATTTGTAGCTCACTAGATAGCCCCTGTGGTTCCCAATCGCAAAAAATGTGTTTTTAGGAAAAAAATTTTTTCTAAGCGGTCTTTCGCTTTAAAAATCTGAAAAAACTTCTGAAAAAACAGATATTCGTCTTCATGTTTAAAGACATTCTAGTTTTTTAGTTTTTTGGATTAAAATTGAGCTCGAAAAAAATGTTTATAAATGTAAATTTTTTATAAAAATATTAGGTTATGTACATAGGTAATTTTTGGCAAATGTTTAAGTAATTATTTTTTGTTTGTTTTTTTCCTTTTTTTTTGAATGACAGGATTAAATTTTCCATTTTCGTTCAGAAAAATCCTCAAAATTAAAAAAAAACCTTTTTTTATGATTTTGCCATGGTTTGAAGACATAATATCAAGTATAAGTTAATAAAGAAGAATTTTGGATATGTTTTTTTTGTTACTATTAACAAAGCAATTAATTTTGCTATTTTCAGACCAGAACACGCCCAAAATGTGACAAACGGATAAATTTTTTTATTATGAAAAAGTTTTTTATAATAATTTTTTTATCTTACTTTCGATTTCTCTGTCGAAATTACCATTTTTGTATGTAATATACATTTTTCGTATTTATAAATTAAGTTAAAGTAATTGAATGTAATTTAATTTACATTAAGGTAAATAAACATTACCTTAAAGTCAATAGGTTATCACTGCTCGAATAAAGAAATGAAAGAAGCAAAAATCGTTATTTGTCAAATTAAAATGGGTTTATGCTCTTAAAACATAGAAAAATTATCAAGAAAATCAGTTTCTTTTTAAATTTTGAGAATTTTATGGAGGGAAATGAAAAATCTAATTAAAAGTTTGCCAAAAATTACCTCCATAAGCTTGAAATTTAAAAAAAATTCAATTATTTTTGCCTAACTTAATTCTAGTTCAGAAAATGTAAAAAATATATAAGGGTTTTGACGTTTTTTAAAGCTAGGGGTCACTAAAGAATTTTTTTTCTCGAAAAAACACATTTTTTGCGATAGGGGACCCCAGGAGCCACCTAGGTAGCTACAAATTTGGATAAAGGGATTTCTAAATATGTACTTTCAAGTGTTTAACCCCAAATAAAAATCCAGCGCACTGCAGATTTTACCATCTTATTCCGGTATAGCCTTTGCAGTAATTACGGATTTAAATACGGATAAATTTATTTGAATTATATCGCACCCTCAGTGCAAGACTGCAGTAAGTCAGAATAAGTTTCGAGATAAAGACGATTTTGTTTATTTTCGTGCTAATATCGGTGAAATAAGAGACAATTTTAAAAAAAAATTAACATTTAATTATGATTTTGCATGCTTTTCAGCCTAGGCTAAAAAAATAGGAATTTCAAAGTTACAATACTTTTGCACGGAGAAAATTGTTAATCACTACACATTTAGTATTAGAATTTTAAAGTTACAACACTTTTGCACGGAGAGAATTGTAAAAAGTGTAGATACATTTTCTGTTAGTTATTGCCCTCTTCTCCTATATCATCTTGGGCCAAAATATTTTTGTAAAAACTACGGTGGGCTTCTGGTATCATACCCGAATGGCAATAAATCATCGAGTAAATAAAAAAAATAATCCCCAACAGCAATCGAGGTTTAGTATGGTATTAAACTTTACATTTAATATATTCCAAGAAATCAGATAGCTACCTAGAATAAATAGGTACCTTTATATGTCTGCACATGTTTCTGATAGCCGCAATTCCTTGACTTTGTAATGACAAGGCCGTAATAGGGAAGAAAAATTATTTGTAAAACTTTCAATATTTTATTTAAATTTAAAACAAAAGTACTAATAAAAATATGCAAATCAGGCTACCTTCAGTACAGTGATTAATAAAAGGATAGAAATTCACTACCTTAGTAAAAGTTACGGGGGATAATATGATAAGACAATCGCCCCATAAGGTTACATGAAGATTTAATACAATTTGGGATTTAGTTTTTATAGAACAAGTTTTTTAAGAATAGATATTTTTAACCTGTCAGTATTGTTAATACACAAGTTTTAAGATAACTATTTTCCTTTTTTAAGAAAAAATACCTTGTGGCTTTAAATAATTAGTCTTAATTCATGTGTTTTTAATATAATCTAATAAATAAATGGTCAAATGAAATCGCACACATTTTATGGAAAATATAATGTCACACAAAGGATATAAAACTTATATAAATAAATTGGTAAATCGTAAATCTTTGTTTATTGTCTCAGTTGTTAATGAATTACGTAGACAGGCTGCATATTATAATTAAACACCACAGATATAGATATTTAGATAACAAATATCTTACTTTTTTTATTGCTTGTTATCGAAACCATTGCAATGTTCCGTGCAAAACTGTTGTAACTCTTGTTACATTAGAGTTACACGGCTAACAGTTTTGCACGGAACTTATGTACAAAAACGTAAAATAGTTAAACTGTTGTTGTTGTAATATTTAGCCGGTTAAGCATTTGAAAGTTACTAAAGTTTTACATGGGATAGATATGCATGTTTACAATCGAATTCCATGACTACTTCATTTTTATAAAATTTTGAGTTACTGCAGTCTTGCACTGAGGGTGCGATATGTTTGCTATGTATCTGATGAATACTGTCACATATATATTGCAAATATTGTTTTAGATCCAAAACATGAAGACTATGTCGTTTCATCTCCAGACTTTTTCTGTTCATTTGTCCTCTTTTATGTTTTTTCTATTAGAGTACTTGGACCAAAACTAATGCAACATAGACAGCCGTATAATATTAAAAATCTTGTTATTGGCTACAACGTAATCCAGATTTTAGTAAACATTTATATTGTTTATGAAGTAAGTATACTTTTTATTAAGTATATACACTTGTGAGCAAAAAACGCGACTCAAAATAAAATAAGTTATATTTCTTCACAACGCTGTTTAGCCAGTATATATCCACATATAATGTAAAATTTAAAGTAAAATATCGTTAACAGAAGTAATTTTTATGGCAATTGATGTCATCTTTCCACCTCATCTGTGGTCGGCCTCTTGATCTCTTTGCATTGTATGGACGCCACTTTCCGATGGCATTGTTCCATCGTCCGTCTTGGAGACGTTCATTGTGTCCAGCCCATTTCCATTTCAGTTTTGCTGCTTTTTCTATGACGTCTACTGTCTTTGTTCTGGTTCTGATCCACTGGTTACGTTTTCTATCTCTAAGTGATACACCCGACATTTGTCTCTCCATCGCTCTTTGTGCCTTCCTTATCCTATCCAAATTGGCCTGTGTAAATGTCCATGTCTGTGCTCCGTAGGTGAGCACCGGTATTATACAGGAGTTATATACCTAGCTTCGTAAATATAGAGGGATTGTTTGATTTTTTAGAACGTAAGAAAGTTTGCCGAACGCTGCTCATCCCATTCTTACTCAAACAGCCGAAATATCGATATATTTATATGTATATATATATATATATATATATATATATATATATATATATATATATATATATATTTATATATATATATATATATATTTATATATATATATATATATATATATATATATATATATATATATATATATATATATATATATATATATGTTCGGAAAGATTTCCGCGGTTAGTACAATTAAACCTAGAGCTAATATTAGTACTATTATAAAAATTAATATTAAACTCACCAGTCTTCCGGGTTGAACCGCGTCGATATCCATTGAATCTAGCTTTCGACATCCTCTCTGATGTCTTATTCAGGGCTTCCGAGGTCTCAGTCTCCCGAGCTCCCAGACACTGCTACACTCAAAAGTCACTTTACTTTCATTACTACAACTGGGACCAGGAGACGGTTCATTTATACCGTCAAAGGTGACGTGGCCTAGGTGAGGGTTAGAGTGGGGATTGGCGCGAGAGTTGGCACGAACATTTCCGACAGTGGGATTTTGATTTAGAGATGGAGGGGGCGCTATTTTCTTTATGAGAAGTCTCCATGTAGAAGATAACCATATGGCGTCATCTCTTTTATTAAGACAATTTTTTCTTTTTTTTTTCTATCTCTATGGCTTCTTGGATAATTCATGATTTATAGAAGCGGATTAGGGCTATGGTTCTGGAGTTTTTAAAATCAATTTTGTGACCTGGATGAAGATGGTGTTGGCCGAGAGCTGAAATTAAATCGAAATTGCGAACAGAAATGGAATGTTCATAAATCCTATTTTGGATTCTACGATTTGTTTGGCACGTATTAAATCAGGGCCAGTCTGCACAGGGAAGATCGCACTCTATATTAATCAAAGCCCTAAAAGACATTGGCTTGGATGGCAGAGATGTTCGAATAAACGCAAATTTATATTGGAATCAAACAACATCAGTTTTAGTAGATGGTGTGGAATCACATGTTCTCAATATTAAAATAGGAGTACGGCAGGGATGCCTCTTGTCACCCCTGCGTTTCAACGTTTACTCCGAAAGAATTTTCAGAAAAGCACCTTCTGAACAACAAGAAGGAATGCTTGTGAACGGTAAAGTCATCAACAATATGCCGTATGCGAACGATACAACAGTACTCCTAGCTTCTAGTCAAGAAGATCTGCAAACACTACTTGAAATTACCGTTGAGAGTTGTAAGAAATCAGGTCTGGATCTGAACATACGGAAAACTAAATACGTCCGTCTATATATGTAAATAATACCAAACTTAAGCAAGTTGATAAAATCGTTTACCTTGGACAGCAATTAAATTGTAACGCTGAAAGTCACAGCGAAATTTGATCCAGGATAGAGCAGTCTAGAGCTGCTTTTAGAAGGGCGTCCAAGGTGTTATGTAACAGAGAGCTAAAATGCGCTGCTACGTCTTCCCGGTCTTACTTTATGGTGTCGAGTCCTGGACTGTAAACAAAATCGATCTAGATCGCCTTGAGACTTTCGAAAGGTGATGCTATAGAAGAATTTTAATATTTTCTTGGGTGGAAAAGATTGGAAACTCCACAATACTAGAACGTCTCAGCAAGACTACTGATATCATAAAAAGCATCAAGCAGAGAAAACTGGAGTATTTCGGACATGTAATGAGAGTTCAAAAATAAAGGTTGCTACAAAATATCATGTATGGAAAAATACAGTTGTACACAGTCCAGGACAGAGAAGACCTCAACCTCATGCTCGAAGAACTTGCGAGATTGGTATGGTGTTGATACAAACATGTTATTTAGGGTGGCAGTGAATAAAATGAAGATAGCTATGATGGTATGATGGTATTCATGGTGGTACATGAAGAAGAAGAAGAATATAGTGACCAATCATCTTCTAATTTCGTTATAATTCTTGCTTTTAGTTCTTTGCTAGCTTGTGGAGCCATTTTTTGAGGATGGACAGAATAAGTTATCTGACAAATTTTAAGATTTGGCAGTAACAGAGACAGTATGTAAATAATAAGTATCATTCAAAATACACTGCTTAATTTTTTACAAAATACGCTTTAAGAGTAGTATCAGTTTTTTAGAAACCATCATCATCATCTTTGGCTCGACAATCCTCTGTGGATCTTGGCCTGCCCTAAGATTCGTCGCCATTCTGTTCGGTTTTTGGCAACATGTTGCCATCTTCTGATTTTTAATATTCGTAAGTCGGTTTCCACTCCATCTAACCACCTAATTCGCGGTCGGCCTTTGCTTCTTTTTTCTACAGGTGTTCCTGTGGTTAGCTTTTTAGCAATCGTATTTTCTGGCATTCGTATTATGTGTCCAGCCCATCTAAGTCGCTGTGTTTTAATGAACGTTATATCTGGTTCATCAAAGAGCTGATACAATTCAAAATTATATCTTCTGCGCCACTGCCCTTGATCGTTTACAGCTCCAAATATTTTGCGGAGTATTTTACGCTCAAATATTCCCAAAAGTTTTTCATCTTTCTATGTTAGAGTCCATGTTTCTGCTCCATATGTGAGGACCGGCCTCAGCAATGTTTTGTATATAATAATTTTAGTTCTTCTTTGAATGTTTCTTGAGTGGAAATGCTTTTGGAGTCCATAGTATGCCCTATTTGTAAGATTTATTCGTCTTTTGATTTCTTCGCTTGTTTTATTGGTAGCAGTCAATAGCGACCCAAGGTATGTGAAGTTGTCAACACGTCCAAAGGTATGACTTCCAAAGACTGTTTCTCGTTCCTCATTTGCTATCGTATCCTTTGTAACCAATATGTACTTCGTTTTGTCTTCGTTGATGACTAGACCGACCTGTTTCGCCGCTGTTTCCAATTCTAGGAGATATTGCCCAACATCTCGCTTGCTACGCCCTACTATGTCAATGTCATCAGCATATGCTAGAACTTGTATCGATCTACAGTGGAACCTCGATTATCCGTCTCTCTATTAACCGTCACCTCTGTTAACCGTCAGGGTCCATAGATAAGTTATATTGACAACATAAGTAAAAATTTAGTCATCAATTTACTTTGTTTGAGCATTGCGATAAGCCAAACTAAATTCGTTGAAATGTACACGTGAAGTTATGCCACCACCGCTTTTTGTATGTAAATAATTATTTTTCTTATTCAGGGCTCTGGATTAAATTTCAATTTAAATAGGTAATAATAAATGATATCATGCTTTTAGAGGTTCATTTTTAGAATCGCAAGCCGAAAATAAAAACGCAGAGCACAATAATTATTCCAGTCAATACCTGTGTATTACGATGGTATTAACATAAGTCTATTTGATTCAAATTCGAACATTGATTGTGTCACTTAGTATTTGTGGTTCGTTCAAAAAAGAAGCGAAGGTGATCCTTTGTCTGGACCAATTGTGGCAGAAAAAGTGTTGTTTCTCAACATGAAATTGAATTGCGATCCGAACTGAAAATCGAAGGTGAAAAATTTACCATCGCAAGTATGGAAGTCGTTGACGAATATAAAAGAAAGGTTCAAGATATGATCGATGAATATGGTTTGACACGCGATTAAGTATTCAATGCAGATGAAACTGGTTTAAACTACAAAACATTGCCAACGAAAACACTCGCTGCACTTTCTGAAAAATATAAACCAAGATTTAAACTTAAACAGCAACGAATCACAGCAATGATATGTTCAAATGCAAGGGGTGACCATCACCTTCCTACATTATTGATTGGTACAGTAGAAAAGCACGTTGTTTCAAGGGCATAAATATGAACACGCTTTCCGTTAACTACTAAGCACAACATAATGCATGGATGTCCCAGGGAATATTTGCTGACTGGTTCAAAAAGGTATGTACTGCAAACCAAAATTTGTTTATCTCTTTTTTCTAACGTCTTGTTTTTTAAGTTTTTATACCGGACGTTTGACAATACTTGCAAGGAAAAAAATTTGCCACCAAAGACGATTCTCATTTTGGACAGTGCACCTGCCCACCCTGAAGCTGGAATGCTGCGAAGTGAAAATATCACGTGCTCTTTTCTGGCTGCGAATATAACATCATTGATACAGCCAATGGATCAATCGGTCATTAAAACATTCAATAGAAGATTCAGAACAAAATTTATTCAAAACCTAGTTATGGAAGAGGATTTTTTTTGTCAGAATATAATCTTCTTGGGCTGATGTTTCGGAAGTAAGGCTAAAAATTGCGTGGAATAAATTATGGCCTAAATCAACTCCAGATGAAAATGCCCCCGTGACAAACCAGCGTGATGCGGTAACAAATGAAGTTATGGCTGAATCAACTGTTTCTGTTTTCGTTACCTAAAGATGACATAAAGGATTGGTTAATTTGCGACGTGGACGCAAACGACTATCGATTGCTGACAGCTGATAAAATGGTTGGAAATGTCAACAGAGGCGGACGAAACTGATTCAGATGCTGACAGAGACTTTGATAGTGGCGATAATGATGCTATTGCAACTCACAAAGATTTGCGTAAAAGCTAGAGAAGCTGCATCGCACATGCAACAATTCATTAAGTGGTATTATCGGCAAGAAGAAGCAAATAAGGTAGATTTGATGATTTTACGTCGATTAAGAAATTCAGCCGTTGCAAAATGCGAAGTAACAATAAAACAAACAAAGATTTCGGAATATTTTAAATCAAATTAATTCGACTGTACTAACATAAATCCCTCTTATATTGTCAAATAAAACATACAAATAAAATTTGAGAGTTATACTATAATTTTTTTTGATGTTCTGTTAACCGTCTTTTCGATTATCCGTCATACCCTTGGTCCGGTGCCCTGACGGATAATCGAGGTTCCACTGTATTGTAAATAGTACCGCCATCCCTAATTCGTATATCTCGGACTGCCTTTTCTAAGGCAATATTAAATAGGAGCCAAGCCAGAGCATTCCGTTGTCTGAGTCCATCCTTTATCTCAAAGGATCTAGAACTCTCTCCCTGTATTCTAACAGTGACTTCTAAGTTAGACATTGTCATTCTAGTTAGTCGGATAAGTTTCTCTGGTATACCAAATTCATGCATTGATTGGTATAGCACTGTTCTCTTGACACTGTCGTATGCGGCCTTAAAGTCGACGAATAGGTGATGGGTTTTAATATTGAATTCTAATGTTTTCTCGAGAATCTGTCTTATTGAATGAATCTGGTCAATTGTTGATTTTTCTGGAGTGAATCCAGCTTGATATTTACCAACTATGCAAAAAGTTGTAAGGACTAAAAGTTGGGCCAAATCTATGATTTCTCGACTTCTTAAAATGTCTTTAACCATAAACTTTTTTATATAACAGATATATTATATTTTTTATATAGCATTTTAAATATATTTTTAGTTGTACTTTACGATGGGACTGGTTGTAAATTAAAATATTAAAATTTGAAAATTTATTTATAAAAATAATTGTTTTTAAAACTAGGTACTACCTACAGAGGTTAAGGACCTGCATATTCCTATTTAGTGAAAAATTTTACATAAGATAGAATAATTTTTAATTATCCACCCTTCCATACATATGTATAGACAGGTACCCAGCTGCAGGAATAGTAGCAACACTTTTAAAGTTCTTCATGCCTATTTTTATAATTTTTTTTTGTATTTTTTAGTGTATATATGTGTATTTTACAAATCCAAATTGGATATGTATAGATGCGAGACCCAAACAAGATTTTGCAAATGTATGCAAACACTACTACTTTCTTAAACTATTTGACATTGTTGAAACAGTAAGTAACATTTTTAGTTTTTATTTTTTTAAGTCTACATAGAATTTTTTCACATTACATCTGAAGTCAGATAACTTCGTACCGAAAACTTGTTCAAATTTTGTTATACAATTTTTTGTAACAAATTGTAACAATAAATTTTTCCGAACCGGAAAATTTTTTAGATCAGTCTAAACAAAATGGATCTCTTGCAGTATTTCTGTAAACTTGGTTGTTTTCAGGTAGTAATAACTTAAAATGTAACAATAAAACACTGAAAACTTTGTTTTCAATCTTCCACAAAATTTATTTTAACCTCTTATCACTACAGCGGTTTCGGCTGTTCGGTTTACACTTTATAGTCTCCAATGAAATAGGTTGAGGAGGGGAGAACTGTTTGTCTCAAGTTGATCATTCAGAATTATATCTCTGTTTTTTAATTTATTGATTTCTATAGATTTTAACAAGGATTGCTTAAGGCCTTTATTTTGAATGTGAAGAATTTTAAATTCGTCATTAAAAGAATGATTGTGGTCTAGAAGGTGGTGAAGTGCGTATGTAGAATCTGTTTTTCTATTATTGAAAGCCTTTTTATGTTAAGCTATTCATTTATTAAAGTTTCTACCAGTTTAACCGATGTAAGTTTTTGGGTAGTCGCCACATTTAAGTTTATACACACCACTGTGTAAGTGTTTTTTATTTTGTCTCTTGTTGTTTTTGGTATATTTGCCTACGTTTTTAATTGTTCGGAAAGCTGGTGTTATTCCTTTCTTTTTTATGCGTTTGGCTATTTTTGTTGATATTTTAGCTGTATATGTAATCGAGCATAAGGTAGTGGGTTTTTTCTATGGTGGTGGAAATACTAATTTCAGGGCTTTCTTATGTAGTTTTTGATTTAATATTTTCTTAATTGTTTGTTCGTTGTATCCGTTGTTTACTGCTATTTGCTTAATGATATTTGATGATCAATATGACGACATATTTTAAATGCAGGACCCGTATTTGGTCCTGCATTTAGTTTACCTTCAATACACACAAAATTCTGATTTTATATGTTTGTTATATAAAAAACATAAATGATATATCCTCTATATATTACTGACTTGGTAATACTGTTATTTTCGTATTAATAACTTCCTCTTTCAATATGGGCAACCAGATCCTACTACATTCTGCCGAGGAATTTGCGATACAATTGGTCTCGTTTAGCATAATTAGAGCCGCTTCTTTGATTTTTCTTTTTTTACCATCCGTTTCTTTTAGGACTACATTTGAATTATTCCATTGAACCCTATGTTCATTATCCCATGCATGTTTACATATTTGAGATCTATTAAATTCTCTATTTTTAATATAAGATTAATGTTCTCTTATTCTAACATTTAATGGCCTTGATGTTTCACCTAAATAAAACTGATCGCATTCACAAGGTATCTCATAAATGCAATTCTTTGTCCTCTCTTGTTCATTGCTATGTTTGGTTTTGAACAAAATAATTTGGTCGTTTACTTTAAAATGCATAATGTATGTCTGAATTGTCAATATAACTGAGTCAGATAAAATTAAATTATTAGAAGAATTTTTCACTAAGTAACAAAAAAACAAAATTTGTTTAATTTATTAATGTTTGTATTTTGAGAAAGATTTCCGAAATGGAAATTGAAACGTCAATAAACGTACCTTAACTTTAATTGTGGCTTATTCCCAGTTAAATAGTAATTAATTTAAAATGCCACAAGAAAATAGCTTCAGAACAACATTATTATTATCTTGGAATACAAGAAGTTTATTCCAAGTAGAGAATATTGAGCATGTTCCTCTAAAGAAGCACCTGGTAAATGAAGATGGCAGGACTCATATATTTCATTAAGGACGTTAAATATCTATTTGCTATAATAACAAACTTTTGCGACCCTTGGTCGTGTGCTAAAATATGGTCACCGCCAGTGGTTTTTACATTTTACATTTTTTTTTGTTCTTACTCCTGCATTAACTTTATCTAAAACATCAATATTTTTTAGATGTTCTTTATATTACGAAAAAGCTATAGACAAGCAAGTTTTCTTCACCTCTACCATCATTCGGCTATATGCTTGGCTGCTTTCCTAAATTTTAGATACGATTACGGAGATACTACATTAATAGTAGGACTTTTAAATTGCGCTACACATGTTCTTATGTACATATACTATTTATTGACTGCTATAGATTCCAAATGGAGAGATAATGTCACAATAAAGAAGGTTTTAACGTCAATACAGATTGTGAGTATTACTTTGTAATATGCATTGTTTATAATAATAATGATTTTTTATTGTAATTTATGTAATTTCTCTTTACTGCCTAATTTTTAAGAAAAATAATCACACGTCAAGTAGGTGTAGAATGCAATTACAATTTGTAATGGGAATAAGCCTTACTTTAAGTTTAATCCTCCCAGACGAAATTATAATTTGTATACCTTTAAGCCACGTTTATACTTCATCTAATTTACTTACCGTGACACGTCATTATCATTGACAGAGATCGAAGTTGACATAGTTACCAAAGCATAAAAAAATCCTGACTCCATTTTAAATCAAATAGGTCACATAATTATTGCAAAAGTATTACCACCTCTTTACAACGACTATTTAAATTCTTACGTGGCATTTAAAAAAAACACACTAATTTTGTTCCAAAAAGAACAGATTTTATTAAATAGGTAAAAATATAAAACAAGAAGTATTCACTTTAAAATTCAAAATATTAAAGCACACAAAATGTCAACACCGCAACTGTCAAATAAGTGTTACCAATTAATGCCAAAATATCACCTTCGTTCGATTATATTTACAGTGTGTTCCGAACAAATGTTCTTCATAAAAACGCTTTATAATGCATTTATACAAATTAAATGAAAGATATTATTGTGCATTTCTTTAAGTTAACATTAATAGAAATCATTAAATATTATTTCTACGCATATACAGATTAAACGAAATAAATTCGGAACATAGGAATATAATGTATTTCGGCTCAATTCTGCTGTAGGTGGTTGGCCAACAAAAGATTGTCAAATAATTATATTATAAAAATCCCATACTTCATCGGGCTGCTGAATTCTGAACTCATAAAAATTAAAAGCTACACATAAATCTACGATTTTATTATGCTGTCAAACCAGTTATAGTCCAGGAAATGAAGCATTTCACCTCGCAATTTTTTCGTGCTGCGTGAATTGACTTGAAATTTAACAGAAGGTAGGTAATAGCCTAAGGATCAAAATCTATATCGAACCAAAGTGCGCCAAAGCCTAAGGGGTGGTTGCCACCCCATCTCCGCGGTGAAAATTTTTTTTACGTTTTAACTACAGGTTTGGATTAAAAAAGTGATTCTAAACAAAAAATGTGCTATACATTTTTTTTATAAAATGATATTTTTCAAGTTATTCGCGATTGAAAGTAACAACTTTTAGACGAAAAAATCCACGTTTTTAATCGATTTTTCGCGAATAACTCGAAAATGGTGCATTTTATCAAAAAAATTGTAGAGAACAAATTTGTAGCTTTTAAAAAGACAAATACAATTTATTTTTTTAAATATTTTTGCGATGTAATAGGAACCGAAATACGGCCTATCAATGTTCAGCGGTTTTCTTCAAATGCCAAATTTGAAAGATTCAAAGTCAAATATCGGGAAAATGATGCATTTTTGAAAGAAAACTCACAAAACCTTTTTTAAAGAGCATAAATAGACCTATCCTAAAAAAAGACTCTAGCTCAAAAATTGAGTGAGTTATGATGAAAATAAGATCAATACCTCATTTTTTACGAAAAAATCGATGAAAACAACCCCCTAACCACACCCATAATAAAAATCGATCTTCACCCTTCTGCAATTCCCTTTGTACATGTATTGTTAATACGTCCAAGAAGTTTGACCCATTTAAAATGCTTAGATTTAGAAAAAGTACAGCTTAAAGCGAGAAACGATTTACAATTTCATATTTTTTACCCTTCTTTTTTTAAATATGCCCGAAAATACTGAATATATGAAAAAAAATAAAAATTACAAAATTGTAGCTTTTGACTAAAATTATCCTTTATTTAGATTTGTTGTACAATGAATATTTGGCGAGATATAGCCGTTTAAAGCATCGATTTACGATCAAGCACCATCTTTTTCGAGCCCTTTAAACTCACCCCATTTAAAAACCAAGGGTTCAGAAAGATTTAATTCACAGGTACTTGTAGCTCTTAAAAACCTTTACAAATCGTTTTTGAAGAAACACTCTATCGTTAAAATTTAAAGGAAATACGTTAAAAAAACCAGTTAATTTTTTTCCGGAAAATTCCATTACTATAGTACAGTACATTTTGGAGCATAATAATCTACAAAACCGGTATATTAGCTAGTGGGGCGTTATACATTCGAAATTTTAAGCGTTCTTATTTTGAAATCCCATACAACAGAATAAAACATCTGCACATATATCTATGGCTTGGCAATGAAAATATCAGAGCAACAGATTGGGGATGGTATTCCAAAGATGGTTTGTTATTACCCGTACGCATGAACAAACAACCTGCACCCGATGAACTTTTGAAAATTATTTTTTGCCAATGCAAAAAAGGATGCGGCGTTTTATGTGGGTGCAGAAAATTTGGTTTATACTGTAACTCTACTTGTTCTGGGTGCTCAGGTAAAGGGTGCAATAACAGTCCACCAATAATTGAAGAAGATGAGGTGACATTAATCTATGTCATTGAGATGACATAGATTACGATGAAGATGTAATTGATGACGAATAAAATTAATATTATAATTGTTTTACCTATAAATGTAAATATTTTCAACTATTTATCTAAATGTATAAGAATATATGGTGCCTTTTTATGTTGATAAATTTTTTTGTATGTAATTCTACTTTTTTCAATTTATATCTTATAAATTAGTTTATAAAAACTGCAATGTTGTAAAGGGTGGTTTTCAAAAGTTGAAAAGTTGCAAAATTTTGGCAAAAAATTATTGTCACCTATGGCACTCATAACAATTGATTTTTAAGGGTTGAAAATGTATGAATTTGTATTTTAAGTATAAAAAAATCACTATTTAACTAATCTAAACCAAATTTCACTCATCTTAAGATTTGTAATATTATTTTACAATTTTTGAAAATTAGTAGTAGTTTTCACCCCTAAGAACAATCAGGGTTTATCGGCATGACATAAACTATAAAGCAAAGGGTGAGTTGAGCTTAATTCCAAATTTTTATGCAAATCGTTCCAAGGTGAAATCATTTTTTTCGCATTACTAATTTTTTTATATTAATCTCTAATAAGGGTCGCTTTTTAAGGGTTGAAATATGATGGAACTTTATTTAAAAGCACGAAACTATCATTATTTAATTAATTCAAACCAAATTTTACCCATATTCAAGTTTTAATATGTTATTTTATAATTTTTGACAATTAGGGGTAGTTTTCACCCCTAAGAACAATCAGGGTTCGTCGACATGACAAACTATAAAGCAGCGGCTGAATTGAGCTTAAATCCAAATTTTTATCCAAATCGATCCAAGGCGAAATTATTTTTTTAGAATTAATAATTTTTTTACATTAATCTCTAACAAGGGTTGCTTTTTAAGGGTTGAAATATGATGGAACTCTATTCAAAAGTATAAAATAATCATTATTTAACTAATTCAAACCAAATCTTAGCCATATTCAGGTTTAATATGTTATTTTATGATTTTTGACAATTAGGGGTAGTTTTCACCCCTAAAACTCTTCAGCGCACTTCGGTTCGATATAGATTTTGATCCTTGGGCTATCACCTACCTTCTGTTAACATTTGAACTGGATACATGCGGGACGAAAAATTGCGAGGTTTTAACTTTTTTCGAGCTTCATTTCCTCAACCATTATCGCTTCCTTAGACAAACCCGTCTTACGCAAACAACTTTGTTGCGAGACAGATAGTTGAACGATATTTTATACAATGTCTATACCCAGGTATGGATTTATTTTTGCCCAAGTTTTATATTGGTCCACTATTTCAAATGCAGTTCAAACAGACATGTATTAAATTGTATGTTCCGTTTTAATTTGGTTCAATCTGTATAATAAAATATGTCTAGTGTCTCTAATGCCAGTGTACTTGGCAAAGTGATTCTAAAAAAGAACACACCTTCTTCTTCTTCGCGTGCCATATCAGAACTATCCGACGTTGGCGATCACCATTGCGAAGGCTTCTCGGTCTTCTGCAATATGGAATAATTGTCCTGCATTTGGTATCTGAGACCATTCACGAATATTTTTTAACCAAGAAACTTGTTTTCTTCCTACACTTCTACGGCCCTCTATTTTGCCTTTAAGGATCAGTTGTAAAATTTTATATCGACTTCCCCTTACTATATGTCCCAGATAAGACACTTTTCGATGTTTAACAGTCTTTAGCAGTTCTCTGTCTTTGTTGACGCTCATTAGTACTTCTTCATTAGTTTTTCTTGCTGTCCAAGGTATCTTCAGTATTCGTCTATGAACCCACATTTCCAATGCTTTAATTTTGTTCATGATCGATACTTCTAGCGTCCACACTTCTGCACTATACAAAAGTACAGACCAAACATAACACTTAACTATTCTTTGCCTTAGTTCTAAACTGAGATGGTTATTGCAAAGAAATGACTTCATTTTCATAAAAGTAGTTTTAGTTATTGCTATTCTACGTTTTATTTCTATGTCTGGATCTAGTTGGTCCGTTATCACAGTTCCCAAATATGTCATTTTGTTAACTTTCTCAACTTAGGACTCCGTTCAATTGAAGCTTTGCATCGGGATGTGGGTCACGACTAAACACTAAAAATTTGGTTTTGTTTGAGTTTATTTTAATGCCCATTTCCTGTGCTACCTCGTGAAAACGATCAAGCAGAATTTGAAGACCTTCAATATTATATAATAGAATTGCTGTATCGTCTGCATATCTAATCACATCAAGTAGTTCCCCGTTGATGTTTATTCCATATGGTTGTCTCTCAAGTGCCTTTTTAAATAGCTGGTCTGAGTAAACATTGAACAATGTTGGCGACAAAATGCAACCTTGTCTCTTCGTTGTATGGGGATTTCATCGGTGTAGTCATCTTCAATTTTTTTGATAGCAGTTTGATTCCAGTACAAATTTTTATTGACACCAATATCCTTGTCATCTATTCCGATATTTTTCAGTATTTGCATTAATTTTACATGCTGTACTTTATCGAATGCCTTTTCGAAGTCCACGAAACATGCAAATACATCTTTTCTTTGGTCACGGCATTTTTGTAATAGGATGTTTAGCGCAAAAAGTGCCTCCCTGGCTCCTTATCGAACGATATCGACTGCATAGGCATGCGCATAGACAGTGTTTATTTGCAACGGTAAAGTTACCAACACTTATTAGTTTCACAGATAAATCTGTGGCGGAAAGTGTGATTTGTTGAGTGTTGAACTATTATGATGCACGTTAACATAAACAGTTCTTTGCTGCTTCTCGTCCGAAGTTAAAATATCTGAAGTAAGTATGCAATTTTGTTTAGTATCAAACTTCACTAGACAATGAATTTTAACTTCTGCCATTGCGATGCTAGAAGATAACGCTCTGCTTTAAATCGGATGTGTACTTGCCTATGACGGCATAGCAGATGTGTTCCAATGATGGCACATTATGGAATCATGTGCACATGTTATATGCCATCAAAGGAAAATTATTAATAATTGCAAAAACTTCAAAACTCAACTTTATACTTATGTTAAGTTAAAAGTAGACACACAATACCATTTTGTAGGGTTTTTTAAACAAATTTGATTTTTTCAAATCGCACAAACAGTAAACAGTAAACAATCTAATATCTCCTGATATCAGATATAAAGGCTTTGTTTTGTTGCATTTTAAGGGCTTTGTTAATATGGCGTCTACCAAAAAACATAGGCAGGAGTTGTCGGAAGAGAACATTAATACGGCAATTCATTACATCCAAGAGAAGAAGATGGGATGACTGTTGGCTTCCAAAACTTTTACTGTTCCTGCTACGACACTCCGTAGACGTTTTCCACACAACTCCGGTGGAAGAAAAGGAGATTTGGGTGACCGAAGAATTACACTATCTCCTCATCTTGAACAACAGTTAGCTACTCATGTGATCTATATGGAAACAAAATTTTTTGGTCTCACAACGCTAAATTTGAGACGATTACTTTTCGAACTTGCTGGGAGAAATAACATCAAACACAAATTCAACAAAACGACTCTCTTGCTGGATGGAAGTGGGTGAGGAGTTTTTTAAAAAGAAATAGTACCATTTCACTTAGAACACCAGAAATTACATCTCTCGCTCGAGACAAGCACTTAATAAGAACAATATTAAAGCATATTTTATCTCTTTAGCAAAAGTTTTAGATACACACAATTCTCAATCAATATTATATTAATCGTTGATAAATTAGGTCTTAGTACTGTTCAAACAAGACCTCAAAAAGTGTCTGCAACCAAGAGAGAAAAACAAGTTGGATCACTGAACAGTGCGGAATGAGGTCAGCATTTAACAGTTGCATGTTCAATGAATGCAATTGGTACTTTTGTACCACCTGCATTTATTTTTCCCAGAAAAAGGTTCAAAAATAAATTAATGTCTCTAATCTCTACCGAGAAGTGTTGCTTTTTGCCAGGAGAAAGGGCGGATGTCTTCAGACATTTTAGCTCAATGGCTTAAACATTTCATTCACTATACCAAAGCTTCGAATGAGAACAAAATATTATTATTGTTAGATGGCCACAGTAGTCATAAGGGACTGGAAGTCTTACAAGTTGCGAAAGAGAATGGTATTGTTCTTTTCTGCTTTCCACCACACACTTGAGTCCTCTACAAACTTATTATAACCAAGAGATTAAAAATAGGTTAAAACAAAATCCTGGAAGACTCATTACGCACTTTTAAGTTGCTGGGTTATTTAAAACAGCTCTACTCTACAGTACTGCTCCTGCTAATGCCATAAATACCGTATCTTTCCAAAAATCGTGTAAAAACAGGGGTAATAAATTCAACCCTTAAAATTCAAGGATTGAAAGGTAAGGTTATTGAAAACGAAAATTGGTAAACAAAGTTAAACGACAAATAAAACAGAAGATAGGACCTAAAGGAAAAGTTACGTACAACAGTGGATTAGAACGGAAATCTGTGGATGACACTTTTCCTGAAAAACGAACATTATACCGAATGGCAAAAGAAGGGATAGAGAGAAATGATGAGAAGGAACAGGAATTTTCCAAGCGGTAAGGAAAATTTTGAAGATGATGATTCCGACGTCGCTTGCTTGTATTGTAATGACCTGTATTCCCAAAGTCGAAAGAATGCTGGATTAAATGTCAGGAGGGCTAATCCTAGTGTCAGTCTGAATGCGCTGGGGTCGATAAAAAATGTAAAATATTTTATTGTGATTTATATTCTTAATTGTTTTAATGTGCGTTACTTTTTTATTTGTTGTATTATTGTTCTTTTTGAATAAAATGCAAAAAATCCACCAAACATATTTTTTTCTATTATACTGTGTAGCCATGCCATCATAGGCAAGTAATGTGCCTATAATGGCACACTTGACATTTTTGATATTTAAATTTTTTAATATAAAAATCCACATCCACATTCAACTGAACTAGAAAAAAATTGTAACAAATATGATCATATATTTTATAAAAAAACGAGAGGTGAAGTTAGGTATGCCATCATAGGCATACTTTCCCTATATTGATTTAAAGAAAACAGGTATACTATTTTCAGTAGTAATATTCCTAGGACATTGATAACAGACGAGATAATTTCATGACAATCGAAAGCTCGTTCCTTGGTAACACCACGAAGCCGAAGGCTGAGTGCTGTTACCAAGCAACGAGCTTGAGAAATTTGTCATGAAATTATGAGGCATTCATCAATGTCCGAGGGATATTCGGCGGATAATTTTTCGAAAAAAAAAATCATAACTAAACATAACGAAACATTTATTTATTAAAAGTACAGTTAGTGAAAGTACAATTATTAAAATTTAAGTTAACATTAGATTCGTTGCTGTTCTCTACTATAGAAGATCTATTACCACGCATAATATTTATAATCTTGTTGTGGTGTTCCTGATCGAGATTCAAGTATGGCTTTATAGAATTCTATTTGCATTGACCAGTAATTTTTAGCAATTGTTGTTCTTCTACACCACTTTTTGCTAATTCGCTAACAGCAGTTGATCTATTCGAGTGATTTGTTATCTTTTTAAATATATTTGTGACTGTAGGTTGTATTTCTGGGAATTTTTTCTTTGATAAGCGCATTTATACTTTGAACATTCTCATTGCCGAAACGTGACATTTTGAAATTTATTTGGATGAAGTTGCCAAACTCGATCGTGTTGTCATAGGGATTAAAAATTGCACTGAGTGCAGTTATCAGTCTAATGTTGACATGATTGGGTGAAATTGTTCCACATGACACAAAATGACGAAATTTGAATGGTTGTTAGAACAGTCGAAAAATTATCAACTTTATGTATCACTCATCGAGTTAGAACTCGATGGTATCACTGCTACATTTTATTGAATATGACTTATACCCTTTTTACCCGGACACAGAAACATTATTAGGATTAAGTTTAGATACATAACTTATTTTGACTAAATTATTTACTCTTTTTCTTCAGCAGCCTATCATTTATATACTGTGATAACTTTTCCAGATACAACTAAACATGATGTGGATTTATTTCGGACTAACAAAACTTACTCCAGGCTGCAAAACGATGCCGAGATATGTTTTATATATGTGGATTGCACAAAATCTTTTTATGGTCAGTTTATTCTTAAAATTTTACTTTAAAACATATGTAAAGAAGGAGGTAAGTGTTAGTAAAGAAGAATAATTGTTTCTGAAAAATATAGTTTAAAAAACATCTTTTGTTTTTCATTTTGGCTCTTAATTATACCTTCATGGCGATCAAGTGTCGCCGAGCGCCGCAATCTCGCGCATTGACGTGCATCGTCCCTCCTTCTGGAAGTTTTAATAAATTCTATTGGTTAAAAATCGTAAAAGTTTCATATAAAAGTTAAATATACTTTAAATATGGGACATTTTCGATTTACATTCAGTTCTGGTTTTACTCTTACGGAGTAGCCGCAGGGCTCCTCGTTGGAGGACTCTGCAAAAAGTTTAAAAAGACTCTGAAGCTGAGTTTTTTTCTACTCAGAATGGTTGTTTTATTCCTTACAATAAATAACCCTTCGGCATTGTCTTTTTCAAGACAATGCCCCTACAAAACGTCCAGCGGATAAGTATAATTTGATAAATACTTATCCCGCTCCGACGATACAAGTAATAATGGCTCAATATTATGACGATTTAAACTATATGGCACGAAAATTAATTATAGGCCAGGGAAATAAGCAAAAAAAGTACCCAGTTTTTGACACTCGTCCGGCCAGGCAAACGACAGTTGTTTTGAGTAGTATGCACCTCTGTAACAAAAACCTATATGTTTCTTGCAGTCGATTTTTTGAACTTATTTAGTTATTAACAAATTAAGGTAAAAAAACCAAAAATTTTTGCTTTTTCGTGAAATTTATTAATAACAATTAAGAAATTAATCTGGCGACGCTCAGAAAAATTAACAATATCTCGGTGAAAAATGAACCGATTTCGATGATTTTTTTTAATCTGAGGTAGCTCGTCGAAATAATAACATCTGGAATACTTTCACTCGTAAAAAACCAACCCCAACCCCCTAAAAAATTTTTAATTCTATTTTTTGTCAATTCTTTTACTTTTACAATACTATAAAACGTAATCTACTACCAAATTATTATTGAAAACATCCCCATGCAACATCCCCATTTCTAAAAAAATTTAATATTCCAAAATATGGACTAATATTATTTCAGTATTTATCTTTTTTTTTTTAAATACTTACTCTGCCTCATGTGAAATCTTTTATCAGTGAAAAATTATGTTGAAGTAAAGTTTAAATGATTAAAATTTCTATTTAAAAACAATCTATTTTACAAAAAAGAACTCAAAAAAATTGATTTTAAAAACTTTTGGTCAAACTAGATTTTTAGTACAATTTCGTGAGAAATTAAATAATTGGTTTAACAAATTAAAATAAACATCATATAAACATATATTTTAAATTGCAAATTATTTTGATAGAAGGAATAAATTAATAAAACAAAGATATAAACAGTAAAACAATTGTTATTTATTTATATGGTTTTAAAATGAGATTCAATATTTACAAAATCAGAAATATGCTTAGTTTTTATTTATTTCTCTTTTTTGTACAAGTTCCTAAGAATCATATGACAATTCATCCAAAACATCCATCTCACTCTCACATTCTTTTTCTGCGTCATCTAGTTCATATTCAGCAGTATGACAATTTTAGCAATTCTCTCCATTACAATTTTCGCACATTATCGTACATTTTAAGGATTCCCCAAACCGACGCGAAACTTTCGCAGAGGAATCGCGGCGAATCGTAAGGCACGGCGACTTAATGCATGTGTTCAGACAAGTTCGGACGGAAACCGGAACGGTCGCGGCAGAACAGCGTTGACGTTTCATGAAACGCTGCATGCACGGTTTTTTCCGCTGCAGTTATAGCAAGTTATAGTTTCGCGTGAATTATTAAAATGGCTGTTACAGAAAAACTAATTGAAATTGTGAAACAATATCCTATAATTTATGATTTAAGTGACGAAGATTATAAAAATATAAGAAAAAAGGATAAAGTCTGGGATAATATAGGGTCATTTCTAGGAGAAAATGGTAAGTTTTCATTATATATTATATATAATGAATTTAATAGTGCTCCGCCTGCGAATGTTCCGCAACGGTTTCGCGTCGCAAAAGTTTCGCGTCGGTGTGGGGAATCCTTATGGCTATGCTTACGGCATACGCAATGTTTGAAACATGCGGCTTCGGCGCTACATTGAAAAAAAGTAAACTTTATTCATTTTTAATGATAAATAATGATTTTAACTTAAGGAGAACACAAATACATGAAAATATAGGTTTTTAAGAAGTAAATGACGCCATATTCGTTTCTTAATTGTTATAAATAAAGCCTGCGTGATTAAAAAAAATATGCTAAATAGTTGAAGATCGTGGGATAAACTAAATAACGTATCTCAGCAACAAATTAAGTGATCTAGGCCTACTACGACTCATTCGATTCGTAATTTTATAGGCTTGAATGTCATACATTTGAAATAACGTCGTCGTAGATGTGAAGAGAGCTAACCCACATTTTCTTAAAAATGAGCTAACTGCAGCATCGCAATCAGAAAGAAAGATTTAATTTTGTAGTGAAGAGATCTAAGTGAATATGTTGTTTCAAATGGTTTATATTTTAAAGTGTGAAAGGACGCTAAGTGAATTCACAATCCTTATTTTTTGAAGTGAAGTGATCTATGCCACTTACCACCACCGGGTACTGAACATATTTTCAGTGGTGAACAGAGCTATCAGACGCTTGAGCTTAGTCTGCATATAACAACAGATAGATAAATTATTATGATACAGTCGATTAGTCACCTTATCGTTAGCTGGAGTTTGCTGTTTCAGCAAAGTCTCACGGTACTCAATATTGTAACAAGTAATAAATTTAGTTTATTTGAAAGCTGCTTTGTCTGGGAGTAGTTATAATCGAAAGATAATTTATATACAATTTTTATGGAATTGGGCATAGGTTTAAGACAAGTGGGTGTATGTGTACGATCTGTAGATGAAAATAATGTTTCTGATTGGGTACATTGATTTGAGTGTAGAATCCTGTTGCTACTATGAACCACTACACATGAAATTGAGACAGGTAAGTTTTTTTTAACCTATTCTCTATTTTTCCATTGTTGCATATAGATCTCCCCCAGTTCTCTCCATCTTTCCCTATCTTGAGCTGTTCTCTGCCATGTGGGACCTCCTTGTTTCCAGATGTCATCTTTCCACCTCATCTGTGGTCTGCCTCTTGATCTCTTTGCATTGTATGGACGCCACTTTCCGATGGCATTGTTCCATCGTCCGTCTTGGAGACGTTCATTGTGTCCAGCCCATTTCCATTTTAGTTTTGCTGCTTGTTTTATCGCGTCTACTGTCTTTGTTCTGGTTCTGATCCACTGGTTACATTTTCTATCTTTAAGTGATATACCCAACATTTGTCTCTCTATCGCTCTTTGTGCCTTCCTTATCCTATCCAAATTGGCCTGTGTAAATGTCCATGTCTGTGCTCCGTAGGAGAGCACCGGTATTATACAGGAGTTATATACCTTGCTTCGTAAGTGTAGAGGGATTGTTTGATTTTTTAGAACGTAAGAAAGTTTGCCGAACGCTGCACATCCCATTCTTACTGGTCTCGATATTTCGACTGTTTGATTTTCTCTGTTAGCTCTGATTGCTTGTCCTAGATAGATATACTCATTTACCTGTTCTATTTTTTCTGTTTGTATTTTTATTGCCTCTTGGTCTTCCGTGTTTGTCATTACTTTTGTTTTGTTGAAGTTAATTTTTAGGTCTTTGTGCAGTGATTTTTCATTAAGTTCATTCAGCATTAATTCCAGTTCTTGTCGTTCCGAGGAGATCAGGAGTATATCATCTGCATATCTAAGGTGATTTAATACATATTCCCCTGTTTTCCCAATCTGTTGATTTTATTATGTCTTCGAGGGTCAAGGTAAACAGTTTAGGTGAAATTATATCGCCTTGTCGGACTCCTCGTTTAACTTTTATATTATCCGTTATTAATTTGTCGTCCAGAATTACGGTCATGGTTGCGTTTTGGTAAATATCAGGTATAAATTGTCGGTATCTTGAATCTATTCTACTATTGACCAGAGATTCTTTAACCGCCCAGTGTTCAATGCTGTCGAAAGCCTTTTCATAATCTACGAATGCTAAGTACAGCGGAAGGTTGTATTCATTGGTTTTCTCAATTAAGACTTTAAGCGCATGTAGATGGTCGATTGTGCTGTATCCTTTCCTGAATTCGGCCTGTTCCACTGGTTGGTAGTTATCAAGTTTATAGGTTAGTCGGTTGTTTATTATTCTTGTGAAGGTTTTATATAGTTGTGACAAAAGGGAAATAGGACGGTAGTTGTTTAGGTCTGTTCGCTCTCCTTTCTTATGTATTAAGATTGTGTTGGCATTTCTCCATTGTTTAGTTATTTTACCTTCAAACAGACATTTGTTGAACAGTATTTTTAGCATTTTTTTTATCGTGTCTCCTCCTTCTTTGAGCAGTTCCGCTAGTATTTTGTCCTCACCGGCCGCTTTATTTCTTTTCATGTCGTGTATGGATTTTTCGATTTCATCTTCAGTTATTTCTGGTAATACCTCTGAGCCAACATTTTGTATTTTCCTCGAGAGATTCTGTTTAGATGACAGTGGTGGGTCATTTTTAGAACTGTATAGGTCTGTGTAATATCTTTCTGTGATTTTTACTATTTTTCCTAGATCTCTTTCTTTATTGTTCTCAGCTTTAAGCATGATTAGTTTTCTTTTTCCTATATTTGTCTTCATTGTTTTTAAACTTTTGTTCTTCTCTATGATTTTCTTAATGCGATCTTCTTGGTTTTTCTTTAAATCATTCCTTTATCTGTTTTCTTATGGTTTTGTTCAGTTCGGTAAACTCCACTGTATTTCTTTTGTTATCATTCAGGAGTTGTCGTCGTTTTTTTAGCATATCTTGTGATTTAGCGCTAATTTTTTGTTGTTTTCGCTTTTGTTTATTAGCAATCTTCAGGCCTGCTTCTAGTAGTTCTGTTGTTATTTTATCGTTTAATTCGTCTAGTTGTAAACCCTTTAGCTCTGATATGTCACTTAATCATGTCACTGATTAATGTCACTGATTAATTTAAATTAATTAATTTTTTAAATTAATTAATTAATTTTTTAAATTAATAAAATTAATTAACAGGTAAGTTATTTATCTAATAATAATATATAAGTTTATTTAAATCGGTAGTTTTACAATAAATAATGTTTCAATAAAATAGTAAAAATTAGTTAAAAGTAAATAAAATAGTGTTTCAATAGAATTTTCATAATTTAAAGTTAATTTAATTTAATTTAAAGATAAACTGACGAGTTTTATTATTTATTTTTTATACAAATTTGTTAGCTATACAAATAAAAATATTGTAATATTTTTAAAGTTTATTGGCAATGCTAATATAATATGGTTAAACAGCGGTATAGTTCGATGTAAAAATAACATTATTTAGAATGTAAACTTCACTTATGTGCACTTATCAATTGTTTTGTTTTTAGGTGACTTTTGGCAAAGAAGATCCTTTTGCTAGTTCTGACTTAGACTTGGATCCAATATACACACCTGGTAGTTCAACTGAAAGTACTTCAGACAGCAGTCAGTCTACAGTAGTGTCCCCTACACAGAATATCTCGGAGCCAGGTCCTTCTTCAGGCAAGATTATAAAATAATAATACAGAAACCGTATCTACATCTACGTCACGTAAACGCAAAAGGCTTCCATCAACTTGGAAACGCAATCAACAAAGGAGCCTCAGACTTTCTGGAAAGGAACATCTTTCTTAAAAAGGTAAAATTGTTAGAGGAAAATCTGTTAAACCCGGTAATTGTAAATGTCTCTATAGGTGTACAGAAAAAATTAGCCAGGAAAAGAGGCAAAAATTATTTGATGATTTTTACTCCATTCAAGATGAGCTTTATCAGCAGTAGAATTACGAAAAAAATACCTAATTGGCGATCATCATCATCATCATCATTCCTCAACCTCTTGCATCCACTGTTGAATATAGGTCTCCTCCATGTTCTTCCACTGTTCTCTATCTTGCGCCTTCTGTATCCAATTTCCAACTGTTTTTCTCAAGTCGTCCATCCATCTTTTTGGTGGTCTGCCTCGGTGTCTTTTGTCTTCTCTAGGTCTCCATTCTATGAGTCTTTTGGTCCACCTATTATCATTTAAACGTGCTATATGTCCAGCCTATCTCCATTTGGCTTGTGCAATTTTTTCTGTCACTTTAGTCCTCTCTCTCACTGTCCTATTTGGTGCCATATCTCTTTTAGTTATTCCCAACATTGCTCTTTCCATTTTTCTTGTTTGCAGAATGCAGAATGTTTGGTTAAAGTTATTGTTTCGGAACCATATGTTATTACTGGCAGTATGCATTGGTTGTAAACCTTTTTCTTCAAGCAAATCGGTAGCGTTCCTTTTAGAATATCTCGCATCTTGCCGAATGCTGCTCATACCAAGCCTATGCGACGCTCTATCTCACAAGTTTGATTGTCTTTTCCTATTCTAATTTTATGCCCTAAATAGATATAGCTAAAGACCTGATGTACTTCGTTCCCATCTACCCTCATAACACCACTTGGAACTAAATTGGTCATGTATTTTGTTTTTTCAAAGTTTATGTTCAGGCCTATTTGTTCTATTGCCTGTTTTAGTTCTTCCATCATTTGTGAGCTTTATTTAAACTCTCGGCTATAATGACAATATCATCTGCAAAGCGCAAGTGGCTTAAGTATTCACCATCAATATTTATTCCCCTTTTAGCCAAATCTAGTTTTTTAAAGGCATATTCCAGAGCTGCAGTGAATAGTTGGGGGGAGATGGTGTCGCCTTGTCTAATTCCTCGCTCAATTCTATATTTATCGGTAAAGTCATGGAGTTTAACAGATGCTGTTGCGTTGTTGTTTATATGTTTTATTAAATTTGTATATCTATAGTCTACTCGGCTTTGTTCTAATGCTCCTAATACTGCCGGTAATTCCACGGTATCAAAAGCTTTCTTGAAGTCTATTAAAATCAACGTGAGTGGTTTATTATATTCATTGTTTATATTTGAATTATATTGCTAATTGGCGATATAATTCAAATAATGAAGATGCCGCCTCTAGTCGCAAATACACTATGGTGTACAATTTAAGGTTGGATGACGAGAACATCCAAGTATGTAAAAAGTTTTTTCTGGGTACATTTGATATATCTGGAAAAAAAATTAAAACGGCATTAAAAAAGTTAAAGTCGTCAGGTATCATAAAGGAGGACAAGAGTGGTCGAAAAGTTTTCCCTAACAAAATCCCACATAATCAAAAGGGGGTAGTACGTAATCACATCAAATCACTACCGGTGATTGATTCTCACTATTGTCGAAGTTCAACCAAGAGGAAATACTTACCTTCTGGTTCATCTGAAAAACGACTTTACCAGGATTATTTAAAATACTGCAAAGAGTATCAAGAAGATTCAGTGTAGTTTTATTATTATAAACATATATTCAGCACCGAATTTAACTATGGTTTCCACAAACCAAAAAAAGACCAATGTAGCTTTTGCACGCAATTCGCAAATAAAACCAAAGACGAAAAGGAAAAACATCAAGATGAATACAATCTACATCAAATGTGTTTTAAATTGTCCTTAATTGTTTTAATTCCAATATTTTATTTACTTGACTTTGCAGTAATCTACTATTTTGCCAATAGAACTTTATCAAAGAGATTTGATAACTACAAGTTGAAAAATAATTGCACACCCACACAATTTGTACATCTAAACTTATTCATTGTTATAAAACTATCACCTTCATAAAACAATTACTCAATAAATAACACACATTTCATAAATATATCTCTGGAATAAGTATAAATAACTTTTAATAATACAATGGTATATTACATTACTTTCATTTAACAAACAATCACACACATATCTCTGCTTCATTGGATCAAATCTATCTCCTCAAGAACTTCCCGTTTACTATCATACAACTATAATAGCAGAATTGAGTTCTCCATTCAACAATACATAGTAGTTTCAACCATGTTCTACCATCTATCAATTAATAGAGTACCGGCATGTAAGTAATGTTTATTTATTTGCTCATTTATTAATTTATTATAATCTACTAGACTATTTTATAACAATTTGTGGGCCTTACCTTCTCTGTTTAAACTTTTAAAACTTTTTATACCTTTTTATTCAACTTACTCTTTTTGAAATAAAACCACAGACATGTAATATTGGCATAATTATTGTAATTTTCAACATCTACTTTGTTTATCTTTATTAGACAACACCCTAATATGGGTTTTTATCATTTCAGCATTTGTTTAACTTTGTATCGAGACCTGAAGATGCTTTGCATATTGTAGAAAGCGAAACCGGTCGTCTGATAGTTAAATTAAATTGATTGTGAGTAAGTCTTATTTATTATTTCTTTATCTATTTGAAATGGACTCACACAAGCAACACATTAATGACTAAAACCTAAATTTAATCTTACTTTTGTGTTATTTTTGTATCAAAAATGAAACATTTTAAGCACAATATCACCTTGTATTATTTAATTTTGTAGAATTAGATCTTTTCACACATCAAAAAACAGTACGACTTGTAAAAGTTATCTAGTGGTGAATGGAGCTAAGAACGAAACTCTTCTACCTTCATATAAATCGATGTTTTATCAGTGTTTGGTTTAGTACAAAGTAGGTAACACTTTGTTTGATAAATCCTAAAAACAATTTTAGGAATAATTCAATGAACAGGAAAGTAATAAGCTAAAATGTATTTTTTCCTGGACATGGCAATCTAAAATGCTCATTAAAAAAATATATATAAATAAAAATAAAAAAGCAATTTTGCAATAAATATTACTTTTTTTAATTTTGACCTTTATTCGTCATTTTTGCAATAACAAATAAATTAAATTAGACGTATACCGGCTTAAATTGAAGGTATCATAGAGTACTTTCATAACCTATACAGAAATTACCCAATACAACACTTACCTTAGGCAAAAAATGAAAAAAACTCAAAAATACGTATTTTGCACCTATAAACGCTTTTAAATAAACAATAACCAAAAATTTTTTGTTGACTGAACTAGGGGATTGCTCCTGAGGTTGCTCTTTGTAACCTAGGCCACATTACATAACTCCTGGATTAGAGAGTACTTTTTCCCCCACATTGGTTAATTGGTGTTCCATTGACCTTGATTCCTGCTGTTTCTCCCTCAGCTCTTTTCATAATTTCTTCAGAGTATGCATTGAATACTCGTGGTGACAATACACACCCCTGTCACACTCCTCTTTTAACTTCGAACTCTTCTGATGTGTGTTCATTAATGCGTACATGTGCCTGGGCTAAATACAATTTTAAAATTTTCTACTATAAAATGTCACATTGTAAATACAAAAACATTCACGTTCTAAAATAAAAATAAAACTGAAACGTAAAGTTCAACGCAAATGAACTTTCAAATCAAAATAATTTACTTGAATATGAAACGAACTAAATGATTTCTTTGAATAAAGTTTTAAATATTTATAAATTGGATGACGGCCACTTTTTTTGTGCCTTACATTTAATTTCATTTGTGAGAAATGAATGGTTGATTTCGTATCGTAAACATTTTTTTTAGTAATGGGGATTATTGCTGATATTGTAGATGATTTTACTGGTAATATTGGTAAGAACTTTTTTTATTTAATAAATCGCATTGACCAAATGGTCATTAGCGAAAAATTAATAACATTAGGTACAATTACTACATTACAATTTGGTTTATTAAATTTATTTGGTACTTATTATTGTCTTTCAAAAAATTCAGAGTATTGTTAAAGTTACAGTCTGCACCTAGAGCTTCTAGTATAAGTGTTCCTGGTATCTTGTTACTTTGTTTTTAATTGTACAGGGGGCATAGTATGTGCATTATTGTTAGTGTCGTATTATACGTTTCACATCGCGGCGGTTCACACTTTTTAAGTTAACCTAGATTGTCTGAGTCTGAGGCGCGTTACTATTATTCTTGGCTTCTTGACGTAGGTAACACATTCCATGTCTCTATGCTGGGTTTCACTTGTTTTAATTTTAAATTCGACACATTCCATTTATTTTTCTACGCACTTAAGATTGATTTTTTTTTATATAAGCTTTTATATCCGTTGATAGCAATGTGTTTACGATTTAGGAAACGTCACTCACTATCGCGCCTTTCGCACTATGGTCAGCAGTTTTGTTGCCTTTTATTCTTATATGGGATGGGATCGTGACGAAATTTATCTTATTATGATTGATATAAGCCGTTATGAATGACAAAATTCGAAGTGTTCCTACATTTTTTTGTTTTTTCAAATTAAATTAATAAGCGACTCTCACATTACCTTTGTATTTGACTGTTTTTAGCCAAGTTACTGATTTTTACAACAAATTTTTTCACATTGGGAACTTAGACAAAGTTCGAAGTATTTTTACATTTTTTTGTTTTTTCAAATTGAATTAATAAACGACTCTCGCATTTCCTTTGTATTTATGACTGTTTTTAACCAAGTTACTGATTTTTACAACAAATTTTTTCACATTGGGAACTTAGACAAAATTTGAAGTATTTTTACATTTTTTTGCTTTTTCAAATTGAATTACTAAACGACTCTCGCAGCTCCTTGGTATTTATGACTTTCAACACCCCTCATACGGTACAACAACCCCCCGTACGTTACAACGTCATGGCGCCAACACTGCGAGTGGCGTCAACATACCCATGGCGTCAAGTGACCCTTATCTACTACTGTTATTTTGAACTACAAATTTTTTTAAAGCGTGTTTTTTGGATAAAGTTATCGGACGCTTTGTATGGCACTAAGTGAGTCTGTTAAGATAATATGTTTGCAGTTTGTTGTCAGATTGATGAGTTCTATAGCTCGATAGAGAGCATACAGTTCAGCTACAAAGATAGTACTAACATTAGATAGTTTGAATTTAAGGACCTTCTCTGGAGTTTCTACAGACGATCTGTATATCTGGGTATGATTTTTATAACGACTAAGGATTTTTCTAAAATTGATAATATTTAAATCATGATTAGTGGAGTTTTGGTCAAATGACGTTCAAAGTTATATGATGATATGTTTTGAATCCAAGGTAGATTATGGTCATATGTGTATGGAAGACATTCAGGTATGACAATATCAAACAGATGCAAATGATCTTTTATTCTTTTATAGAAAGGTTTAACAGAACAGTGATTTGCATTGAAGTTTGGGAAATTATTAGTAAAAGTATTTCTATAGACAGGATTTTTTGCATTCTCCTTAATTTTTGTTGCATACGTTCGACTAAGGTAAGTTTTTCTATCATTTAACGACAATTAATTTGCTTCGCAAAGTAAACTTTCACTCGGTGTTGTACAAAAAGGCTCCCAGGCATATTCTGAATGCTGTGTTGTAAATAGTGTCGAGCTTTTTAGGTACTGATTTCAATGCTGAGTCGTAAGCTATAGCCACGTAGTCTGTGATCGTATAATAGTTCTGTATATAATTAACAATGTACTCCTGTCTGAACCCCAGTTATTGTGTGCTAGAATTTTTAGTAAATTTAATCTTCTGTAACATATACATGTTAGATTATTGATATGTTCTTTCCAATTTAACTTTCTGTCAAAAGTAACTCCTAGCAATTTTAGCGAATCTTTTTTTTGTAGTGATTGGTTGTATAGATATAATGAGATTGGTGTACTGACTTTGTTTTTACAAAATACTATATATTTAGTTTTAGTTGTTAAAAAGATAAATCCAGTTTCCTGTGACCATTTTTCTTTCATGTCTTTGCCTGTTTCATTGACTTCGAAAAGGCATTTGACAAAGTACAGCATGAGAGGCTTATTGAAACTTTGCGAATCGCAAAGACCTATGACAAAGATATAAGAATAATAGCCAATCTCTATAGAAAACAAGTAACCAAGATTCGAGTGGACAATCAATTATCCGATGAAGTCCCAATACAAAGAGGAGTACGACAAGGTTGCATACTCTCGCCGTTGCTGTTTAATGCGTATTCTGAACATCTATTTCAAGTAGATTTGAAAGAAACGACTGATGGCGTGATTGTTAACGGTAAAGTAATAAATAATCTACGATATGCAGATGACACTGTCCTTGTTGCGGATAGTGCTGAAGGATTACAAAGACTGATAGATTAAGTAGTTAACATCGGTATAAAATATGGAATAACACTTAATAATAAGAAGACGAAAATTATGATCATAAGTAAAAAACCATCTTTAGATCTTTAGAGTAGCTCGAGACAGAGACAGTGTCGCCATGTTAATCGCCAACGTCAAGGGGACTTGATAGAACACGTTAAGCAAAAAACAAGATACAGGTGCAAAGTTTATGGCAGACAATGAGGTATTGGATAGAACCTGAGTATTGGAATTGAAAAAGCAAGGAGTGCCTTCCAACAGATGAAGAAAGTTCTCTGCAATTTAACCTTGAACTTACATCTCCGACACAAAATCCTTAATTGTTATATGTTTTCTGTTCTCATGTATGGAGTAGAGGCATGAACACTTACTGATTCGTCTTGCAGACGATTGCAGTCTTTTGAGATGTGGTGCTATCGTCGCAGAATATCATATGTACATCACATAACTAACGACGCAGTAATGCAACGTTTACAAAAAGAACCTAAAGTCTTAAAATCCATTAAAGAGAGACAGTTAGCGTACTTCGGACATATAGTGAGAAATGAAAATAAATACAGAATCCTACTATTGATATAAGAAGAGAAAATAGTAGGAAATAGAGGACCAGGACGCCGCCGAATATCCTGGCTTAAGAATTTGAGACAGTGGACAGTGAGGCAGATGGACAGCTGATAATAATATACGATGAGCCATTGTGGTAGGCAACATCCATAGAGGATAGGCACTAGCAGAAGAAGATACCGAGAAGGATGCAAGCTAGGAGTAATAAGAGCTAGAGGGGAGAATACTCGTTAGTGATTATGCACTTCTTTTAGTTAAAAAGACTTGTTGCCATATGTACCCAATATTAAGCACTTATTTTTTTCGCAATTTTTTCCGCATAAGAACTTAAAATTGTTCAGTATTTTTTGTTCAAAGCGTTTGAGCTTTTCTTCGCTTGATTTGGTCATGGTCCACGTTTTGCATTCGGATGTTATTACAGGTCTGACGATGGATTTATAGATTTTGAGCTTTGAACTTGTGAGATTTTTTGATTTTATGAGCTTATCCAGTGCAAATAGACAGCGGTTTGCAGATTGTATTCTGTCTTTTATTTCTTCAGTAACATCGTTGTTAGCTGTGATTACGGTCCGCAGATACTTAAAACGTTGTACTCTTTCGAAATTGAAGGTGTTGACCATCACATTTTGTCCTATTCTGTCTCTTCGTGTCGTTCTATTTATACACATCTAAAAGTAACATTTTATAATCGACTGTTTGAGGTTATAAAATAAGAAATACTTACTTGCACCTTTTGCTTTGTTCAATATTAGGGACCCTATTTCCTTTATAATTTATATACTCTATACCTTGCACCCAAACTTTTTTAACTATTTCACACTTGAAGGTAACATTTTTTACACCCTTTTTACGTCTTTATTTTGATTCACGTACGTCGGTATCCATTTTCACATAATTATTGTTGCTTTTAAATAGTAATGTCAACATTACGATGAGCGCGCTTCCTAACGGGTCGTTTATAAAACAATTTGTATCTCGGATATGTGGTTTTCAAATGAACTGAATATTTTTGGAATGCTTATATCACTAATTAAGGATGGGATTAATATGATTTGTTCACAAAATGAGAGAGGCTTTTATAACGTCTTACGACGTTGTCCGACTCCCAAACTCCACTGTATTCTGTCTTGAGTTAGGTCTTCGTCCAGATTTCGAGCGCTAATCGCTTTCCTAACTCCCAGGTTCCAGCTCTGTGGTGGTCTTCCTCGTTTCCTCTTCTCTGGGGGTTGCCACATCATCGTTTTTTTAGTCAATCTTTCGTCTCCCATTCGGCTCACATGCCCATACCATATGAGCTGTTTTCTCTCAATATCCTCAATTATAGTGCCCTCTATACCCATTTGTTGTTTTATCACTTCATTCCATATTCTGCCGGCTCTTGATATTCTCATCGATCTTCTGATGGCATCCATTTCCGTGGCTTCGACCTATTTCTTATATTTCTCGGTTATTCTCCATGTCTCAGCTCCATAAAGTAGGCTAGTTTTAACCATTGTCTCATAGATTTTCCATTTTTTTTCTTTAATATTTCTTTACTCCATAGAACTCTGTTCAAGCATGCTATAGCTCTTCGTGCTTGTACAATTCGATGTTCTATTTCTCGTTCGTCTTTTCCACTACGGTCGAAGATGACGCCCAGGTATTTATATTCGTTGCATGTATTTATTTTTTGATTGTCATCGATATCGAGTTGTTCTGCTTCAGCTCCAATTGAGAGGTATTTTGTCTTTTCTAAATTGATATTTAATCCCCATTTCTGGTATTCTTCAATTAGTTTCTTCAATTTAGTTCTACAAACTACAAGATTGAAAAGTTATTTTTGATAAAATGTAGATATATGTGATTTTTAAAATGACAGAATCACTTTCTTTTTTAATGTATTCATTTATTCATAAGTGTTAATAAAAACAGATCGGCCTTTTTGTATTATTAATTTTTTTTAGATCCGAGACACGATGCCTCTATCACATCATCCCCATACTTCCTCGGAGGATTTTTGTTAACCTATATTTTTATTATTAAAATACTTGGACCAAAACTTATGCAAAATAGACAACCATATAATATTAAAAATATTTTAATTGGCTACAACTTTATTCAAATTCTAGTTAACGCGTTTATTGTTTATGAAGTAAGTATGTTGTATTAAAAGCTATAACCCGACAAGCGAGAGCTGGCGGGTTGCGCGTAGAACAAATTTAAATGTGGAAGGGATTGCTCATTTCTATTGCAGTCTTCTAGGAGTTCACATCGTGTATAACCGTTTAAGTACCTATACTATATACCTATAATCGCGATTAAGTACCTCTCCTATCTCTCTTAGAATAATTTCTTTTCTATTTTTGCGCAGCTCACCCGCCAGCACTCGCTTGTCGGATTATACCTAATTATGACTCATCAATAATTTGAAAAGCTAATAGATTCAAGTAATAACAGTAAATTTGTTTAGAAAAGTAAAAAAACTGTACAGTTTTCAACAGAATACAATTTTATTTACAAAAAGTGGTTTTAAGCAAACAAGTTAATATAAATAGATGGTTTTGTAATTTTTGTACAGTTTTACAAAATCGAAAAAAAGAAAACGCATGTTAACCATATATTTTTCACACAGATGTAAGTCCATTGATAGGTTTCACTTCTGAGATCTATACTCGGTTCACAATTTGTCGATAGCTCACTATAAGTTTAACCCTAATTAGAGAACTGAAATACAGAGAGGATAAGTAATACGATATAATAGTAAAAACCAATCTGAAACTGACGGTTTAAGATGTTTTCGACTAACCCACCTTGTATCTGAAGGAATACAATACAGCAGTCAACCTTATAATCCGATTACGAAGGTATTTTGATTACAGATGACCGAAGAGTGTCGTAGGGTATATGATTGAAACATTTATTTATACTAAATAAATATGTAACAATAAAACACTGAAAACTTTGTTTTCAAACTTCCACAAAATTTATTTTAAATATTATCACTACAGCTGTTTCGGCTGATTGCCTTTCTCAAGTGATCTATTTTGGCTTGGGTTTACAAATTTATAGTCTCTAATGAAATAGGTTGAGGAGAGGAGAACTGTTTGTCTCAAGTTGGTCATTCAGAATTATATCTGTGTTTTTTAATTTGTTGATTTCCATAGATTCTAACAAAGATAGCTTAAGGCCTTTATTTTGAATGTGAAGAATTTTAAATTTGTCATTAAAAGAATGATTATGATCTAGAAGGTGAAGTGCGTATGTCGAATCTGTTTTTCTATTCTTGAAAGCCCTTTTATGTTCTGCTATTCGTTTATCAAAGTTTCTACCAGTTTGACCGATGTAAGTTTTTGGGCAGTCGCCACATTGGAGTTTGTATACACCACTATTTAAGTGTTTTTTATTTTGGCTCTTGTTATTTTTAATATATTTGCCTAGGTTGTTATTTGTTCGGAAAGCTGGTGTTATTCCTTTCTTTTTTATGTGTTTGGCAATTTTTGTTGTTATTTTGCCTGTATATGTAATCGAGCAGAAGGTACTGGGTTTTTTCTCTGGTGGTGGAAATACTAATTTCAGGGCTTTCTTGTGTCGTTTTTGATTTAACATTTTATTAATTGTTTGTTCGTTGTATCCGTTGTTCACTGCTATTTGTTTAATTATATTTAATTCTGTCTCAAAGTTGTCTTTTGACATCGGAATTTCTGTTAATCTATGTAACATACTATGATAAGCTGCCAGTTTATGTTGTGCTGGATGGGATGACGAATTGTGTATAGTCGTGTCAGTATGGGTAGGTTTATGAAATATGGAGAAGTCATGTTTGTTTTGAAGTCTGCTAATTTTTAAATCTAAAAAATTTATGGATTGATTTTGTTCTGTTTCTATTGTAAATTGAATATGACTATGAACTGAATTAATATATGATAATATATAATATATCAGTTCATAGTCATATTCAATTTACAATAGAAACAGAACAAAATCAATCCATAAATTTTTTAGATTTAAAAATTAGCAGACTTCAAAACAAACATGACTTCTCCATATTTCATAAACCTACCCATACTGACACGACTATACACAATTCGTCATCCCATCCAGCACAACATAAACTGGCAGCTTATCATAGTATGTTACATAGATTAACAGAAATTCCGATGTCAAAAGACAACTTTGAGACAGAATTAAATATAATTAAACAAATAGCAGTGAACAACGGATACAACGAACAAACAATTAATAAAATGTTAAATCAAAAACGACACAAGAAAGCCCTGAAATTAGTATTTCCACCACCAGAGAAAAAACCCAGTACCTTCTGCTCGATTACATATACAGGCAAAATAACAACAAAAATTGCCAAACACATAAAAAAGAAAGGAATAACACCAGCTTTCCGAACAAATAACAACCTAGGCAAATATATTAAAAATAACAAGAGCCAAAATAAAAAACACTTAAATAGTGGTGTATACAAACTCCAATGTGGCGACTGCCCAAAAACTTACATCGGTCAAACTGGTAGAAACTTTGATAAACGAATAGCAGAACATCAAAGGGCTTTCAAGAATAGAAAAACAGATTCGACATACGCACTTCACCTTCTAGATCATAATCATTCTTTTAATGACAAATTTAAAATTCTTCACATTCAAAATAAAGGCCTTAAGCTATCTTTGTTAGAATCTATGGAAATCAACAAATTAAAAAACACAGATATAATTCTGAATGACCAACTTGAGACAAACAGTTCTCCTCTCCTCAACCTATTTCATTAGAGACTATAAATTTGTAAACCCAAGCCAAAATAGATCACTTGAGAAAGGCAATCAGCCGAAACAGCTGTAGTGATAATATTTAAAATAAATTTTGTGGAAGTTTGAAAACAAAGTTTTCAGTGTTTTATTGTTACATAAAATGAATTTCCATCAAGTAACGGTCGAATCCATCAATTACTAAATAAATATATTTTTAAATTGTACTTCTACCTCTACAACGCGGAGAACAGCTGGGAACTCACAGCTGGGAATGAGTTCCTAGCTGTTCTCCGCGTGTAGAGGTTCTCTCTCACCGGCTCTGCAACTCGATTCAGCCATGTGTTACCTCTAGTTAAATTTAATTTAATACTGAACATCACAGTTATTTTACAATACAATGTACAATCTTTTATAACTAAATGTAATAAAAAGGGTTTTTACCCTAGTATTTTGGTGGCTCAGGCATTGTGACCTAGCATTTTTCGATTTTAAAACCTAATGATGAACTGTGTGGTCCGAAAACGTTTGTTTTATTGATGTAGCTCTTTTAAGGGTTTTTTAAATAAATATACCCATTTACAAAGACTAACCTCTTTTTGTGATACGTGGTATACAGCCAGCTACAGGAATTTTTTCCTTGTGGATTTTCTTTCTAGTAGTCGTAAATGATAAGGTGCATTATCTAATACTATAATTGAATTTGGTGGTATGTGTTCAATCGTCTGCTCAAAATACTCTCCGAAAACCTCATCTGTTATCTCCTCGTGATAGTCTTATGTGCTTTTGGACTGAAATTCCAACAACCCATGCTTAACAAACCTTTTTTCACTGCCAATGTGAGGGATTATTAACCTACTGTCTTTACCAGAAGGTGGGGAGATACCAGTAGACCAACTTTCCATAAAAGCTTGCCTGGAGCTTAATATATTTTTATCTGACCAAATTTTTTTTAGAGAATGACCTGAGTTTACTCACGTTTCATCCTGGTAGAAGATTGGCCTTCCTTCAGCCCGGAATTTTCGTATGGATCTTAGATAATTTCTTTTCCAACATATTATCTCCTCCAGGTCAATCAAAAAGTGATTTTCGGTCTTTCTACGAGACAAAGTGTTAAGTGGTACACACACTTAAGTAAATTTAATGTAGTAAACATTATTATTTTCTGGCTGTACATAGGAAGAATCATAGTAAACGGTTTTATGATACTATAGTAAAATCTGTATAGCTATTTCTAAACATATTCATCAATTTTTATAATTTTTTAGGCCATATATGTTTATTTCTCAAACTCAAATTGGGTATGTATAGATACGACAGAAAAAGATCTTTTAGCAGATGCAAGGAAACATTATTATTATCTTAAACTAGTGGACTGTGTTGAAACAGTAAGTAATCTGTATATATACAGTATAGGTAAAAGTTTATGGTCGGTATAGACCTCACGTGTTGCCAAACTTATTGGTTTTATTTGACCTGTTGTCTTTTTACCATTTGAACAATGTTCCAAGACAATCAAATTTGGGCGAAATGAATCTAAATGGCAGCTTACTGTTTTTTATTGGGTATATGCCACAAATTTACTTATAAAATTTTTAATGTTTCGTATTTTAAGTACAATTTCCGAATTAAAAATCATTTTTACCAATCTTATTATTTTTTCTGGCACTTGGAATTCTTTTATTGTTTCTATTAAGTTATTTATGTCTATTGTATCGTAGGCAGCTTTCTAATCAATGAAAAGTACTTGTGCTGAAATGTTGTATTTATAGCAATTGATCAGGATTTGTTTTAGCAAAATTTTTTACTCTGACCGTACCGACCATAGTATATTTCTTCTATCTCACAGCCAGGAATGACGGTATTTGCCCATTTCAATAATGTAGATCCGATTTTATTTTCACCACGAGTAGTAGTTCATTAAAACTTTTGTATACATCTTCTTTATCAAAACTCAAAGCATTTCTAATAATATGCTCTTTATTTAAAACACCATTGTATCGTGTATTATTTGATTCTTAAATAAAACTAGGCTTATAATATTGATTGTAGATATATATATATATATATATATATATATATATATATATATATATACATATATATATTGCTAGTTTTAGGTTGGTATCAAATCACTACAACTTTTTGTGGTTATGTTTTTTAATAATTTAAAAATAATGAGCAAAAAAACTAGCTTGCCTGTAAATGCAGTAGAGAAATTCACATAACTTCTCAGTAGTTCAAGAATCTTTCTCCCACGAGCATTATGGTACAATATTCTTGTAGGAGTATATCCGAAAAAACGTAAACAATCCATGTGATTTGATGCCGTACATCCATCGAGCAAAAAGATAAAAGAGGGAATCTAATCGTTATGAAAAGGAGACCAAAAAAGTGGTCTCTGATGGCGGACATATCCGGAAATGCAAAGGCGCTAAATTTAAATTTTCCAACACTTGTTAACAATACCTGTAAAATATTTTTCAGACAAGAAAGTTTTAATTAAATATTAACGATAATAGTCTAAAAAGTGACATAATTGGTAAAAAAACTTCAATATAAATAAAATTTCATGTGACAGTTGGGACAAACAATAACATAACCTAACTAAATTTGACTTCTTAAACAAGGAAAGAGACTGTCTATCCTTGTCTAAAGTGGCCTCTCAAGATGGCACTTCCTGTCTATCAATATGTTTACCCCCACTACCTTTACATTCCCTCTTTTGTCTTATTGCTCGATGCGTACATCAAACCACTAAACACAAGTGAACTAAAAGTTTTACAAAAAAAACTACAATACAATATACTTAACATGACATTTGACAGCCTGGCTCAGCTGTCAAATGTCATCTCTTGCAAATATGAAATGTGTGCATCTACAAGTTTTATATTTTCTAGGTTTTTTTTATAATACGGAAAAAGTATCAACAGGCTAGTTTTCTTCACATATATCACCATACTGGTATAGTCATGGCTGCTTTCTTGGGATTTAGATACGACTTCGGAGACACTATCTTGGTAATTGGAGGTTTAAATTCACTCACACATGTTTTAATGTATGTTTACTATTTGATGAGCGCAATAGATTCCAGATGGAGCAAATATACCACAATAAAGAAGGGCTTAACGATATTACAGATTGTAAGTAATATTTAGCAATATCAATTTGTTATAAATTTATTTATTTCAACCCTAGAATACTAAGGTTTCTTTAACATACATACGTATATACTAACTATACGTAAATTTCACGTACTTACTGATTTAGGTCTAGTATTTTCTTTTTATTTCATACCTATTAAAACAAAATAGTTTAATTTCAAGAAAAGTTTATTTAGGAACGATACAAGTAAAAAAAATTGAAATATTAATAATCCAAACAGAAACAACATTAAATAGATACTTTTGACATAGAACAGAATCTGGTAATAATATGTACAAAATAAACCTGTGCATATAATAAACATTACAAATATAGAAACGATAACCTTCTATTAATACATATTCCATAAACATTTTTATTTGATGATCTCCACACAAGGCATTCCCACACTTGTAACATTTTGGTAGTTGTCATTCGTTTTTTGCTGTAGAGTATAAACTACAGTAAGTCTGTTTTCCTTTTCCTTGGAGACCTCGACAGTCTTTAGCAACATGCGTTAAATTCAAAAGCATAAAACGACTCTCTTTAAGACTTCTTGATAAAGTTGGTACTGTTTCCAGTCTTATCTGTTGTCACGGCTTCGTTAATTGTTCATGAAATTTCAGCATAAAATGTAATCTTGATAATAGCTTCTGTTTTGTTTTTAGTTGCATTGTGATGGTAGATTACACAAGCGTTTACTTCTACAATATTCATCATATTCTAAAATATGCATAGCAACCACCTTTTAGTCTTCCTATTACAGCAAATGTTCTGAGACATTTGGTCAAACGTATCTACAGCCCCTTTAGTTGAATTATATGTATGGATTATTTCGGGTTTTGTTTTTTCATGATTAATGTTTCCAGAAAAATGCACAGTTTAAAGTAGAAGAACTGTGTTATTTTGCTAAGGTTTATAAGATAATAAAGTCATGTTTTCATCGTACACAAACATACTTGAACCGCATTTCCAAGCTTTAGGAGATTCCAAGTAGTCCAGGCTGTGAGGCCGCTCCCGTTGGGAAAATGTTTCTGATTCGGTTTCTTCGCGGATTCCGGTTAAAAAATGTCCCCTTTAAACAAATCTGAAGGGTGCCGGGCAAAATTTTTGGGCAGAAATTGTTTGAACAATTTTTTTTTAACAAATTCCAAAAATATTTTTTTTTATCTAGAAAACGTCCAAAAATAATTTTTTTTAATCTGAAAAATATGTTTTTAGGTTTTTTGGGTCATTTTAAACAAAAAAATCTCTAGTCATTTTTCTCTAAAGTTGATAGTTTTCGAGTTATAAGCGATTTAAAGTCTAAAAAACTCGAAAATACGCATTTTTGAGGTTTGAAAACACATATGTAAATTATTATTTTTGAGGATACCAAGTGTCTGAATTGAAGTTTAAACATTCAACTTCAAGATTGTGAAGAGTAATCGGGGCTTATTTTAATTTAGACCGTTGTTTTTTAATTGTTAAATATGCGCGTACACTCGATTTTTGAGCCGCCGCGGCGCCGCGCTCTACCGTGTGCCTCTATCGTACTTATGCATAGTTTACATATACTTACAAATAATTATTATTTATTGAGTATATATTTATTTATATCAATTGAGTTATAATATAAATTTCGTCTAAAGTCTAATAATAGTTACATAAAATAATTGTACAAAAGATTGTTAAATAACACACTAATATCACTCAGTAAAAGTATCTTTGTTTTCACAAAAATCTAAATCACATCCACATAATGGTACACAGTTGACATGATTTTTCTTGCAGTTGCAAGCATTAGTTTTGCAAGTCTTTTTGCATTTGCACGGTTTCCCAACCCACCACTATCAGACATATAATATCCATATTGTGTAAAATCGAGAGTTTGATAGCGGGAATATATGGCATTTCGCCAAATATATGTTTTAGCGAAAGCTCTTAACAAGTGTTGGTAAAGTGCGTCAGAGGTACAAGGTATATTGGCTAGATTAAATTAAATTTTTCAGGCACACTGTCTTTTCGTCGAAGAGCAGCATTTTGTATTGTTATGTAAAAATCTACTTTAGGTTTTTGCACTAACTTAATATTGTTGATGTTATTACAAAAAATACAAACTAAATTTTCTTCGGTAAGTTTTCATTTAAGAAGAGGTACGGAAAAAGACATTTTAAATCCATTCACAATTTTTTTAATAACACATTAATAATATAATACCTTTTTAATGGGCATTAAACAATAGTCTTCCTAATGATCGTTTAAGTAATAACAAATCAAGTATGAGCGCGCGATTGTTAAACAGGTAAAAACTTGCATTTTTGCGACAGTATATTGTTTTTAAAACACCGCGCAATTTAAAATTAAGTTTACTAATATTAATATTTACTGCATTGTATTATTTAAATAATAATTTAAAAATATTATTTAAAATTGATATAAATAAATATATACTCAATAAATAATAATTATATTGTTCAAATTTGGAAGAAAAAAAAACTATATACGGTTATTACATTGCGATGATTGATTTATTTAATTAGCCCAATGACAATAATTAATACCTACATAAATAAATTATGGAAAAAACTATGTTAATAAACTTCAAGGATTTGTTCGGGTTTTTTTGCGTAAGTGTATATGTAAACTATGCATAAGTACGATAGAAGCGCACTCTAGCGCGCCGCGCCGCGGCGGCTGAAAAATCGAGTGTACGCGCATATTTAACAATTAAAAAACAACGGTCTAAATTAAAAAAAGGCCCCGATTACTCTTCACAATCTTGAAGTTGAATGTTTAAACTTCAATTTAGACACTTGGTGATCTCAAAAATAATAATTAACATATGTGTTTTCAAGCCTCAAAAATGCGTATTTTCGCGTTTTTCAGACTTTTAATCGCTTATAACTCGAAAACTATCAACTTTAATAGAAAAATGACAGAAGACATTTTTTATTTAAAATGACCCAAAAAACGTTTTCTAGATAAAAAAAATATTTTTGGAATTTGTTTAAAAAAAATTGTTTAAACAATTTCTGCCCAAAAATTTAGCCCGGCACCCTTCAGATTTGTTTAAAGGGGACATTTTTGAACCGGAATCCGCGAAGAAACCGAATCAGAAACATTTTCCCAACGGGAGCGGCCTCACAGCCTGGACTAAAGAGAAAGATAATAATTTATTCGCAAAAGGGATGCTGGAAAACCAGTTGTCCATTGTCACATTACGTCTACTTCCATGTAAAGGTCTCGTCAGGCTTGTGACAAAATGTTCAAGCTACCCAAATGTCGACTTTACACATTGAAATCCCCCACTGACTCACCTGACAACATCATAAGGAATCAGATAGATTATATAGCAGTACCAGCAAGATATAAAAACATGATAAAATCATCAAAAACGTACCCAGGTGCCGATATTCTCATGGACCACACTCTGTTGGTATGCAGAATAGTCATGAGAGTAAAACGGCTCAAAAAAAGAGCTTATTTAAACACAATCGATATTAAGAAACTCAATAACCCAGAAACCGAAATAAAAGTACGAGAACAACTAGGAAAGACAATAAACGACATTAACGAGAACACGTCGGACATAATAGAGAGATGGGATAAATCGAGGGAAGCAATCCAAACAACATGCGCGACTCTATTAAAGCGTGACAGACGGAAGAAGAAAGAATGGATGTCTGATGAGATAATGGATATGCTGGATGAAAGACGTAAATTCAAGAATAAAAATCCAAAAAAATACCAGCAGATCCACAAAATCATAAGAACGAAAATTCGAGAAGCCAAAGAAAAATGGTTTTTCAACGAATGCAAGGAAATAGAACAATACGAACGAAAATACGACAGTTACAATATGCACACAAAAATAAAATTAATGACAAACAAGAGGAAATTCAATAATTCACCCAACAGCATAAAAGATAGCGATAAAAATCTTATCTCGGAGCCATCAACGATCTTAGAAACACGGAAATCATTCATAGAAAAAATATTTGCATCTGACAGGACTGATGATCACCTATATGGAGAAGGAGAAACAGGACCTTCAATCCTTAAATCGGAGATAGAAGATGCCATTGCAGCACTAAAAAACAATAAGTCAGTAAGTCCGGACAATACACCTTGCGAAATATTAAAGATCCTATGTAAATCAGACAAACAGTCCCTTGATAATCTAGTTGTACTTTTTAACAACATATATAATAGCGGTAAAATCCCGGAGAACTGGCTGCAGTCAACATTTATTACAATCCCGAAGAAACCAAATGCCCAGCTCTGTGATGACTACGGGCTTATAAGCTTGATCAATAAGGTCACTAAAGCGTTCACTAAGATAATTCATAGAAGAATGTATGATAAATGTGAGTCAAATATTGATTGATCGCAGTTTGGTTTTCAGAAAGCACTTGGAACTAGAGAAGCAATTTTCGCTCTCCAGGTGCTTATACAGCGGTGTAGAGACGTTGATTAGGACGTGTATTTGTGCTTTGTAGATTTTAGAAAAGCATTTGACAATGTTAATCATGAACAATTGATAGATATTCTGCGAAAGACAGGTATCGACGACAAGGACATTCGAATTGTGGCAAAATGATATTGGGGTCAAACAGCAAGAGCAACAATTGGCAACGAACTCACTGAAAGTGTGCAGATCAAACGAGGTGTCCCTCAGGGGTGTATATTATCCCCACTCCTATTCAATATGTATTCCAAGGAAATATTTAACAAATGTATGAAAAATGCAAACGAGGGCATAAAAATAAACTGCGAGTTAACGAATAATATAAGATATGCTGAAGACACGGTGATCATTGCCAGTACCATAGACGAATTACAACAGGTAATGGAAAAAGTTTATTCAGTTAGTGAGGAATACGGCCTTAGCCTCAACTTCAAGAATTCGTAATCGACAATTACGGATAATTAACATACTAATTGACCATGTAGAATCTTATATGTACCTTATCAAATGGATTTTCTAACTCCTCTAGATTATCTTCTGCATCACTTAAACCACTAAAGTCACTTTTACGTATCTTCTTTTTCTTAAGGTACCTTCACCATTACTGAAGTTTGGCTAAGACTACAGCAAATTGCTCTCTATCTTGAGCTGTTATTAGTATCGAATATGTGTCTATACCTGTCCAGTCTCTTACATTCTTTAACCAGGAGCATTTTCTGCTTCCTGGACCTCTTCTTTCTTCCACTTTTCCTTCCATTATAAGTTGTAGAAAGTTGTAATTATTTCCTCTCTAAATATGTCCTAGATAACTCGTTTTCCTGTTTTTGTACAGTATTTAGGAGTTCTCTCTCAGTACCCATTCTTCTCATCACCATGTTGTTGGTCACGTGCTCTGTCCAAGAGATCTTCAGCATCCTTCGAAAAACTCACATCTCAAAGGCTTCTATACGCCTCATACTTGTAATTCCGAGAGTCCATGTTTCCACTCCTTTTATTTATAATTGTCTCCAATGCTTTCTCAATAAGAGGAAGCTTTAGATTAACATTTGTTTTTGCAGATATCTTATTTATACGTTAATAATAACATCACGTTAGAATTACATACAACATTTTTTAGGCGGATACTAACCTTCTTCTTCTTAACATGCCATACACCAAAGTGCGTAGGCGACTATCTCATTACTAGAATTCTGTTCTTGGCGGCGTGACACAGCTCACCTGTATTGTGTATTCCTGTCCATTCTTTAATATTCCTTAACCAGGACAATTGTTTGCGGCCGGCTCCTCTCCTACCTTCGATCTTCCCTTGTAGGATTAACTGTGGTATTTCATATTTTGCTCCTCTCAATATGTGCCCAAGGTAACCAATCTTGCGTTTTTTAATTAATTCAAAGAGTTCTCTTTCCACGCCGGCTCTATTAAGGACGTCATCGTTTCGAACTCTATCCACCCAAGGTATGCGCATCATTCTTTTCAATGACCACATTTCAAATGCTTCAAGTTTGTTGATAGATGTTTTTTTCAAAGTCCACATTTCCATGCCATAAAGCAAGATAAACCATATGTAGCACTTGACCATTCTGTAGCGTATTTCGAAGTTTAGGTGTTGATTACATAGGAGCGGTCTGAATTTCACAAAAGCTTGTCTTGCCATTTGTATTCGGGTTTTTATCTCGTGTTGTGGATCCGATTGGTCATTGATTGTGGTGCCAAGGTATTTAAAAGTTTTCACGCGATTTATACGATTGTCACCTATGCATAATATCGGGTTTTCTGGAGGGTTTCTGCTAATGACCATATATTTCGTTTTCAAAATGTTGATTTTGAGGCCATATTTTTTACCTATGCTATTCACCCTATCAAGTAATAACTGCTGATCTTCCAAATTATCAGTTATAATCACTGTGTCGTCCGCATAGCGTAGGTTGCTAATTGGTATGCCGTTCACCTTAATGCCTAATTCCGTATCTTCTAATGCTTCCGCAAATATATTTTCAACATATAAATTAAAAAGCATCGGAGAGAGTATGCAGCCTTGGCGGACACCTTTCCGGATTTTAAATTCATCCGTATATCGGTCTAGATCAATCCTCACCTTTGCCATTTGGTTCCAGTATAGATTCTGAATAATTCTGATCTCCTTCTGCTCAATGTTGGCCCTATGTAGTAGTTCCATCATGATATCATGTTTAACATTGTCAAATGCCTTCTCGTAGTCGATGAAGGTGAGGTAGACATCTTTTCGTTGATCTAAGCAGTTTTGTATTAAGGTGTTCAAACATAAAATTGCCTCTCTTGTTCCTAGTCCTCCCTTAAAACCGAATTGTGTTGACCCGCTAAGTTCTTCTAGTATCTTATACATTCTTGAGTGTAATATCCTAAGGAAGAGTTTCAACAAGTGACTCATTAAACTGATTAAGCGGTGTTCATTGCATTTTGTGGCATTAGCTGTTTTTGGGATCATCACAAAGGATGACTGCAGCCATTCTCGCGGAATGTAACCAGTATCATAAATTCTATTGAACAGCCTTACCAAGATTTCGATATTCTCCTCGTCTAGTAGTTTTATTGCTTCTATATTAATTTCATCTGGACCTGTTGCTTTATTCATCTTTGTGGTTCTAACTGCATATTCTATTTCACTTCGCATTATTGATGGCCCTGATAAGTTTTCGGAAGGAAGTTTGCGCGTTGGTTGTGTTGGTCTTTCGTCATTAAAAAGGCTTTCTGCGTATTCTTTCCACGCCATTGCTATCTCTTCTTCTGACTCTATGTATTCGTTTCTGTCGTTGCGTATTCTTGTTCTGTGGTGGCTTTTGTGTATATTCGATATTTCTTTGATCTTCTTATGTAGTCCAAAACTATCTCCTTTTTCCTGCAATTGTTCTATTTCGTTGCACCTTTCCACCATCCAACGTTCTTTTGCTTTTCTTAATTTTCTGACGGATTTCTTTGTGTATCTGTTTGTATTTGTCTTGATTACATTGATACTAACCACACGTATCTTTTACGTACAAAGTGGTATAACTACCACAGTCAAAGCCTAACCCAAATTAAAATCAAAGCGAGTCGAGTATTCATTTGTTTTATTGACTATGAGGTGAGGATAGCATAGCTTACGCGGCCACAGAATAATAAACAATCAGAATTCTCCATGGAAAATTAAGTACGCGCATCTCCTTCGCGCAGACGTTCCGCCATGTTTTAGAGGGAACCAGTGTTGTTTATGTGGTGTACATAGAAAAATGATTGACGTACGGCAATCATAGACATACTATACAATTATATTAACATTGTTAAATATAATAACATAAATAATAATATAATTAAACATAAATATAAACAATTACATAACCTCAGAAATCATATGTCTGTGTTATGTGTTTCCTTCTAAAACATGGCGCGCGCGCTGAAAAACTTCAAAGGCGGCATCTGAGAGTGGACATTCTGGTTGTTTATTATTCTGAGACGCGGCTAAGCATTGTTTAGTTTTCTTTTAGTAGCTGTCAGATTAAAATCGGTACGTCAAATTTACGTACGTTAGTACTCTAGCTTTAATATCAATTAAGGGAAAAATGCTTTAGACGTAAGCTTAAGAAAGGCATGACAAATAATTTCATAGGTATGTCTAGTGTAATAAAGCGAACAAGGATAACTGTCATCAACGGACCAAGAAGCGAAAATATTATTTAATACGAATGTATAAGAAATAGCAGCAAAAGAGCCAAATTACCAAAGGGCTAATAGGTAAAAGAAGACAGCTGACGGAAAAAAACGGCTCCAACTACACAACAATAAAGAAAAAAAGGAAAGGAAAAAAGAGGTGTTTAGGGAGAAATGACAAATAACAGATAATGTCTACATATTTAGAAATATTATTGGGATGAAGGTTGAAACTGTAAAAGCTACTACGTTCGATTTGGTTTAGAAGCTATGTTCTTGTGGCTTATTTTCAATAATAATAGTACATTGTATTTAGATTAGATTTATTTATTTATATTAACTTATTTTGATATCATTTTTAGGTGCAACTGAATATGATCTTGTTTTTGTTGACAGCAGCAAAATTTATTCCAGGCTGTAAATCAGTGCCGCCATATAGTTTATTTTTCTGGATTTTGCAAAATGTGTTTATGATCAATTTATTTGTAAGATTTTATATAAGATCGTATGTAAATAACAAAAAGAGTGATAGTAAGAAAAACTAATTGTATTTATGAAATAAATATTGCATAAAATATTTCTTTTTTTTTAATTTTTCAATTTTAACACTTTTATAATTTTGATTAAAACGATTTTAAATTAAATTTTTAAAAAGTCCACCACGTTCAGCCAATCAATTAGTTTACAATTCAGTACTATCTTATGAACTAACCTAGAACATTCCCACCTCTAATTCGCCTACGTGACGCGTTGTTCGCACTCGATATCCCTGGAAACTTCGAGTCGCTTTCGAGATGCAACCGCTACACGAAACATCCTGAATGCATGTTCGTAACACTGCTCTTCTCTTAGATCTGAGCGTCCCGATCAGCAACTCTGTATGTAGGCCCAGGATAGCGGAATCTACAGGACTCTCCAGCTCTGCATGAACCCCTCAGAAAGAAATAACAGTCTACTGTCTTTGAAGGACACGATCTCTTCGGATTAATGCAACACACAGTAATTCTTACACCGGTTTCTCGGAAGATCACTTCAAGCATGCTTCTGACAATCTTCCAATCCAGATTATCTAGTGGATGGTCTATCTTGGGTAAGGCCAAATTCTTAATGTCGTAATTGCAGACGATTTTCTTCAAAATAGTTAGAGCACATCATATATCCTCGTAGGTTGCCCTGTCAGTATACGACTTCCTGGTCCCCATATACAGCAAAGGTCGAGAACCATCTTCTAATCTCAGTACTTTTCCAACTTTAGGCTGCTGTTTTTTTTAACTCGTCCAAACGAACGAATTTCCTATAAAATACGGATGAGATTCCTTTAGTCATCTCAAGATCTTGGGCAACACAGTGGGCTAGAGAGACGTTATGCGGAACACTAAAAAGATCCTGCTGAACTTCTTTGGTCACGCCGAATCTAGCAACTCTTTCTTTCTGCGTAATTTGATATAAATTACGCATCATCAAATTACGCAAATCAATTTACAAACGTTTTGGAAAAAGGTTGACTCGAAGTTTCGCCCTTGGTCGGAGTGGATCTCCAAAAGAACACCAAATCGGTTAAAGAATTCTTTAACCTCTGAGGTAAGTACCTCTGAAACGGTAGCAGCTTCTTGATTTGGTATCGCGTAGGCATCAGTCCATTTCGTAAAATAATCCATAGCTACCAGGATATATTTATTTCCGTCATTCGTCTCTGGAAGTGGACCTGCAATTATACCTGCAAATATAACCCAATAGAACCGTTCTCGAACCTTTTGCAGAGTCAAACTTTTTAAACAATATAGATAAATCGAACTACATATTCAAAAATACTCTTCTTTCTTCTTACATACAGATATTATTGTACCAAATTATAGTGAAAATATATATTTAAATAAAAATACTGTTCTATCTATAACAAGCAAATACAAAGAGGCAATAGCTCTATATACAGGTACGTCTAAATCCCCAGATGGAACCGGATGGGTTTTTTTATACCATCAGAACATATAGAAAAGAAATTCAAACTAAACCCGGAAATTTCGATTTATACAGCAGATACCATTGCAATATATGAAGCTTTATTATATGTAGCTGAAGTTAATTTTGCTCATATTATAATTTTTTCGGACTCCTTGGCAGTGTTAAAATCCATTGGTAAATATGAACCACCAACCTTACAAGATTGCCCGTACATTTATAGAATTAAACATATTATTCAAACTCTTTTAACCAAAGGAATCAATGTACATTGTCTCTGGATTAAATCACATGCAGGATTTGACCATAATGAATATGTCGACTTATTAACCAAAGAAAGCATTTTAACCGATACTGGTATTCTACATAAAGTAACGCTTTCTGACAGTATTGTTTCTTGCAAGTTACCATTGCTTCAAAAGTGAAGCTATCAGTAGAAGGAATACTCTTTTGTGAACCAAAATAGATACTCGATAATTCAGCCAGATATTCCCATTCTAGGAGAACTACTCGCAATATAAAAAGCATTAGAATATACACTAAACGCCAACTTAGACAGGTAATGTTGTTAATAAGGACTTGTTGTTAATAAACAGCACATGATATTGCCCAAAACAGGTGTACCAAGTTGCATTCAAAAATCTCCCACACATTATACAACAAAGATACAGGAATAAAACTTTGTAGAATCACTCTTTAAAACATGGATGTTCATCTAAAATTAAAATTTACCGGAAAAAGGGCACATAGGCCTATGTGCCCCTTGTCTTTAAACCTCCTCAATTACAACTGTGAATCTAAATAAAATAAAATCGAAAAATAATATGAGCTAAATTATAATGAGACAGAACAATCTAATGAAAAGAAAACAAAGATTTTATAAACCGTGTAGTTTATGAATAAACTAAGTAAAATACCCCTTTCGTACATAACAATGCAAACATTGTTCGACCAAACATTCCGTTAATATAAGCTTTCTATATATCGAACCATCCAATAGAAATAAAAAAAAATGATAATAAAACATGCACAGACGGCTTCCACATTTTCATCGAGATGGGAAATGGGATTCCCTCATATTTTCTACGTTATAGTCATATTCGAACATTTGTTAGACATCTGAAAAACTCCTATAGATGTGGAGATGTGTATAGCTCTGTTTCGTCGGCGAGGAATGTGCATGGCTCATATCCCGATTTGTGTATACGTTTTAGGGTAGCGTGAAGGAAGCTCAATTGTTCGTGAATGTCTTGTAAAAAAGACCGACATTTTACGTACTCAGGTAAAAATAGAACATTTATAGAAATAAACAAAAATATTATTAATGTCTAATAGTGTGTGAGGAAAATATGATAGATTATCTTTAGATTAATGCTAAATAGGAATTAACAAATAAATATCTGTACCTCGGAGGGATAAAACATGTTCATTTTTTTTCAATTTTGATATTATTTTCGAATATAATGTGAGGCCATTAGAACCAGAGTGGCCTACCTCCATATTTTTCAAATATCCATTTTATTCAACCACCGATAAGTAAATGTTGAAACGGATATTGCCATAGTGGCCTAAAATTAGTTAAAATAAAATACAGTATAATCTGTTCACAATTTGTCGATAGCTCACTACAAGTTTAACCCTAATTAGAGAACTGAAATACAGAGAGAATAGGTAATACGATATAATAGTAAAAACCAACCTGAATTAACGGTTTAAGATGTTTTCGACTAACCCACCTTGTATCTGAAGGAATACAATACAGCAATCAACCTTATAATCCGATTACGAAGGTATTTTCGTTATAGATGACCGACCAATGTCGTAGAGTATATTATGGAAACATTTATTTGAACTAAATAAATATATTTTTTAAATTGTACTTATATTAGTTAAAGTTGTATTAAATTAGTCGCCTAAAGAAACATATAAAAACTATTAAAGAAACATTTCTGATCTTAGTTCCTATTTACAAAAGCGTAATCCATTCTTATGCATTTACCGCTGTATTTTTGTTTTAATAGAACTTCTTTATTTTATTCAAAAATATAGTATAATTTTTAATTGAAAATATTTTTTATTTATTCTAATAAATATTTTATTCTGCGCTTAAATTTTCAAAAATTCTTTTTAGTTTCCTCAGGATTAAAAAAAATGGATACATTTAAAACACATTGAACATTTTGACAGGCGACATTTTACGCCTTTCCCCTTTAATACCGTACGATTACAACTAATATTACTTACCTTATATAATTACGATTAGAAAACTATTCAAATTCAAAATAAATAGGATCAACTTCGGAATCGGAGTCGTCTTGAGGGTTAATAATTAGCGGTTGTGTCTCTACGGTCGCATCAATTATGTTATCAAGATCCCACATTTTTTGTTCTTCTTCTATTACATGTCTTACGGCATCTTTCCAGTTTTGTTCTGTAATATATTGTAAAGACTCGTATAACAATTCACGTACAGCTTGTATTTTATATGACGTATTTTTTCTAGCCACACAACTTTTCATTTGTGCCCAAATGAGTTCAATTATATTTATTTCGCAGTGGTAGGGTGGAAGTCTAAGGACTGTGATGTTTCGCCTCTTCGCCATTTTTTCAACTACGTATTTCTCGAACTTAGATTTGTCTTACCGGGCAAGTTTTAAAAGTTTTGCTTTTACCATTTCATCTTCGTAAGGCAGATACTTATTCCGCAGCCAGTCAAGAATATCCTATTTCTTCCACGCATTCGTTGGAAGTCTTTCTACTAGTCGTGAATGATAAGATGCTTTATCTAATACTATAATTTAATTTGGTGGTATTTGTTCAATCATCTGCTCAAAATACTCTTCGAAAACATCAGCTGTCATCTTCTCGTGATAGTCTTTTGTGCTTTTGGACTGAAATTCCAACAAACCATGCTTAACAAATCACAAATTTTCACTGCAAATGTGATATAATTCTTCTACTGCCTTTACCAAATAGTGGGGAGATACCAGTAGACCAACCTTCCATAAAGGCTTGCCTGGAGTTTAATATATTTTTATCTGACCAAATTTTTTTAGAGTATGACCTGAGTTTACCCACGTTTCATCCTGGTAGAAGATTGGCCTTCCTTTAACCCGGAATTTTTGTGTGGATCTTAGATAATTTCTTCTTCGACATATTATCTCCTCCCGGTCAATCAAAAGTGATTTTCCATGGACGTATAAACATAGATGGACACAGCAATAAGATACCTTTAACACACAATGTTTTGAAGCTTCGATACAATGTGATGTTTCCGCGATGAGCATAAGCGTGCTTGAATTTTTACTCGCGGGTAATTATTCAGATTTTAAAAATTGGAAGTAGTAATAATGTATTAAAATATGTTCAAAGAATTTAAAAAAAAACGAGAGTTTAGCTATTAACAAATCACGTCTGTATAGAAAAATTAAAATACAATTTTATTTGCTTTAAAATTAATACAATTAAATATAGTTGAATTCAAGTTATTTTTTTAATAGATATCAAAATAATGCTACAATAAAAAATCGTTATGTTTTCTCCTAAATTTGCTACCCAAATAGTTCGATTGTCAATATTATTTGGAAACCTACATAGAAAAATAAATGAGTTTTATTCATTTCACTAATTTATTTGTATCCATGAGAAATATTAAATTAAAAAGGTACTCAACAGATCTTTTTTAATCAGATGAACTCATGAACTCATATCTTATTCAATACATTAATGAACATGAATAAACCCAATGGTACGCCTATTAAAATGTAAACAAACACGCTTCCTCATTTCCTCATCTTAAATAATGTAAATTTTATGTACTTACAAATGAAATGAGAGATCGGGATCTGAATATTTCGTTTATTTTATTTCACTTTTCACAAATATCACTCAAAATATAGCCAAAATATTAAAAAACAACTTTTCCTCATCTACTGTAAAAAGTAAACAAACATGGAACAGCATCTGAAGTTTGACGTAGATCCATAAGACAGAGAACTGTAAACAACGGTTGCCATTTATAAATAGTTTTTAGTGTTTCTACATATAAAGTAATTTATTGATATCTATTAAACGCTATTATTAAATGATAATGCACACTATGTGCACATTTGGTATTTTGATTACAATTAAGACTATTCAGAGAATGTGACCTATTCAAATAATTTTCACTACACAATTTTATGTAAATAACTGAGTCCATCTGTGTTTATACGTCCATGTGATTTTCGGTCTGATTTCTCCCACCGGAAATTTAATTCTTTTAAAACTTGCCACAATTTAGTTTGTCCGATATGAAGCAAATCCGGGTCGTCTCTAATTTCGTGTAAAATTTTGTTTAGGTTTGGTATTTTGAAATAAAAATCCATGAATTTTCCTTCGAATACCATTTTTGGCAAATTCATCAATTTGCCAAAAATTCTGAGGATTTGTTTATGGGATCTGATGTGTTTGTGGGATTCTGAGAAACCAGAGCATCGTGAACATTCAGGACAATAGTCTTCTCTCTTGGTGAATAGACAGAATCACTGACTGTACGCAACAGTACCGGTGTAAAACTTGATGATGTTGATGATGAAGCCATCACAAACAATCCAACAAAACGAGCACGAGCGAAAGGTACGTCTATGTTCGTAGGTATATGGAATAAAAAATCATTCACGCACTGCATAAAATTCGCAAAAGAAATATTTGAGACACTATAGTGAGTTTGTAATAACTTCACCCTTTCAACTTAAGTTTCGAATAGAAACTGAACAGACAAGGCACGTGGCCAAAGCCGGCCTCATTATACCCATTATATTATTAACAATCTGGGGAATTCCATCCTAACTATCTTACAACGAATAGTCCCTTTAGATATGAATTCCAGGTTTTCTGGTAAAGTAATTAAACGCAAAGATTAGTATTGAAATACTCAAAGAGATAAGGTATTCTTATTTAAAAAATTGTTAATGGTTAAATTCTTATTTTTATTAATATAATTAATCCAACATTAGCCGTGAAAGTTTTAATTGTTTTTTGCTAAATATATTAGTAATAAAACATTATTAATATTAATAAACATTTTGGAAAGAAAATTAAATGTAAAACGCATTAATTTTAATGAATAAACATCTCAGGGACGTCTTTGATGATACAAATTTTACGACCGCTTTATGACTTTGAGGCGTATTTCGTGCTCTCAACAATTTGTGAATGGATTATAAGTCTGGTTTTTTCATTTTTTTCTGGTTTATATTGTTTTTTTTTCGTAATATCTACTATAATTAAATAATGTTGTCAAATACTTTTATTAAATCTACTACCAAAATCTTTGTTTCTTTCTATTTCCAAATAAGAGATGAGATAAAGAAATTATTCAAATGTTTTTGATTTTTTATTTGTGTTAAATATATATAAATTTCTTTCGTACTAACAGACAACCTTGTGACTGGTAGTCTGCTAAACAATGAACTTGAAGAGATAAAGTACATGTAATGTCATTTTGTGAATGGTTAAGATGACAACTTTATCTTGCGACTTACAGGAACAGAAAGTGCCTCATTAGCACGAACACTATATATCAGGGCCGCATTTCTAGTCAGTTAGCGATCTTAGCGTTTAGTTAAATGCAGAATAGTAATACGAGTCTACTGACAATTTTTTAAATTAATGTTGGTATTTTTTGGCAAATGTACATACAATTTTTTTAATGGTTTACGCTAAAGTTTAATACTAATTTTTGTTTGGGGCTTTATTTATTTTTATCTGAGCTATATTTTTTACTTCTGGTTGTGTAGTTGTGTTGTCGAAAGGGCATTGGATTTTTTCATAATAAGGTTATTTTTATAGGTATCTTGTTTTGTTTCAACACAATAAGTAATACTTATGCTTATTCTTCTTACGGTGCCTATCCATTCCAGATGTTGGCGATCACCATACCTATCCTAACTTTACTTGCAGCTATTCGGAATAATATATTAAAAAATACGTGAAACAACTTTTGCTTACAAAAGTGGTTTTACCGCTTGGTAAGGTTAAAAGAAGGTGGGCCGAAGAACTGGCAAAACAAGCAGAAACAACTACACAACACAACAGAACTAGGGAGTTTTACCAAATTACTAGAAGACTAACAAAAAATGGATCCAACTGTTCGAATATTGTAAGATCCAAGACAGGCGAATTACTTACTACAACAGATGACCAAGTAGAGAGATGGAAAGATCATTTTCAGGAGATGCTAGGTATTCCCAGAGATAACGCAGATAAAATTGTCCAAAACCCGCAAAACATAGACTTGCATATTCCTTGCGAGGCCCCATCCAAAACGGAGATAATAACAGCTATGAAATCTCTGAGAAACAACAAGTCACCGGGAATCGATAACACTGCTGCTGAAATACTTAAAGCTGATCCGCATCTAACTGCTGAACTTTTGGTCTTCATAATCTGAAAGGTGTGAGAAACAAACCTCATTCCAGTGGGATGGAAAAAGGTAACATTATCAAGCTTCCAAAAAAAGGCAACCTCACACTGTGCAAAAATTGGAGAGGAATAACCTGGCTTACTGTCATAAATAAAATTTTTACGACTATCATACTGAAAAGAATAACAAACAAGGTTGAGTTTTAAGCTCATCAAGCAGGCTTTAGACCAGAATCCTTCTGCATAGACCACATTAATACTGTGAGGGTAAGAATGGAACAATCGGTTGAATGGAACACACCCCTATACATGGTTTTTGTTGATTTTGAACGTGCCTTTGATAGCTTGTCACGCTGCTGTATGGAAAATTTTAGAGCTAAGAAACATCCCGCAAAAAATAATTTCTATTATAAAGTCACTATATGCCACTGATACGAAATGTAGCGTGACATTGGGATCAACAGTGACGAATTCGACGTACTTACTGGAGTTAGACAGGGATGCGTGCTTTCTCCGTTTCTTTTTAACATAGCTATAGACTATGTTCTCTCCAAACTAGACTCCGACAAAAGAGGGATACAATGGACGTTAACCACACGCCTAAGCGATCTAGAATACTTGGAAGATATATACCCATTGGGTCCAAGGTTCCAAGATCTGGCTTACCAATTGGAAACACTTTCCACTGAAGCCAATAAAATAGGTTTGAAAATCAATATTAGTAAAACCAAGTCTATGAGAATAAATGCAAGGAACAACACGCTATTTTCTACCGACAATATGCAGATTGAAGATGTTGAAAACTTTACGTATTTTGGAAGTGTGTGTCATAACAGAAAACGGAGGTACAGAAGAGGATATTCGTATGAGGATACGAAGTTTCAGCACGCTCAACCCTGTTTGGAGATCTGGTGAGTATACTACAAGGACAAATATCCGAATATTCCGATCAAATGTCACTTCTGTTCTACTCTACAGATGTGAAACCTGAAAAGTGACAAAAACCCTCACAGACAAACTGCAGGTCTTTGTTAACAAATGTCTACGAAGAATTGTTCGTATATTCTGGCCTAACACCATCAGAAACGAAGATCTGCTGCTATACTTGACCGAACAAAATGACATTAAGTCCAGAAAGTGGGGTTGGATCGGTCACACACTCCGAAAAAATAGTTCCAGTATCGCAAAGACTACCCTAGAGTGAAATCCCCAAGGGAAAAGAAAGAGAAGTCGCCCAGTACAAACTTAGAGAAGATCCATCATAGACGAGATCAGAGGCCAAGGAAAGTCTTGGAATGAGGTGAAGGCCTTAGCGCAAAATAGAACCCGATGGCGCGTTTTCACTGAAGCTCTATGCTCCACTTAGGAGTCCAAGAACCTTATATATAAAAAAGGAATTATAATAATTACTACTTTACTGTTATAATCTACAATTAAAAGTATCAACACATTATATATTTACTTTTTACTAATAATTCCTTTCCAATTTACTCCCACAAATCGGCTTTAATGTCTTGATTGTGGTATGTTTTGAGCCTCTGATCCCATCAACGAGGTTCATTTTTCACCAGATAAATCAAAATTTCTTTGTTCATTTCTGCTATTTTGCTTTTGCCGAAACGAAAAATCTGAATGACACCAAACAAGTTTGATAAGAGAAGCTACTCCGATATCGGTTGTTATCTGATCGGAGTTCCCACTGCAGTATAGGCACTATGTATTAATACCTTGAGTTTGTTTTCAATCCGACGTCGGCCGACGTCGCCGATATCGGATCGGGAGAAATACGGATCCAATGTAGGTCTACACTAAGATGCAGTTTTTTGTTCGGGTGGCAGAGTGTTTAAATTACAGTTCCTAACCCCAGAAAATTTAAAGTAATTTTGTGAAAACCAGATAACTTTTTTTGTTTAAACTTTTAAAGTAAAAATAGACATTTTTTTGATATTGACATTTTGATGGAAGCATAATTGCTTCCATAAGAGTTGGTAAAGAAATTGTAATAAATAAAATTGTAGATCTTAGGGCACGGCTTAGCTGTCATTCTAATTGTTCTCCGTTTAAAGATTTAGTTTTGACATATGACAGCTGGCTTTATTATTTTTGACATTTGATAAATATCTAATCACATATTGTTCTGAAGAACGATTTCCGAAGTGGAAATTGAAACGTCAATAAACGTATTTTTATCTTTAATTGTGGCTTATTCCCAGTTTAATAGTAATTTATCTAATCACATTTGAGATTTTGTTTTTTTTTTTAAGTTAACCTCTGTGCACAGTTTCACTTATAAATATATTTTTTCATTTGTAATAGTTTATTTCTGCTACAAATTGTAGACCAGTAACAACTAGTAGAGTTGTAAGTTTTGTAGTATCTCCAACTACTAGAGTTTGTAAACGGATAGGACATAGTAAGTGTCTCTTTGTTATTTTGTATTTACTTTTGTAACTATTAATATAGTATTTTTGTATTATCTGTATTTGTAACTTTTTATGATGAGACAATAATAAATGTTTAATTTTTGTCTTTAAACCACTTTGTTTATTTATTTTAAATAAAGATTCTAACCCTTTTTCTTGTGTTTTTTAGAAAAAATGTACCTTTTCTTTCATCCAGTAGGAAGTTTCCTCGAAGCTTCGTTAATTTTAAATAGCTAGAGGACTTTTTTGTGTTTTTTAAATTTGTCTAGGAGATTCATGTAAGTAAGCCTTTGTTTCAACAAAAAATAAGCTTACAATAAAATTGTGAAAATCAATGCCAAAACCAATAGGCAAAGTGTATAAAATCGGTTGTATCTATAAAAAGAGTATTATTTTTAATATTGTGTCTTCTTCTTCAAGTTCCACTCCTATCGGAGATTGGAAATCATTCTGGCAATTATAATTTTATTGGTTACTCGCCTGAATAGTTCAATTGAACTGCATCCAAACCATTCACGGAGATTGCGTAGCCACGAGATTTTACGTCTTCCTACGCTTCTTCTACCTTTGATTTTACCCTGCATTATATTCCTTAGTAGTTCGTACTTTGCACCTCCCATGATGTGCCCCAAGTATTCCAATTTCCTGATTTTTATGGAATTTAAAACTTCGCATTGTTTTCCTAGTTGTTCGAGAACTTGTTCGTTTGTTTTGCGATCCATCCATGATATTTTCAAAATACGTCGGTAACACCACATTTCGAATGCTTCTAGGTTTTTAGTGTTGGATTTTTTAAGTGTCCAAGCTTCAACTCCATACAAAAGGGTAGAGAAAATATAACATCGAAGCATTCTTATCCGCAGCGATATATTGATATCGCGATTACAAAAAAGTTTTCTCATTCTATTAAAAGTTGACCGCGCAATTTCAATGCGGCATCTTATTTCTTTTGTCTGATCAGTATCTTCTGTGATCCATGCTCCAAGGTATTTGTACGAAGATATTTGTTTAACGTTTGTATTATCTAGTAATAGCTTAACTTTGATGTTTTGTGCTTTTGTAAATACCATGAACTTGGTTTTCTTCAAATTGATTTTTAGTCCATAATCGTTGGAATATATATTTAGTTGTTCAGCAAGGTATTGCAGTTCTTCTAGTGTTCCTGCCAGAAGGACCGTGTCGTCAGCATATCTTATGTTATTAAGTGGCTCACCGTTTATTATAAGGCCCTCACTGATCTCGGCAAGCACTAATTCTGAGATTGCTTCACTGTATAAATTAAATAACAAGGGTGATAAAATACACCCTTGGCGGACCCCACGACGAATCTGGATATCTTTGGTCAGTTCGTTTTCAACTTTCACTTTTGCTGTTTGATTCCAATAGAGGTTACAGGTGATTCTACTGTCTCTACTGTCTATGTTTTTATTTAATAAAATTTCTTTAAGTCGATTATGCTGCACTCTGTCAAATGCCTTCTCAAAATCAATGAAACAGGCATATAGTTTCTGATTAATATCTAAGCATCTCTGCGAAAGAACACTTAATACAAACAGTGCATCTCGTGTTCCCAGTCCTTTCCTAAATCCCATTTGTGTATTACTTATGGCTTCATCTAATTTCTTATGTATTCTATTGTGAATTACTTTTAAAAACAATTTCAAGACATGACTCATTAAGGCTACGGTGAGATGTTCATTGCACTTCTTTGCATTGGCTTTTTTGGGAAGCAGTATGAATGTTGATTGGAGCCATTCTTTAGGTATTATACCTGTTCTATATAAATATGGTATTGAATAGATCCAAAAGAAGAACAATAGATTCAGTATTCACAATTTTAAGTAATTCGATAGGAACTTCATCAGGCCCCGGAGATTTACCACCTTTAGCTTGTTTCATTGCATATTCAATTTCTTCCCGTATAATGTCAGGCCCAGTATCAACCTTAAATTATTTTGGTGCTTCTGTTCTCTCTTTGTCTTCAAAAAGTTGTGCTATATAGTGTGTCCATCTCTGCATTTTTTGGTTTATATCTGTTATAAGTGCACCCCTTTTATCTCTTAGTTGCCTAGTTTGAAGTGTTTTTCTCATTCCTGTTAATTCTCTAATTCTCTTATGCATGTTAAAAAAGTCATATTTTTCTCAATTTCTTCTAGTTCTTCGCACTGCTCATGTAACATTCTCTCCTTAGCTTCTTTTATTCTCTTTTTTATTAATCGATCAGTTTCATTATATTTAATTGGATTTTTTGTTTTGAATGATTTTCTTTCATTTATTAATAGTAGTATTTCTTCAGTCATCCAATCTTTATGTTTTCTATTCTTTGGTTTTAAGTTTTCATTTGCTTTTTTAATTATTGCTAGTTTTATATTTTCCCATTTCTGATCAATGTTATAGCTACTTTTATTCAGTTCTTGGGCATTACGTAGATTTTCAGTAAGAGTTTTTACAGTTTGTTCCTTTGTTTGTGGTTCCCTTAATCTCTTAATATCAATTCTACTTTGTGTGGGTTTTTTAACCAGTTTTAATTTGGTTCGTAATGTGGCTACTATGGGGTTATGGTCTGAACCGATGTCTACTCCAGGGTAACTTTTGGCGGACAGTATAGAATTACGAAATCTTTGTCTAATAAGGACAAAGTCAATTTGATTTCGGATTATTCTATTCATTGTATCACCGGGAGATTTTCATGTATACAATCTTCTTTTTGGTAGCTTAAAAAGTGTATTAGCTATTACAAATTCTTCTGTCTGTTTACTTATATTTATTGTTCACACGTATGTTTTTAGTAAGTTCTTCGTAATATAACTTAAAAGAAGTAAATATGAATGTAAGCCAAGTCCACTTCTGTATCAAATGCTTCGTCATATACGGTTTTGATGTTAAGTCACAACGTATCCATTTGGAGGAAACAAATGATGTCTAAACATTTATAGTGAGTGCAGACAGTTGCCGTTATCTCTAACGTCATTTGCATGATGTGCTATTTATTTTATAAAGAAGGTGTTAATAAAGTATTTCTACAGCATATATGGATGAAAACAATCGTAAGTATGGGTCCCTCAGAGCGTTATTAATTATGACGACATTATAATGTATTGAATGTTTTGAAAATTATTTCATGTAATTATTGACCAATTTAACAAATGCCAGGATCGTACTTAGCCACAGGTGAGAGCTTATGGCATTAAAGTAGTATTTCTATTGCAAGGTGGATTAAATAGATACATCAGTATCAGAGTGCACCAACTCAAAAAACATAGTTCTTCACAAATCAACCTGCAACTTATTCACTCGGAGAACAAATATTTTTAATCTGCTGTAAACGGTCCATTTTTTTTCAAATAGAACAAAATTTTGGAATTAGGTGTACAATTTATGGTTATTTTAGGATGATAATTTTTTATTTATTTTTTTTTTGAAGAATTTGGATTTTTTTTTTGAGTTGGTGCACTATGAAACTGTCAACACGTGATTTTTTATTAGTTAGTTCGTTTGGTACAGGGTATTTGTATGCAAATCAAATAAAATTATATTTAAGTATTTTTATTTTATTTATTTTTAAGTATTTATAAATATTTATTTCTTATAAAATCTTTATTGTTTCCTTGTTAAGGAAAAATATAATAATATCAAAATAATTCGGAATCGTCACTTTCTTCAGCATCTGCAGCTGTGGCAGAAGTTGGTAAGTTCTGAAAAAACTCACAGTGAATTCTGGGTATTGCATCGGGGGAACAGAGCGACAACAAATCACGTTTTTTAAGTGGTGGCACTCCAGGAGGTTTACTTGAAAGGATGAGAGATGTGTCGTTATAAGCCACTCTCGTTCTAGATTGTCGAATATTGATGACATTATAATTTTCGTCAAAATAAGACTTCTTATACATTATTTTGTGTGGCTGATCTTTCTCAACTCCTAGAAGTTGTATCTCGCTCCATTTTACTTTGTCTCCGGCTTCATTTACATTAAAGATTTTTCCCATTTTTTGTAAATTTTTCACGTCATCCACTTCGCATATTTCTTCTGTAGTGTACGGCCGTCCAGTTTTCTTAGCCAAGCTAATTATCGGTATCATTTGCGATGGAATATAGAGCGAGTTTCCTTTCAGACATCATTTTTTTTACTTTTTCTATGAGGGCATGCTTCGCATCACCCTCATTTTGAGTATGCCCAACTACTAATAATTTTTGGATTATGCTTTTGATTGGTAAGTTTTGACAGCAATATAAAAACAACTAAGTAATGAACTTAGTTAATAAAAAAGAGGTTAGTCTTCGTAAGTGGGTATATTTAGTTAAAAACCCTTAAAAGGGCTACATAAAAAAAAACAAAAAAAAACAAAAGTTTTCGGACTAAACAGTCCATCATCAGGTTTAAAATCGCCTAAAATAAGTATAAACCATTTAGTTAAAACAAACGTGGTTATGAAATTTTGACTATGGTTAAAAGCAAACTAGCCCCAATTGCGTTAATCGTCATGTATCGTTCAACCGGGACTTTCAACCCTTACATCGACAACTTTTCTCATAGTCCACGCTTTAAAATATTGCCTTACTTTCTTTGCCCGACTATCCTATACAAACTTCAACACCTTTAATCCTATACAATATTTGTGTTTCTTTAACCAACCTTTCTCTACACTATTGCCACACCTTCACCTCAAAAATTTTCGACCCTATTGTTAACTTCAGAACCATCCACATCTATCATAACAAAATATTTCAACATTTTTTCCACTCTTCACATCTACATCACATTCCTATCCATTCTTTTCTCTTTCATTATTTCTTGGTCAACTCATTTATCAAACATGTACTCAATAGTTTTAACTCATTATTCTCTCAAACATTATCTAACATTTTATCAAAATTCATATTATTTGTGCTTCTTCAAACAACCAGTATTTAAACTTTTGCCACTCCTTCCCCTCATTACTTTTCGACCCTAGTGTTAACTTCATAACCACCCACAACTATCATACCATAATATTTTATCATTCTCTTCACCCTTCACATCTACATCACATTCCTGTCCATTCTTTTCTTTCATTATTTCTTGGTCAACTCATATATCAAACATGCACTCAATAGTTTTAAAGTCAGTAATCATTCAAACATTATCTAACTGCCTCTCATTCGCTTCACTGTCGAATGGTTTAGTGGATGTGGGATCGAGCCCAAGCTCGGTGTACAGAAAACAAAAAGTCTAACGCAGCAGTTTAAAATTCTAGATGAATCTGCGGCTTAGACTAAGATATGCTGGGATCTGATCGGCCTATGGTGGAGCAGTACGGCAAGAGATAAGGGCTTGCGGCTTGGTGATACTCCTCCATAGATCCCTACCGGACAGGCGTAACGCCTAAAAAACCGGATATATATATATACAAAAAAAAAAACAAAAAATCCTTATCCAACATTGCTCACCTTCTCTTGGTCAACAACTTAGTAGCACACTCATACATCAAATTTTAGGTTTTTACAAACCGAATTTATTACTACTAAAATACATTTTGTTCAGGGTGCTAGATGCTGTAAGCACAAAGGACCCCTATTATCTCTAATTGTTGATTAACTCCTTTTCTCCTTTAACCATCCCCTTCTTCTTCAGTCATTTCCTCTACTTTTATTCTCATCAAGTCTCCGAGGAGCTCAGCCTCTTCAATTTTAAATTAATCACATAGGTTATAACTCTGATTTCTTTAGCCTGTAGATTTTCAATTTACCAAACTTATTTTTATTAATTTTTCACCATACTAACAGTCTTAAATACAGTCATTTAAATACGAGGTCTTATATTAGCTTCAAATATTTGCTATTAAAATTTTTACCTGTCCTAGATGTGATAAACATAAAAGGATAATTTTCATATATATATATATATATATATATATATATATATATATATATATATATATATATATATATATATATATATATATATAAGCTAATCTAACATAAAATACACTTTTAGACCATATTCCATACGACAAAAAGTAACATAGGTTGCCTAATACACAGGTCATCCTCTTAAACATGACTTTAACACCATTGGTGATTTCACATATAATCCAAATTTTAAATCCCAACACCTATATTGCTGTTATTATTTTTTAAAATCATCAAAATAATTTTTGAATCTTTTGGCTGTAGTAATACTAGGTATAACTAATATAGTTCCATGTTACATTGACATTTTGTTTTTGACACCGTTCATAGGTATATTGTAAATCAGTTTCCAGCTGTTCTCCGTGCGTAGAGCTTTTCTCCCCGGCTCTGGAACTCAATTTTTACAATGTATGTTACCTGAAGTCATATTTAATTTATTACTGAACATCACAGTTTTTCAACAACAAGATGTATAATCTTTTATAACTATATGTAATTTAAAGGGTTTTTACCCATGTATTTTTGGTGGCTCAGGCATTTTAACCTAGTAAGTATAGCCATTTTTGCTTTTTAACCATAGTCAAAATTTCATAACCACGTTTGTTTTAACTAAATGGTTTATACTTATTTTAGGCGATTTTAAACCTGATGATGGACTGTTTAGTCCGAAAACGTTTGTTTTTTTGATGTAGCCCTTTAAAGAGTTTTTAAATAAATATACCCACTTACGAAGACTAACCTCTTTTTTTGTGATACGTGGTATACAGCCAGCTACAGGAATTGTTTTCCTTTTGGATTAACTTAGTTTTGTTTTAAACCGTGCAATTATCGGAGTAAAATATTACGTGCTTATATTGAGTTGCATGATTCTTTAAATACTGCCAAAGACACCTACCTATTTCATTAACACCTTTGTTTGCGATACCTTCGTGCCACAAAAAACTATAGCCATGTTGAGACATATCAAATATAGTGAAGTTGTATCTTCGCTGTATATAAAATATAGTGAAGTTGTATTGTTAATCAGAAAAATCGATGGATAATTTAAAACTTAACTGTTCATCAAAACTTATATCCTATACATTATTACAAAGATAAACATCTGATTTAGCGGTACATTTTAAGTTAAATAGACACTTTAACATCAAAAATTAAAACAAATACGATTCTAAATTAAAACAAAATAAAAACAAACAAATTTCTAAATTCCATGTACAAATATTTTAAGTGCATTACTAAATGTTAGTTAGAATCAACGAACATACGCAAAAAATCTGTGCACCCTAGTAGAATTCGCCTACACCACAAGTTTGTCGCTTCGTTTTAATTCGATTTAACTTTTAGTTCGCAAGAGGATGTGTGCATGCCATTTAACTTATAAAACACGGCAAGTTTCCTCATAAATAACATAATGTAAGTAGTTCCTTCTTGCATATTCCGGGTTGTGATACCAGTTGTGCTGGTTTCGAAGTTTATGTACATACTGCATAGACTGTAATGATACTAATATTATTAAGAAAACACATCTTAAAGAGAGAACTATAATGATTTAATAGGATTTAAAATGTTCCAGAATAGTTAGATATATAAAGAACGAAAGCCCTGCAATGAATACGAGGCTTAAAAGCAGTACACATTCTTTCAACATATTGATGTTTTATTCGGCGTAAACCTACAACGAACATAGAGGTATAATATATTCTTCTTTTTTTGCATTCCAGGGATTGAGAATTTACTTTTTAACAGGCAACTTGACTAATTTTTATCGTATATTAATTCACTCCATATTCCTATTGAATTTAAAATAGAAACAAAACAAAATCAATCCATACATTTTTTTAATTTAAAAATTATCAGACTTAAAAACAAACATAAATTCTTTGTATTTTATAAACCTACCCATACTGACACGACTATACACAATTCATCATCCCATCCTACACAACACAAATTGGCAGCCTACCATAGCATGTTATATAGATTAATAGGAATTTCGATGTCAAAATAAAACTTTCAGATAGAATTAAATATCGTTAAGCAAATAGCAGTAAACAATGGGTACAACGAACACACAATTATTAAAATTTTTATTTAAAAACTACATAAGAAAGCCCTGACATTGTAGCGTTTTTTTATTTAAAGTGTATAGAAAAGATTTCTGTGTTACGCTCCTGTTGTTTTTACCAGAGAAAACAATCGAAATAATATTTCAAGTTTTTTTGACGAGATTTTTAAATGCGTATATTTCTACCGATTCAAAAGTAAATATAGATGTTTTTTTGTCTGTGTTTAGATTCAAATATCGAACCCTTTGTTATAAGCCAGGTAAAACTCAAGTTTAAAATACGCACGTATTTTGTTAATTTGTATTATGTAAATTTATGATGCCCCCTGATAAAAAAAAAGGTTTTATTTGTTTTCTTCGTTAAAAACGCAATAAATCATGAATTCCCCTAATATTAAAGTTGTTTTTCGTTATTAGTCGAGGGTCAAAAAAAGAATATTTGTTTGTTTAGGCAATAAAGGAACATTTAAAATTTGTTTTTTTTGTCGATACAAGCGAGGGGATATTGTTTTGGTTCTTGAGTTTGTGGGGACAGGTTAGCTGCAAGACGGAAGGGAAATTTTTGGCTAGATTCTGGTAAAATGTAACGAAGCAAGAGGAGTCGACATTTAGATTCCAAACAGGGCAAACATGTGAATAGGTCGACGAGATTAAAAAGAGCAACGAGGTAGGCAGGTGATGTAAGGCAGCTCGAGTTGAAAGGACTTGGGCATTTTTCATAAACAGCCGGTAATTTTGTGTAATGGGTTAATTAATCAGACCTGTAAACAGTGGACTCTCCGTAAACATGACGGATTAGCATAGAGAAACCACTAAAAGGATTTATGCAGTATACCAGAACATGGTAAAATTTTAAAGCAGTACATAGGGTGTGCCACCAGCTTCGTGTGTCATCTGTTTGCCCCAACCTCGTTCCTGAGTATAGAAATGTTTCCTATGTCCCAGTTAGAGGATTTGTACAAGTAGCTTCCAGTCAGAGATGTAACAAGTTTTTTTTTAAGTTGAGTGACGAAATATGTAAATTTTAAGGTAACAATTCAATATATTAATTTTCAAAGTAAAGACAGATATTTTTTGGCTAAAGTAATAATTGCTTTCATTCTTTGTCATCAAAATTAAATGTGATACCTGACAGCAAGTTTAATTTGTTTTTTTTGTTATGACAATTTTAATTTGATTATTATGTAGAAACGATATTTCATATATAAGGTTAAATTTATATGTTTTCATTAAAAGGGATCCTTAATTTTTTATAATCTAATTGGCCATAATATAGTAAACAAAGAACATGTAAGTTTTTGTTATTTGTATTATGTTATATGATATGTTTCTTTTATAATATGTATTTTTGATCTGTTTTGTTTGAGACAAAAATAAATGTTCAATTTGTTTCTCTGATCTGTTTTGAGTTTTATTTGAAAAGGATATTTTTTTCTATATTTTTTATGTTATACAATTATTTCCCTAGTTACAACTAGTGGTTGTAATAGGTATAATTGGGCACCTCAAGTGGCGCCCTATATTAAATTTCTTGAGGTGTTTCCGTTAATTTTCATTCTGTTTGTCCCAAGAGATTTGTATAAGTACCCCTTTATTTCTTTTTTTTGTAGTTGCCCAATCCAACCCCCAATATCTTCAACTTATCCACGACCCAGCTCTCCAACAACCAACTGAGTGTCCGTAAGCACTTGTTTCGATTATTTTGTTTGCCCAATCTTGTCTCCCATATTCTTACCCTGCGGTAAGCAAAATAGTTGTTACAACATTAGTATTTCCATTACCAGAGAAAACACATAAAAACAATCACATCAGATTTTAGAATAAACAACAACTTAGGTCAATATATTAAAAACAACAACAGCCAAAACAAAAAGCACTTACTCAGTGGTGTATAAAAACTCAAATGTGGCGATTGCCCAAAAACTTACATTGGTCAAACTGCTAGAACTTTAAACAAACGTATAGCAGAACATAAAAGGTATATTAATAATACAAAAACAGATTCTACATCCGCACTTGACTTTCTAGATCATAATCATTCTTTTAATGACGAATTTAAAATTTTTCACATTCAAAATAAAGGCCCTTAAGCTATCTTCATTAGAATATATGGAAATCAACAAATTAAAGTATAGGTACAGACATAATTCTGAATGGCCAGACAAAAAGTTCTCCCCTCCTGTACCTATTTAATTCTTCTTCTTATGGTGCCCTGTCCAATTAGTGGATGTTGGCGACAATTCTGGCATACTCCTCTCGATCTTGTGTGGCTCTAAAGAGTGCATGGGCATCGAAGTTTGTCAAATCGCCTGTTTTTAAGCCATGACTATTTCTTTCTGTTGGATGGTTGGGAGGGAGGAGTAAACCTAGGTGGTGTTAAGATATCTAACTTGCGTTTCGCAGACGACACTACACTTCTGGCCTCTACTCCAGAAGAAATTATTAAATTATTAAAAAAACTCGAGGTAGAAAGTGCTAAATTTGGACTCATGGTTAACTACAATAAAACCAAAATCATGGTTATTGATCGCCAACAACAGTTTCCTGAAACCCAAACTATTGCGGAATGCGAGGTAGTCTCATCTATGATATATCTTGGAGCTCTAGTTAATAACACAGGCAGTTGTGAATCCGAAATTAGAAGACGCATTCAACTAGCAAGAGCAGAAATGAGTAAACTAAACGGGGTCTGGCGTGATCGTCACATTACTATGACAAACAAAAAGAGACTCGTTTCAACTCTGGTCTCTTCCATATTTTACTATGCATGCGAGACATGGACAGTCAAAGAATCAGATCGACGACGTATAGACGCCTTTGAAATGTGGACATGGAGACGCCTGCTTCGAATTCCATGGACGGCTCGCCGTACAAACATTTCGGTTCTGGATGAAATTAAACCGGATCAGCGTCTCTCCAGTACCGTTTACTATAGAATTTTAAAGTTCTTTGGCCATATCCATCGAAGTGATCACAAAATGGAGCGGTTGGTGGTCCAAGGAAGGCCTCAGACTCAACACCAACGCGGAAGATCTCCACAGCGATGGGCGGACATTACTAAAATGCTTCTCAATAAACAGTATACTGAGGCAATACGTCTAACTGATGACCGCAACCAGTGGAGAAATATTATCGATGATTTCTTTCTTCCGATGCCCCATTTTCCTTCCATATTCCCTTCGTTAATAATCTTTAAGAACTGGTACTTGGAATTTCGAAATAATAACTCAGATAGCAGTTTTTATTCTTCTTTCTCAAAAGAAATTCTTCTTTTTATTATTAGCAGCAATTCTTGTTTTTGCCATTCGATTTAATATTTCGACATTTGTTATGTGATCTGTCCAGGAAATTTTAAGTACTCTTCTAAATACCAATATTTCAAAGGATTCCAATCGGTTTATCACGTTGGCCTTTATGGTCCATGTTTCTACACCATATAGCAGGATGGAGTAAATATAACATTTTACAAAGCAATATCAAAGCGTTAAGTTAAGACATATGTTCCTTAGCAAGGTTCTCATTTTAGTAAATGCTGTTCTGGCTTGCTTGATCCTGCTACGTATCTCTACCTATCTAGATCTTTAGTTATTCAACTACCGAGATATCTGAACTTGGGGGCCTTTTGGATGTTCTTGTTTACTCTTATATTTATTTGGATATTTCGTGTTCTACTAACCACCATTACCTTCGTGTTGTCTATATTAACCTTCAAGCCCAGTCGTTCTCCATCAGTGTTTATTCTATCTATTAGTCATTGTAGCGTTTCTTGGTTATCAGCTATTGTGACTGTATCATCAGCAAAGCGAAGATTACTAATAGTCCGTCTGTTGATTTTGATTCCATCTTCAGTATCACTTAAGTCTCTGTCTAAAATCATTTCAGAGTACAGAATAAAAATGAGGGGTGACAGAATAGAATCCTGTCGTACATCTCTTTCGATTGAGAAATATGATGTAGATTTCAGTCCTACTCCCACAGATGCCATTTGATTCATACAAAGGTTCTTTATAATTTTAAGATCATTCTCATCTATCGAACTTTCGTGGAGCAATCTTACTAATTATGAATGATTAACTCAATCGAACGCTTTCTAGCAATCTATAATGCATAGAAAGATATATTTTTGCTGATATCTGCATTTCTGAAGTGGGACAGTTAAACTATAAAGTGCTTCTCTTGTGCCAAATCTTTATCTGAAGCACTCTGCCGAAACAGCTGTAGTAATAAGATATCATATCAAATTTTGTGGAAGTTTTGGATACAAAGTTTTCAGTGTTTTATTATTATAGAAAATTACTTACCATCACGTAGGTACCGGTCGAATCCATGACATAATTTGTTGTCTGTTTTTGTCATCAAAATTCGCTATGTAATATAACTTTTTTTGTAATTTAATATTTGATTAAGTATTTGATTGTTATCAATCTTATTTGTGTTGTTTCTATTTTGTTCTGCATAATTTTGTTTTTATCGATCAAGTAGATACTCTGCGCCTTGTTTACCTCTTCATTACTTCATTTTTACTTTTTTAAATTCATCCATAAAACAGACTAGTCGTAGTCATTGTCATACAAAGTTTGATCAATCGTTGTTCAGAAGTGGAGGGACAAGGGGGATGTGCTGATGACTAGTACCAAATTCGCTGACGAAATGGTGACAATGCAAAAGATACACGGTGATGTTGTAAAGCCAAAGAATGTCATCGATTTTAATAAATCGATAAAGCTCTTGACTGGCACAGCAGTTATAAATGCCTATGTCGCGCATCAAAGCATCATGATAACCAAATTCAAGCAAGAGGCAATTCGGTACATATTGGGAGATTTTATTGTCACACCACTCATTATGGAAAATAGTCACAAACTCAGCGATGGGTCGTACAAGGAAGGCAAGTAGCACAGAGGAAAGCAACCTCATTGACATGTGATGGCTGTAAAAAATTTTATTGTCTTTGCAGTTTTTTGGGCATAAATTCCGTGACAAAAAAGTAAATTAGTACTTTAGATACAATTTTGATATAATGGATATATTTGGTTTTATGAAAATAAAGCTTATTTTACCTAAAATGTGTTCTTACTATGAATTTATAACAAAAATATATATACAGGGTGTCCCAGACTAATTTACCCAGGCTATATTTTTTAAACGAATAGATATTTTCAAATGGGACAAAAAGTGATCTATTCTACTTGTAAAACACTTAAATATAGCGTAAAAAAAATGATCCCCTAAATATTCATCCCTTAGTTACAACCCCTAACTTTAATTTTTTTAATAGCACCCTGTATATTTTTTTATAGTTTTGGATGTGGTCTTCTATCGTCTATTCAACAGATTTATTAAAAATAAAATCGGTTTGTAAATCATCAAGAAATCAATTTATTTTTTATTTTTGTTAATTAGTGTCCCAGACTAATTTATCCAGGCTATATTTATTAACAAAATAGAGATATTTTAAAGGGTCAAAAACTGGTCTATTCCATTTGTAATATACTTTAATGTAGCGAAGAAAAAATCATCCCATAAATATTCATCCCTTAATTACAACCCCTAACTTTAATTTTTTTAATAGCACCCTGTATATTTTTTTATAGTTTTGGATATGGTCTTCTATCGTCTATTCAACAGATTTATTAAAAATAAAATCGGTTTGTAAATAATCAAGAAATCAATCAATTTTTTATTTTTGTTAATTAAGTGTCTCAGACTAATTTATCCAGGCTATATTTATTAACAAAATAGAGATTTTTTAAAGGGTCGAAAACTGGTCTATTCCATTTGCTATACACTTTAATATAGCGAAGAAAAAATCATCCTCTAAATATTCATCCCTTAGTTACAACCCCTAACTTAATTTTTTTAATAGTACCCTGTACATTTTGTCTAGTTTTGGATGTGGTCTTCTATCGTCTATTTAACCGATTTTTTTGTAAATAAAATGAGTTTTTAAGGTATCAAGAAAATATCAGTTTATTTTTTATTTTTGTTAAATTAATAAACGGAACATAACACCAACCACACTGGAAGATAACTACAAAGACCAAATTTTGAAAAATTAAAAATAATATTTAAATAAAAAGGGTGTGTAAGAAGTTATACTACTAATATTTCTTTTCTATTCTATTTTTTAAGGCTATCTTGATTAATTTAACAAAAATAAAAAATAAACTGATATTTTCTTGATACCTTTTTACAACCCATTTTATTTTTAAAAAATCGATTAAATAGACGATAGAAGACCACATAACTATAAAAAATGTAGAGGGTGCCATTAAAAAATTTAAGTTGGGGTTGTAACTAAGGGATGAATATTTAGGGGATGATTTTTTCTTCGCTATGTTAAAGTGTATTACAAATGGAATAGACCAGTTTTTGTTCCTTTAAAAAGTCTCTATTTTGTTAAGAAATATAGCTTCGATAATTTAGTCTGGGACACTTAATTAACAAAAATAAAAAATTAATTGATTTCTTGATTATTTACAAACCGATTTTATTTTTAATAAACCTGTTGAATAGACGATAGAAGATCACATCCAAAACTATAAAAAAATATACAGGGTGCTATTAAAAAAAAATAAAGTTAGGGGTTGTAACTAAGGGATGAATATTTAGGGGATGATTTTTTTCTACTCCATATTAAAGTGTATTATAAATAGAATAGATCACTTTTTGCCCATTCGAAAATCTCTATTCGTTTAAGAGATATAGCGTGGGTAAATTAGTCTGGGACACCCTGTATAGTTACATAATTTTTACTTCTACATATTATGGGCCATGTGAGTCGTCATTGACATCTTAGAAGCACAAGCCAAGTATGCTTTCTAGACCATCTATTGTCTAGAATTTATACTATTAAAATATATGTATTTAAAATTAGCTCGAGAAGACGTTGTTGAGTTTCACAGCATTTTTTGACGACGTAGCGCGTGAATTTATGCGCAAGTCCGTGTTGGCCTCTCATGACACTTAACCTGTTAATTGTAGTCTTTGGAAAAAGCTAGTTCGGACAAAAGTAGTCCGTTATTTTATAAATGTCATATAAAAGCAGTCTTTGTCTTCTACCAAAGAGGTAGACACATGGAACCACATCGGACCTTTCACAGTTTTCTTTGCTGAAAAATTGTTTTCTTATTTTTTTTTATAATAAAGTTATTATTTTTTTTATTTTATGATAAATAAATGCTGAATTTGTGTACTTTGTGAACGTTTGGTGCAAAAACCAGTAAACTTAAAGACTTTTTTTGTCCAAGCGTCAAAGCAATAGTTTGTTATCAGTTTGGTATTAAATTATTTTTCAATACCAATACTAAATTGTTATTTGTTTCGACAAAAATTGCTAGAATTAACAATATTGGAAAGTTTTTATTGATTTTCCACAAAATATAAAAACAAGAACAAAAAGAATCATTATACCCGTTTTTAATAGTTACCAAATTTCTGCAGAATACAAAAAAACTATTTAATACTTTTTATGCAATCAACAAATACCCACATAACATCTAAAACTTTCTACACCACTGAAATTGTTCTGCCTTTGTTAGGAATAAAACTATGTTTTCCATAAAGGGCTTAAACATTTCCAACAAGTTGAATGGCTGACATTGTGGTTCAGATTGCATCTCCGGTTAAATATTATAATTGAAATGAGGTTCGCTGCTGGTGGTGTCACTGGGGTTTGGTTATGAAGTTTTGCACTTGCTGTGGTGGTGGTTGTTGTGTGAGACTTCAAGGCGGTTTCTATTCCATGTGAATTTCGACGTCAAAATTCCTTGCAAAGATTCTGCGAACGTGAGTTTAGTTGATATTTATTTAGAGTGTTTTAAATATTTTTACCCAACATTTTTTTTTTAATTTAAATAATGAATTGAGGAGGTGTCAATCAAAATCAATCATGTCCATAAAAATCAAAAAATGAGTTAGCAGCTGTTTCATAATATAAAGAGTGAATCCTATTCTATGGTGTTTTCGGTTTCGGTTAAAATAATCATGTCTTGTTTAAAATGAATACACAATATTAGGTTCCCAAATTAAATGAAATCATGTCCACAGTTGGTTTCAATCATACCACCACTTGTCCATTCAGCTAATAGGAGTGCCCCGATTTGGTCACGTGATTTGACCATGTCAACACATTGTCTGTGTTTTCCCTCTAGGTTATGTCGATAGCGAGTATTGAGTTTGTATTGCACTGTGGTTTAATTTTAATATTATTATAGTAGTTTTTATTAAATAAAATTGAAATTTTCAATGGATAAAGAAAACTTAGTGAGAGTGGGCGATGCCAATGAAGGATCTCGTAAAAATAAAATGACTGTGGATAAAAAAACTAGAGCCAAGCTTAAGCGATACAGTACTCCAGTGGGATGTCGTGGGTTTGTTCCATGTAAACACATGAACAAAGGTATGAAATCTGCATTAGTTAGGCCTATAGATGCTATTTTTGTTCGAAATATCCTCTACAAAATACCTGACAAAAACACACAAGATAACTATATTGCCAGTTGGATAAATCAACGTAACATAAAGCGGCGAAGGAATAGGCCTACCTCTGAAAAATCAAAGGCTAAAAGTTTTAGTGTACAATATTCTATACTTTCGTCAACCGGTAAAGTTATACCTGTGTGTAGGAAACTTTTCATGCATATTACCATGGTGAAGGGAACAATATTGACTAATATTTCTAAAAAGGTGAAAGAGGGAAAGGCTGTTAAGAATCAGAGGGGTGGCGATAGGAAAAGTCACAAATCTGCTGCGAACAAGGAATCAGTCCGCCTTTTTTTGAGAAATTTAAGAGGAAAAGAAAGCCACTATAATCGAAAAAAATCGATTAAGTTCAAAAGATCAGATCAAAAGACAATTAAGTTTTTACTCTTTTTGCATTGTAGCATCAAACGCACAAAACCCCATATTTTACGTATGGACTTAAGAACTTGCAGGAAAGGGTGCGACTGAAGTTTCATCTGCAGTTATAAATTTCGCGAACTCCGCTAATTTTTCAAATGTAACAAGACTGAATCTATTCTCTGATGGGTGTGCCGGTCAAAACAAAAACAATACCGTTGTTCACACATTAGTGTATTACTTAGGATCAGTGCAAAATGCTTTAGATGAGATTGTTCTAACATACCCTGTTCGCGGGCATAGCTTCCTCCCCGCTGATCGGGTGTTCGGAAGGGTTGAAAAGTTACTCAGGAAGCAGCCTATCATTGCAACAAAGGAAGAGTACTACAATGTATATAGTTCTGTTGGAGAAGTACGGAAACTTGGAGAGGATTGGGGATTGATTAATGCTAAAAGTTTGGCTACACGATTTAAAAACATTGAAATGATATCTAAAAAGAAGAGGATTTTCGTGAGGAAAGAGAAAGCTGTCAACCGCAATGGACAAGAACTTACTGTTATCAAAGTGAAATCGGCACAGAATTTTAGGTTTGAAAGTGATTTTGAAACCTACAACAAGCCTCAAAAAAGGCTGGCATTCTGCAAGGTCATTTTCAACTCCTGTAGAGTCACTTCCACTGAGCAATATAGTGAAAGCAGCTAAGAAGAAGGACGTGGAGACGTTACTTGTGAAAATGTATGGTGATGACTGGCAGAAACATGACTTTTTATCTTGGTATAAGACCATAATAGTGGAAGTCCAGGACGACGAAATTGATGCTGACGAAGTGGACGAATCCTGTGATTGTCTAGAACCTGACATTGGACTACACATTTAAACATTTATATTTTGTGGAAAGTGTCGTTGGTAAATGTTAGCCATTTTTTAAGATATTTTTTGTAACAATACAATGGATATTTTAAGTAGTCTAATAGTTTTTTATCAACCCCTTCTATCAACGTCCATGAAGTCCAATCAAATAAGAACATGTCCTTTTTTTTTAAATGTATTTACTACCTTCAGATTTGAAATATTTACGAAGAGTCAGTTAATTTCAATAAATAAAATGATATATGCTAATTTATCCGATTTTTCATGTAAGGTTATTTACTAATACGATTTTTGCGATTTCCCTAAAACTTCTTAAGGTGGACATGATTGATTTTGATTGACACCTCCTCAATTAATGTGACAGTTGATACAATTAGTGTACATATATACCTAGGTTTACAATAATAATATGTATGTGTATTACAATGTATGTTTTAGATTTTTTGAAGCAGTTGACAGTCTAAGATAACTGTATTTTCTTCTAGGGTATCTCTTAGGGAGTTGGGTATGCTATATTTGAGTCGTTCACTGTTATATTTGGGACACTGTATTAAAAAATATGATTAGTAACGTCAGTTGAACCTTTGGTCAATGCTCAGTTTCATAGAATTTTGATCATATGACCATGATTGTGACTGCCCATCCAAGTTGTCATATTGTCAGCTGTTACTTTAACATTTTCGTTAAGACCAGGAGCCATTCTATCTACTGATGCCATACAAATATGTAGCTTTGTCGTGTTTTAAAAATGTTTAAACTGTTTGCCCTTGTGTCGTGTTGTGTTAATGTATAATTTAGTGATTCTGACATTCTCCATATATTGTTGGACAGTCCAAATTTTACGAAGTAACAATAAAACACTGAAAACTTTGTTTTCAAACTTCCACAAAATTTGTTTTAAATCTTATCACTACAGCTGTTTCGGCTGATTGCCTTTCTCAAGTGATCAAGTTGGTCATTCAGAATTATATCTGTGTTTTTTAATTTGTTAATTTCCGTAGATTCTAACAAAGATAGCTTAAGGCCTTTATTTTGAATGTGAAGAATTTTAAATTTGTCATTAAAATAATGATTATGATCTAGAAGGTGAAGTGCGTATGTCGAATCTGTTTTTCTATTCTTGAAAGCCCTTTTATGTTCTGCTGTTCGTTTATCAAAGTTTCTACCAGTTTGACCGATGTAAGTTTTTGTGCAGTCGCCACATTGAAGTTTGTACACACCACTATTTAAATGTTTTTTATTTTGGCTCTTGTTATTTTTAATATATTTGCCTAGGTTTTTATTTGTTCGGAAAGCTGGTGTTATTCCTTTCTCTTTTGTGTTTGGCAATTTCTGTTGTTATTTTGCCTGTATATGTAATCAAGCAGAAGGTACTGGGTTTTTTCTCTGGTGGTGGAAATACTAATTTCAGGGCTTTCTTGTATAGTTTTTGATTTAACATTTTATTAATTGTTTGTTCGTTGTATCCGTTGTTTACTGCTATTTGCTTAATTATATTTAATTCTGTCTCAAAGTTGTATTTTCACATCGGAATTTCTGTTAATCTATGTAACATACTATGATAAGCTGCCAGTTTATGTTGTGTTGAATGGGATGACGAATTGTGTATAGTCGTGTCAGTATGGGTGGTTTATGAAATATGGAGAAGTCATGTTTGTTTTGAAGTCTGCTAATTTTTAAATCTAAAAAATTTATGGATTGATTTTGTTCTGTTTCTATTGTAAATTCAATATGACTATGAAGTGAATTAATATACGATAAAAATTGGTCGAGTTGCCTGTTAGTTCCTGTGAAACATACCAGTACGTCGTCTACGTATCTCCACCAATATAAAAACTGTTTGAATACGGGATGTTTTGAAATCTTTGTCTCTAGATGATCCATAAAAATATCTGATAGCAATGGGCTTAGAGGATTACCCATTATAAGTCCTGCACTGTTATTTGTATATATTTTAATATTAAATTCAAAGTAGTCCTAGTGGAGAATCTATGGAAATCAACAAATTAAAAAACACAGATATAATTCTGAATGACCAACTTAAGACAAACAGTTCTCCCCTCCTCAACCTATTTCATTAGAGACTATAAATTTGTAAACCCAAGCCAAAATAGATCACTTGAGAAAGGCAATCAGCCGAAACAGCTGTAGTGAAAAGATTTAAAATAAATTTTGTGGAAGTTTGAAAACAAAGTTTTCAGTGTTTTATTGTTACATAAAATGAATTTCCATCAAGTAACGGTCAAATCCATCAATTATTTACGAAGTAAGTCTAAAACGTTATATAAAAAAAAATATCAACCATTAACTTTGAGTTTTAATTAATTTTCTTCTAAAAATGTTGCGTTTACTGCAATAACTAACACAAGGGCATACCAGGAAGAAATAGATAGGAACCTTCAGAATGACGTGCAAGATGAAACCGATATTGAACAACTTAACAAAAGGTTGGTGGACGCCATAAGGAAGGCACAGAAGCACTGTCAAGTTAAGCAAACAAGGAAACATGAAAAACTTACAGAAGGCACAAAGAACCTAATGCAAAAAGTAGGGGAAATGAAATATAAGCACACAGTGAACATCGCAGAGCTAAGGAATTTAAAGAAAACCATTTCCAAAGCTGTTAGGAAAGACATCAGGTATTTTAACACTAAGAAACAACTAATACCATAGACCAAAGTAGAAGCCTTAAAGTTCTAAAACGAAAGTTGAAGACAGGATATGCTGTATATGAACAACAATAAATTATGAAAATTATCGAAGAGTACTATAAAACATTAGTCTAGATGCTCACATTACACAGGTGTAAATCCCAGTCATACAAAATCAAGGATCATAGGAACTTCCAGCTATAACCGAAAAGGAAATCTACTCAGCGTTGAAAGGTATAAAGAACAGCAAATTGCCTGAAGAAGATGGCATTGTAAGTGAGATGTTTAAGTTAGGAGGTAAATGTGTCATAAAAGCCTTTATAATGCCAGAAAAATGGAATAGTGCCATTATGATAATATTGCACAAATAAGAAGATGTAAGAGAAATTGGAAACTACAATAGTATAATAAATACAACTTATATAAGCTCTTTATGAGAATAATTACTTACAGACTAGAACCTAAGCTGGATTTACACCAGACATTAGTACAGGCTGGATTTAGGAGTGGCTTTTTGAACCAATTTGAACCAAAGAGTGGAACCAATTTGTCGTCTAAAACTATTTATATATTTAAGTAGTATTTAAACGAAATTAGTATCTTTAAACTACCCAACTTATTTCACCAATACATTTTTTTCTAATTTTAAATTTTAGCGAGCTTGTCAACTGGTGATAAGTATTATTCAGCATAAACATTCAAGTAGCGTTTTGCTATGAGAAACAGCAAAGTTCTCGTACAATATATTTATCTAGAGGATATTGCGTACGTTTTGTAAACAGATGGTGGAAATGCGGAAAAATCAGACGAAAGATATATATGTTCGGAAACGAAACTTAATTTAAAAATACGTACGGGCTTGTTGGCGCTCGAAATATTTATATACCACCGGTTTTCATAAAAAATTTAACGTTCTTTATAGTCTGTCTTGGGTTTGACTCTCTTAAATTAATCTCAGAGGAACCTAGCATATAAATTTTAAGCTTAATTTTTTTAATAAGTAATAAATAGAGCTAAAATATTATATAGTGTGTCAGTAAAGTATGGAATAAATTCGATATTTCCTAAATGAATAGCCTTTTTAAAAACATCTAAAACACGTCGATTTTTAAGTTTAATGTTCTACATTCTACATCAAGATTTCATTATAAAAGATGATGTATATTGAGGTGATGATGTCATTGCCGTTTTTTATGTATCACCCTATGTTTTATATTTTTAATAGAATAGAATAGAATAGAATATTCTTTATTAATCCCATCAGATCACATTGTGATATAGGACAAGTCATAAACTACATAAAGCATGATCAACAAGTTATATACGACAATTACATAAAACAAGATAAAATATAGATTAATATAAAAATAAAAACAAAGATATGCAATATAGAGCGTCTCTGAACCCGTCGGTCCTCATTCTCTGTAGTCTTTTATTAAGTCAAAATATTCATTTAGGTTGTAAACGCATAATTGGATCAAGCATGCTTTTAATTTATTTTTGAATTTTTGAATATTGTTTTCATTTCTTATATTAAGTGGCAAACAATTATAAAATTTAGATCCTGCAAAATCAGGACTAGTTTCAAAGAGAGTTGTGGAGTGTTTACACACGCTTATCAACCTCCCGTGTCTTGTCGGGTAATTATGAAAGTCAAGGTTCAGGGTAAGATTTTGAAATTTAGTTTTGACGTGAATAATACACTTATAAATATATAAAGCATGAAAAGTCAACAGCCTGTGTTCAATAAAATATTTACGACAAGATTGTCTATTATTAATATTGAATATCAATCTAAGAATTCTCCTTTGAGTTATAAAAACTCTAGAAGAGTTTCTAGAGTTTCCCCACAAGATACCATTATAGGCCATATATGAATAAACCAATGCATAATACACACTTATCAATTGATTGGTATTAAATAGAGTTTTCCTGAAGGATCGCATAGTAACCCTTATTCATTGTTTTGCAGACTTTAGTGACATTTTCATCCCATGTCATATTACCTTCTAGAATGCTACCAAGAAATAATGTTGTATCAGTAAAGGTATTTCCTCAGAACTAACTGTGATTTTATAACCATGGAATGGTTTAAAGCGCGAGTAGAACTGCATACAAATAGTTTTCTTTGCATTTACCATTACAGAGTTCCTTTTACAGCAGGTTGTAAATTCCTGTGCTACTAAGTTCATTTTTGATATGAATTTGACTTCATTTGACTCGTCAACTACAATTGTTGAATCATCTGCATAAAGAACTGTATGGTCTGCAGGTAAAAAATGAGTCAAATCATTGACATATAAAAGAAATATTAGGGGTCCCAATACGTAGCCTTGCGGTACACCTCGATCAAGATTAAAAACAGATGACTTCTTATTATCGACTTTTACTAGGAATTTACGATGTTGTAAGTATGACCTTAACCAGTTCAAGAAATAACCCCGAAAACCAAGGGCTTATAATTTATGCAGTATAATTTCAATGTCAATAGAGTCAAAAGCCATAGTTAAGTCAAAAAAGAGTGCACCCACATACCTTTTTCGATCCAAAGCAGCGTGGATATAATTAAATAATGAAATAGAAGCACTCTCTGTAGATTTATTAGGAAGAAACCCATGCTGGCATTTATTTAAGATGTCACATTTATTCAGGAAATTTAACATTTTACTTTAAATACACTTTCGATAATCTTAGAGAGTACACTTGTTACGGTGATTGGCCTGTAATTATCAACCAAACATGGATCTCCCTTTTTGAAAATTGGACTGACTAATCCCGTTTTAAGGTCACTTGGAAACTTGCCATCCTTGACAGATAGGTTGATGATGTGAGACAAAACAGGAGATATATATGAAGAAATGTATTTAATTATTTTAGTGGGGATTTGATCAATACCTACTGAGCTGGTATAGTTTAAGGAAGATATAGCATTCTCAATATCAAATGGTGAGACTTCAGAAAAAAAGAATGTGTTGTTAATTGTCATAGTTGTGAAACCGTTAAAGGTATAGTTATTGAAATGTTTTAATAATATGTGTTTGACTGATGTACAAAAATACTCACCAAATTTTTCGCTATGTGTTCTGGATGTATCAATAATTTATTATTATCAGTAATGCTCTACTCAAAATTGTTTTTATTTTTACCAGTTTGACGATTCACAGTTGTCCATATCTCCTTCCTTCTTTTATTATTATTTTGATTATGTAAATAACTTTGATATGAGGTTTTTTTTATATCCTTTACCTTACGAATAAAGTTGGCCTTTTGTATTTTATAGTTATACATTAAATCTGAATTACCACTAACATTTGCTAGCCAAAATAAATCTTTCATCTTTTTACTAATCTGAAGAATTTCAGTATTGATCCATTTTCTGTTGGTATTAGTAGTTATGCGTTTTGATATTAAAGGACATGTTGTATCAATATGATAGGAGACAGATTTCAAAAAAGCTCTATATGCATCATCTACATCATTTGAATATGTATAAACATTTTCGAAATTCTCTGAATCAAGACTCAACAAAAGATTAGACAAACAATTCTTTGATAAGTTTCTATAAGTAGCTATCTGGGATGCAGCAGTATTGTTACTCTCAAATATGTTTAAACTAAAATGAAGTCCTAGATGATCACCTAAATTTTAGTTTACGACAACCTCATTGTATAATTGAGGAATATTGGTAAGAAAATAATCTAGTTTCGATCGTGAAATTACACCGTTTTTATTTGTAGATATTCTAGTTGGTTCAGTATTTTTACAGTTAAGTCCAAAACTAATCATAAAATCCTTCAACATAGAATTTTGCCTTGACTCTTTAAGATAATCGATGTTAAGATCACCACAAAGAATAATACAATCATATTTAACGTAACAAATATTAAATATATAATATAATTTATGTATAAAAATATCAATATCCCCATTAGGGGAGCGATACACATTGAGTAAACAAAATTTTTTTGAGTCACATTGAGTCACAATATTGGTTAAAATAAGTATTGTAGTAATATCGATGCAGACTGTCAGTTACAACTTTACGATACTTTTTATAGTCAATCTAAATCATTTCAAGATGCTCATTTGGCTGGTTGCATGAAAACATCTGACCACACAAATGTCAAGATACACCAAAAGAAACTTTGTGTCAATGTGTGGTATTATGTGATTAATATCAATGGTCTACAACTAAAATTGTGCCAAAATTTTATTTTATTATTATTTTAAATTTCAGTAAAACGTGTCACAATTATTCAGTCAAAAATTTTAGAGGGCTTAGACTTTGAAGAGAAACGTCATAAAATGCCTGATGATGTCATTGACTTTATGGGATCTCATTTATCATCTATTCCACATGACAAAAGCCATTATTGTGTGAAGAAAACATCTATTTTGTATTTTGAAAACCTAGAATTGGGCGGGAAAGACCTTTATCGAAGTTTTTATGAATATTATCAAGACAAGACCGGGCGAAAACTTAAAATGTCCTATGTGCATTATTTGCAGAATTTTTAAATCTCATTTCAACTATAGGTTTAGGGCCCCCAAGACAGATGTTTGTGATTTCTGTTCTGAAAGTGTGGAGAAACTGAAGAGAAACCCCTTAGGCGAGTGTAGAGTCCAGTTCGAACTACACAAAAGAAAAAGGAGGCGACAGTACTGAAAAAAACATTACATTGAACAGTCAAAGACAGATCCTACTCTAGTAGTCTTAGAATTTGACTACGGTCAAAACTATCTTATCACCAAACTCAACGTAAACAGCCAGTTTTACAAAAGAATGTTGTGGCTATATGCTTTTATTATTCACAATCACAAAGATGATCCATCCTATTTCTGTTGTTTTATGGAAACACAGGCAAATAAGATTGCCAATTCTGTTGTGTCATTTTTATTCCACTGTTTAAACAAAATTTTTGTTAAGTATCATAATGTAAAAAATATAGTTCTATTATCAGACGCAACAGGTAGCTAAAACGGGAATACAACTTTACTAAAGTTTTGTTCTTGGCTTTCAAAAATTCGTAAGGTTACAATAACACACCTTTATCCTGTAAAAGCCCATTCATGTTCACAGTGCGACAGGAACTTTGGGATAGTGCGCTCTAGTATTAAGAAAATAGAAAAGATTGGAACTGCAAAACCTTGGCTGGAAGCCATTGTAACATCAGGACAGAACCCTTCCAAGTTAGAGATGTTAATGTACCGATCCATTATAAAAGACTGGGAGACAGCCTTTGCTTGTTTTCAAAAAAAATTCCAGTTTCTATTCATGAAAAATTTACTATCATAAAGTATGTGATGATAAAGTTCAATCCAAATGGAACAATCCTCACTTCTAAAAACTACCACCCAACATTCACTCCCTTTCAGTATATGAACAGAGTGAGCATTAAAAAATTAGAAGAAGCTCAACCTTTGACAGTTCCTTTTTTAGAAGTCAGTGATAGTGCTGAATGACTTGAGTATATGTTTAACGAGAACCAGTAAATGAGGCTACTTTAATATATTTTCCTTTCAGATTTTAAATCAATGTATTGTTTTTTAATATACTTTAGTATAATATACATATTGGAACATTTATAATGTTATATTCTATCTGAATCGTATAAAACAAGTTTTCTAATATAGCCCGATATTAATTTATAGTACTTTGTTATGATCAATAAAGCAATAGCTGTGTAATTCTAAAAGATGTTAATATATTTATTTGTTCTACCCATGATCTCACAGTACTGTTTGTAGAAAATAACCTTAAATCAGATTTTTAGTTTTTCTCAAAACCACCATTTTGGCTACGTGCCCTTTGTCCGGAAATGTCCTCAATTGTAGAGCGTACATCAAGGGGTGAGAAATCTGAAATAATATAATCATATGGTAGCTGTTGTTTTAGTAATTTTTGTAGGAGAATTAACTTGCATTGTGTAACCATACGATTCGAATATGTGGACCAAGGATAATTGGGTAGCACAAGCAACAGCGTAATTAATATTTAAGTCACCGCGTAGAATTTTTCTACTTTTATTAAGCAGATCGTCCAACAAATTTAACAGGTTCTGAAAAAATAGTTCGGAGGAGGAATCAGGTAATCTATAAATGCAAAGAATTTATAGATTGAGATTTTTGTTATAAACCAATTGAAACTCAAAAAATGATTCATTTAGCAGAAAGTCATATTTTGGTATATGAGAGAAAGAATTAGTGTGCCACCCTACCGTTGAAGTAGTGGACAAATTCACATACTTAGACTTCCTGATCACCAAAGTGAATGCCATAACGGAAGAAATCAAGCGAAGGATAATAATGGCAAACAGATGCTATTTTGGACTAAGTAGATATATGAGAAGTAGAAACTTAAGCCAAAAAACAAAAATAACCATATACAAAACCCTTATACAGCCAATGTTGACATATGGATCGGAGACATGGACCATCTACAAGGCAGACGAAGATCTTCTGCTTATATTTGAACGAAGGATCCTGAGAGGAATATTTGGTGGCATCTGTGAAAATGGTGTTTGGAGGAGGAGATACAACTACGAGGTATACCACAGATATAAACCAATATTTCGTGGTAAAGACGTAGTATCTCTTATAAGAATAGGAAGACTAAGATGGGCAGGACTCTAGCAAGATCACAGCAGAATAACCCTCCTAGAAGAATCCTTATGTCATAACCTCCTCAGATGGAAGGATGGTGTAGATGAGGATGGTAGAAAGATAGGCGCATCAAGCTGGCAACGGTTGGCAATGGATAGGACTGCCTGGCGTAATAGACTTGGGAAGGGCTGTAGTACCATTGATGATGATGATGATGATTAGTGTGCCACCATGAGCTGAACTTGGACGATCATACCGGATCATGGAAGGCTAAGGAGGTATGGTCGTAGCGTTTTCCATCATACCAGAACATGGACGGTTAAGGAGGTTGGAGCGCTAGATGGTCGTAGCGTTTTTGCGTAAGTCTAATGTGTATTTATATTTATTTTCACTATTACCATCAATATTTCATTAGTGAAATCATAATATATCACATATACTTATATAGTTAAGCCATATATAATATTTAAATTCTATTTAATACAAATCTCATAATCCGATTTAAACGTTCCTGCAAAAATAAACCGAGTTGGCTTTTGCTTTGTATATTTATAAAAATAATCTCTACTTTCAACTGCCGTTCCAATTCATTTGTAACGAACTCCTTAAAAAGCGAGGATTAAGTACAAAACTTGTGTCGCTAATGACACAAAAAGATGTTTTCGTGCTAACTGGTATACGAGAGGTAAATATAGAGGATTAACGTTATGGCCAGAGTCTGGGAAAATGGTCCAGAACCGAAAACAAAGGGTAACAGATAAAAATCGCAAGCGTTGTGGTGCATGACTGTGACCAGAAGTTTTAAAGCTACTTAATGCTTTATAGGACAATACAAAAGGACCGTATAGCCTGCGATTTATATATTATTTGACGAAAAGTGGAAAAGCAAAAGGATTTTAAACTGCGTGTTTATAAGGCTAAAAGTTTATAACGCTATAACACAATGGTGTATTATAAATAATGGTCAAAAATAAGACTGTTTTATAAAATTTCATTTCTATCGCATTATACAAGCAAAAATCTACCTTATATAAGATTATCGCTTCTAAAATATTTTTTCTGCGTTAAAATGTTTGTGACTGCAAACCGTTCATAACTTTTAAAGGATAACGTGATATTGCACGAAATATAAAGTCGGACTCATGATCCACAGCTTAAAAAATTCCAAAGAAACTCATATTTTTGAAAAACTCGTTTTTAAATATTTAGATATTTTAAACATATAGTAAAAATGCAATTACTATTTTCGCTGAAAATAAGGCACAATATAAGTTTAAAATAAGTTTATTTTGGACGTTTCGATTTCCACTTCGGAAAATTTTATGAAAATTTTATTTTGAAAATGTTTTCCTAAGCGATTTCTGTAAAGAAGGTATTTAAATGAAATCGTAGGCTTCCACGGCCAGAGTCAGAATTATAGTTTATTCGTCTTCCGGGTTTTAACCGTGTCATTTGTGAGTGACCCAAAAGTGGGTTCATCTCGACGTTTCGCTACAATTGTATGTAGCTTCTTCAGGAGAACAAAGAAAAAGAAAACAAAAGACAGGAAGATGGGTAGTTAGCAACGGTAACTCAGTTACTCAACGCAACCAGAGGCGAATACTAACTACCAAGATGGGCATTTGGTCACAGTAACTCAACTACTCAACGCAGCCAGAGGTGAAAACCAAATGCCAGGACAGGGATTCACGTCCAACAGCTCAGAACACTAACGTGTCGAGAGGCGGGGAGTGAATCCGACGATTACTCCACTACCGTTCTATTTATAGTCGTGGTGACCTGTCGTGTCGGGACGTATCGGCACACTTCGTGGCGCGAACGTCAAGAAGTGCGCGCTGGCCAATCATGTGGCTGCATCGTGGTAGCGGGACCGGACGGCGGCTCTAGACTGAGATTCCAGATGGGAGACAAGTAGTATCCTTCCTCTCGATTGATATTATGTGGATTTTTTCGGATCTCTAGAGATTCGCGGATTTTCCTAGAATAAAAGAAGGGGCTCTTAGAAATAATATGGGTTTTTTCGAACAATATGGAATGACCAGTTTCTTGGCAGTGTTCTGCAACTGCAGAATGGGAGAAAAGACCTGATCGAATGCATCTTTGATGCTCTTGAATCCGAGTTTTGACGGAACGACCAGTTTCGCCAATATACACATGTCCACATGAACAAGGAATAGAATAGACACCACAGGAAGATAGGGGCGGTAATGGGTCCTTAGGAGAGGGTAGATATTGTGAGATTTTCTTGGGTGGTCGAAAAGTAGTCCTGATACCTTCTTTGCGAAGAATTTTGCCAATCCTATCAGTGACATTTCGATTATACGGAAAAAAAGCCACAGGAGTATTACCCGAAGATTCTGAATTTGTCGTCCTAGGGTGTAAAGGGGGATGTAGATGTCGGTGTGTAATATTTTGAATTGTGGACTTGGAGTAACCGTTGGCGACAAGGGTTTTTTGCAGATGGCCAAGTTCTTCTCTAAGGTTGTCGGGTTCAGAAATCGGGCCATATCTTCCTGTGGTGTCTATTGTATTCCTTGTTTATGTGGACATGTGTATATTGGCGAAACTGGTCGTTCCGTCAAGACTCGGATTCAAGAGCATCAAAGATGCATTCGATCAGGTCTTTTCTCCCATTCTGCAGTTGCAGAACACTGCCAAGAAACCGGTCATTCCATATTGTTCGAAAAAACCCATATTATTTCTAAGAGCCCCTTCTTTTATTCCAGGAAAATCCGCGAATCTCTAGAGATCCGAAAAAATCCACATAATATCAATCGAGAGGAAGGATACTACTTGTCTCCCATCTGGAATCTCAGTCTAGAGCCGCCGTCCGGTCCCGCTACCACGATGCAGCCACATGATTGGCCAGCGCGCACTTCTTGACGTTCGCGCCACGAAGTGTGCCGATACGTCCTGACACGACAGGTCACCGCGACTATAAATAGAGCGGTAGCGGAGTAATCGTCGGATTCCCTCCCCGCCTCTCGACGCTTTAGTGTTCTGAGCTGTCGGACGTGAATCTCTGTCCTGGCATTTGGTTTTCACCTCTGGCTGCGTTGAGTAGTTAAGTTACTGTGACTAAATGCCCATCTTGGTAGTTAGTATTCGCCTCTGGTTGCGTTGAGTAACTGAGTTACCGTTGCTAACTACCCATCTTCCTGTCTTTTGTTTTCTTTTTCTTTGTTCTCCTGAAAAAGCTACATACAATTGTAGCGAAACGTCGAGATGAACCCACTTTTGGGTCACTCACAAATGACACGGTCCAAACCCGGAAGACAAATAAACTATAAAAGGTATTTAAAGTCGCTCTCACATTAGAGGTCTTGACGGTTATATTGCCTACCACATAGGGTATTATTTTTAGGGGGTTGAAAACTGGGAACAGAATTTGCTGGGCTGGGAATAGGGTGAGAAAAACAACCCGAAACGTTTGCGAACTGTTACTCATGGTTTGTTTGAAGAGCTGTGTTGAAGATAAGTGAATAACAAGGAGACTGGAATGGGGTATCTACAAAAAAATAAATCAGAAGGGGTACTTACATGGATCTCGTGGATAAAACAACACAAGAAGATTCCTAAACTATTTAAAATGGACGCCGCTTACAAGAATCTTCCTGCTTGAATAAAAGATAGGCTTTTTTCCTCAAAAAAAAAATGCAAACAGGGGTTAAAATCTTTTTAAAGGAAATACAACTCTTGGTTTAGGGAAAAAAATTAGATATTTATTGTTATCTCACCACAAATAGTTACAAATAAAAATATTAATATTAAAATACAAAACAACTTACAATGTTAATATACCAATCATATTTATCAAAAACTTGCCATACATAGGAAAATTAATTCTCTTAGACATTTTCAATCACATTTACCTTAATAAAAAATTTCCTTCAATCTGGTCTGAATCAACAATTATTCCCATATTAAAACCTTTCAAATCAAAAACTTTTTCCAATTCAAAGACCAATTTCTCTTACAAATAATACATGCAAACTACTAGAAAAAATTTTAAATAACAGATTAATGTGGTTTCTTGAAAAAAACCAATTATTAGGCCATATCAAAAGCGGTTTCAGAAAAGGCAGAATAACTCATGATGCCTTAGTAGCTATTGACAATATTATATAAGTCCTTTAGAAATAACCAGAAAGTAATTGCCATATTTTTTGATATAAATAAAGCATTTGATACTGCATGGGGATACAACATTTTACAAACCATGTCCAATTGGGATATCCAGGGAAATTTTCTTGCCTTTGTAAAACATTTCATGAATAATAGGATATTTCAAGTACGAGTAAATGGAATTACCTCAAAAACAAAATGTCTTGAAAACGGTATTCCACAGGGCTCAACCTTAAGCCCCACTTTATTCTTAATAGCAATTATTAATATCGCTTAAGAGATAAAGCTACCTTTGAAAGCAGGTCTGTATGCAGATGACTTAGTTGTATATACTAGTAGCTGCAATATTACACTAACCTCAAACATTTTGCAATCATTTCTGCATAAACTAGAAGACTGGTCCCAAAAGACTGGTTTTACGTTCTCAGGTGATAAATCTCGTTTCATCGTATTCAATAAAAGAAAAACTGATTGCGAAACAACACTTACTCTAAATGGTATCAACCTAGAACAAGTAGAGAGCATTGACTTTCTTGGCCTAAGACTGGACAGTCAGTTAACATGGGCAGAACATATTAAAAAGCTAGTCGTATCCTGCCAATCTAAAATAAATCTCCTTAAAATGCTATCAAACCGATCTTGGGGAGCGGACACCATAAAATTGCTGCATATATACCAATCATTAATCCGAAGTAAACTGGATTATGGTGCAATATGCTATTCAACTGCGAGTAATTATATACTTAAAAAACTAGACATTATACAAAACACATGTTTAAGACTAATTCTGGGTGCTTACCGAACTAGTCCTGTTTCAAGTTTTCAGGTTATCCTAAATGAATCTCCCCTATCAAAACGAAGACAACACATTTCTTTAAATTATGCCGCGAGATTGTCTTCCAACCCTAATAACAAAAACTATCCACTTCTTTATAAAATATATCCACCTACTCATAGCCATCAACAAATTAAATATCCACCCATTAAAGAACGTCTAACGAGATACGGTTTTGACATGGAGCAGCTCACACATTCTTACCCTACACAACGAACTATACCTCCCTGGACTATTAATTTTCCCACTATTGATCTATCCCTCACGGCCTATCCAAAGAGTACCACAAATCCCATAATCATTAACAAATTATATCAAGAACGGATATTAGAATACACTGGCCATAACAAGATTTTTACCGATGCGTCAAGAACTGAAAACGGACACGCAGCGGCCTTTATTCTAGGAAAGTCTGAATAAGCAGTTCGCATCCCTCAATTCTGCAGCATTTCCACGGGAGAAGCAATCGCCATTTTAAAGGCTTTAGACATGTGTAAGAGTCATGCAAGCTCAGATTTTCTTATCATTACTGACTCTTTATCTGTTCTTCAGAGCTTAAGGCAAATATATCCAGTACATGCTATCCTGCAACAAATACAATTAGCACTTTATTACCTACAAAACAGACAAGTGAACGTTACATTTCTCTGGGTACCATCACATACAGGTATCGCAGGAAATGAAAAAGTAGATGAATTAGCAAAGAAAGCTGTTACTGACGAGCAAACTGAAATTATGACTACAATTCCATTCAGTGATATCCAGCTCAATATTAAACAGCACTGTGTAAAAAATTGGCAACAAATGTGGAATTCTACTAAGGCTAACCTTAAAAACGTGAAAACTAGGATTGGCACTAAACTACAATTTCCAGAAAACAGAAGGCAACAAGTGATTATAAACCGACTAAGAATTGGACACACAGCGTTAACTCACCAGCATCTCATAACAAAAGAACTACCACCTGAATGTTCCTATTGTGAATGTCCAATAACTGTTCAACATGTATTGACTGAATGTCCTCTTTATTCCTACGAAAGAGCCATCAACAACGTACCAGAAGAAGCAAAGAAACTTAAAGATATTTTAAACAGTAATGTATCTAATACAATCAAATTCCTTAAGGACATACGTTTACTACAAAAAATTTAAGTTTTATTATATGTATCTCTTTGTAATTTGTAATTTATTATGTGTAATTTAATACGCAATTTGTAATTAGTAAATTTGTATTTGTAATAACAACTGTAAAATCTGTAAAACCCGCTAATAACCTTTAATGGTTGATGCGGAAATTCTAAATAAAAAAAAAAACTTACAATGTTGTTTTTGTTTTACAAATCTAGACATTAAGGACACTATAAGAAACTTAAATTAATAATGGGCAACATTTTGTAGCGAAAAGAAATTATTACAAATGAAAAATATTTTTACATGGAACTATGCATAGAGGAACTATGCATACAAAAAGAAAGAGCAAAGATAATAAACAGTTGCAAACGCAAAGTTTGTAATTCACCAAATCAGCCAGGAGCATACATAAAAAATATAGCCGAAACTTTACAGAGTAATAATCCCAAACCTCTATGTATCGACGATCACAATAAATTAATATCAGACTCAGAAACAAGCACAACTCAAATTTTATAAGAAAAATGACACCAAAAGTAAAAAGATTAGCAAAGATACAAAAGCTCTCATGAAAATACGACGAAACATAAGCGAGAACGAAAAGGGAAACAAAGAAGAATATAGAAAAATAAATAAATGAATTTCAGCGGAAATTACAAAAGACGTAATAAAATATAATACTAATGTTTTTACTCAAATAGTAGAAGAGAACAAAGGTTTAAAGAAAATTAAAAGAAAACTCACACAAAGTAAAATAGAAATATACAAGCTGAGATATAAAGACGGAAAGGCAACAGCAGATAAACAAAACATTCTAAAAATAAGCAGAGAGTTTTATAAAGACCTCTATACCAGCCAAGACAATTTCCCGATACGAGTAAAGACTCTTATAACTCAGGGATCGGAAATAATTCTACCCATTACTGTGTCAGAACGAAGATATAAGAGTACAACAACTAAAGTGGTATGGACATGTGCAGAGAATGCCAGAACATCGTCTGCCCAAACAGATTATAGATTGGTCACAACATGGAAAGAGAAAAAGAGGCCGACCCAGAAAGAGCTGGAGAGAAGGAACAGACAGAGCGATCCGAGAGAGAGGTTTAGACGAAGATCTTTGGGAAGATAGAGATGCATGGAGAGTGGGCATCGGAAGACGTCGGAGGACGTTTTAAACCGATTATATATATATATATATATATATATATATATATATATATATATATATATATATATATATATATATATATATATATATATATATATATATACTGTGTCAGAAGTAAGAGCAGCTTTAAAGGAAATGAAGAATGCGGTCGATCGTCTGGTGATGATGGACTCATTATTGAAGCAATAAAAGTAGGAAGGTTGCATGGATGTAAGGTTGAATGGTCAAATAAATCAAGTTTGATCAAATAAAATATCGCGGCAAATATCGAGCACAGTTTAATTAATTTAATCTTGCCCAAGTAGGACTTTCGCTCCCTAGAGCATCTTCAGGGGCATTTCGTCAAGTGTGGACTATCCGACAAAAATAAAATGTTATAAACATAAAATGGTACATTACACTACACTACACAAGGAAAAACACATTAAATTTTTTAAAAATAGGCGAAGCTACACTGCGTACGGAAGCCGGAGACAGAATGAGCCATTCTGTTTAAAATTATATCAGCTACATTTTTTATTTAAAATATTTTTCCACGGTGTACAGATTTTTGGTAAATCGATTTTTTGCATTTTCACCCCCTGCGGGGGTTTTAGGGCGAAGCGAATTGCATGAAATTGTTAATTTAATAAAAGCTTCTTTATCACGCTTTTGTGATAACTGGTCTTTGGCCCATTTAAGTCTTTTCATACATAGATGACACTAAAACAAAAAAATACTAGCTTATTTCTTTAAGCATATAAATAGCATTTTTCTTAAAAAAAAAATAAAACACAATTCGTTTTAAATATCACCTTTAGAAAATACTTTTCATCAAAATCACCGAATCAAACAACTATTGAATACACGATCTTGGAAATTTATGCAACGTAAAACGAAAAATCTTACCACCGATATATTTAATACGTTTTTCCAGGTCATTTGATCCGCCTCTGGGAACAGCTATATGTTATTCCAAACATGTCCGTGGAATGCATCAAAGAATGGTGCGATCTCGTAGAACTCGAAAGGAAGCGGATTATCACTACAAATAAGCGAAGTGAATATTGGCATCGAGAATCGCTAAGCAACTCTGACAAAAAATCTATTTTTACAAGCCTGGTCGATGCTGTTATGAGATTTTTAAATTTATGAGTTTGTCTTTTATTAATAATGACAAAAAAATTAACCATTGCAGTACATGTTTTATATTCTAGTCCAATTTTTTATTTTATAATTTGTAATAAAAAAAAAATTATAAAAATATACCCCTAGAGACGATTCACCAAAGACGCAAAAAATGAAGCACAAAGAAAAGTTTAAAACTGCTTAAGCTTGTGCCACTTGCGCCCAATCTATCAGACCTGAGTTCTTTTCATTTTTAATTTGGTTTTAGAGATATTCGAAGGTAAGCTATAGTGGCACGAAGGAGTTAACTGAACTGTTCAACGCCATATACGATTCAGGTAATATCCCAGAGGAATGGCTATTGTCAACATTTGTAACGCTACCAAAAAAACGATCTGCAAAAACGTGCGAAGATTTCCGAACTATCAGTCTTATGAGTCATGCACTTAAAATTTTTCTTATAATTATACATGCCAGAATTTACAAGAAATGCGAAGAAAATATCGGTGAAATGCAATTCGGATTCCGCAATTTCATGGGTACACGTGAAGCAATTTTCACCTTACAAGTCCTACTTCAGAGATGCCGCGATGTCAGTTTTGATGTCTATATTTGTTTTATTGACTACGCGAAGGCATTTGACCGTTGTCAGCACCAGACGATGGTCACCGCCCTACAAAGAGTAGGATTGGATGAGAAGGACATTCGGATCATCATGAATTTATACTGGAACCAGCGTGCTTAAGTCAAGGTCGAAGACCAGCTGACCGACCAAGTGAAGATCATGCGAAGAGTAAGGCAAGGATGTGTGGTATCGCCGACTCTTTTCAATATATACTCTAAGGAGATTTTTACTGAAGCCCTCACAAACCTAGAGATGGGAATCCAAGTGAACGGTGAATACATCAATAATATCCGCAACGCCGATGACACTGTGTTACTAGCAACCAGTCTAAACGATCTGCAGGCCTTACTAGACCGAGTGCGAACTGTAAGCGTAACATACGGACTGAACCTTAATATTAAGAAAACTAAATTCATGGTTCTCAGCCGTACAAATTTAGATCCCGGGGCACTAATGACAGGTAGCGAAGAGATCCAGGGAGTCGACAGATTCACTTACCTCGGAACTGCCCTCAACTCACAACGGGACTACGCTTAAGAGATTAGATCCAGAATTGAAATGGCAAGGTCTACATTTATTAAGTTGAGATCCTTGCTGTGCTGCAGTGATCTCAGTTTGGGAACCAAGATGCGGATAGTGAGGTGCTACGTTCTTCCAGTGTTACTATATGGAGTTGAAGCCTGGACACTGACGCAAGCCACTGAAAAACGAATCGAAGCCTTCGAAATGTGGATGTACAGAAGGATACTAAAAATATTTTATGTGAACCATGTCACCAACGTTGAGGTCCTACAGCGCATGACAAAAGAAAAAGAAGTTCTTAATTTAATTAAACAACGTAAGCTTGAGTGCTTGACTGACTGCGAGGCACAGTCTAATGCCGTCTCAACCGGACCAAAAAAAGTGTGGATGTCTGCAGATACTTTTGACCTCGTTGAAGAACGTAGAAAACTTAAAATTGCTGGAATCGAGAACCCTCTCAGGAATTCCCAGTACCGACAGCTATCTAGAGCTATTCAGGCTGCTTGTAGACGAGACAAAAACAAGCATATAGAGAAAATCTGCAGAGAAATTCAACTACACGCCGACACAAATAACACCAAAGAACTCTTTGATAAAGTCAGACAACTCACACGTAAATTCAAGCAGAAATCTTGGTCTATCAAAGATGATGAAGGTAATGTACAGACGAATTTGGACAAGGTTATTGATGTTTAGAGGGCGTATTGTAAGTCTTTATACGCCAATACTGATCAGATGCCAGCGGACGCCCCGTTTGTACCTGACTGCCAGACCTCCACTTTCCATTCTCCTTCAACAGAGACACACCACACTAGTTTTGAGTCTGAACCTGACTGACTTTTTTCCGAGGTGGAATTCGTTTTAAAAAGACTTAAGTTAAACAAAGCAGCAGGATATGAGCTCATTACTGCAGACGTCTTGAAGCATCTTCCGGAATGTGGAGTGAAAATATTACATCGATTGTGCAATGAAATATGGCACACAGGCGTCTGGCCTGAGGATTGGAGAAAGACCATAATCATACCTCTTCATAAGAAAGGTTCAACAAATAATTGTAACAACTACAGGCTATTAGCTCTAATATCACACGCCAGTAAGGTGATCCTCTACATACTGCAACGGCGTCTAGAAAACTTCATAAGTTGGCAATTAGCACCTGAGCAGGCTGGATTTGTAAAGGGCAGAGGTACTAGAGAACAAATCCTTAATATACGAAACATCATAGAAAAAGCCAGAGAATACCAGATCCCGATATTTATATGTTTCGTCAATTATACAAAGGCCTTTGATAATGTTAGATGGGACAAACTATGGAACATATTGACGACAATGGGTGTACCTAAACACTTGACTCACCTTATTAGCAAACTGTATCAAGATAACCTGGCATATATTCGAATGGACGGATATCTGTCTGACAAATGCACTTTGGAGAAGGGAGTACGCCAAGGATGCGTTTTATCTACCTTATTATTTAACATCTATTCGGAGTTCATAATGCGCAGAGTTTTGGATGGTTGGGAGGGAGGAGTAAATCTAGGTGGTGTTAAGATATCAAACTTGCGTTTCGCAGACGACACTACACTTCTAGCCTCTACTCCAGAAGAAATTATTAAATTATTAAAAAAACTCGAGGTAGAAAGTGCTAAATTTGGACTCATGGTTAACTACAACAAAACCAAAATCATGGTTATTGATCGCCAACAACAGTTTCCTGAAACCCAAGCTATTGCGGGATGCGAGGTAGTCTCATCTATGATATATCTTGGAGCTCTAGTTAACAACACAGGCAGTTGTGAATCCGAAATTAGAAGACGCATTCAACTAGCAAGGGCAGCAATGAGTGAACTAAACGGGGTCTGGCGTGATCGTCACATTACTATGACAAACAAAAAGAGACTCGTTTCAACTCTGGTCTTTTCCATATTTTACTATGCATGCGAGACATGGACAGTCAAAGAATCAGATCGACGACGTATAGACGCCTTTGAAATGTGGACATGGAGACGCCTGCTTCGAATTCCATGGACGGCTCGCCGTACAAATATCTCGGTTCTGGATGAAATTAAACCAGATCAGCGTCTCTCCAGTACCGTTTACTCTAGAATTTTAAAGTTCTTTGGCCATATCCATCGAAGTGATCACAAAATGGAGCGGTTGGTGGTCTAAGGAAGGCCTCAGACTCAACGCCAACGCGGAAGATCTCCACAGCGATGGGCGGACATTACTAAAAAGCTTCTCAATAAACAGTATACTAAGGCAATACATATAACTGATGACCGCGACCAGTGGAGAAATATTATCAATCAAACTGTCCGAGCTACTGAAGCCCAATTATGAACCACAACACATCTACTAAGATGTTAATGACTGTGATGATGATGAATGAAGCTTGAGTACCGCGGCCACGTGATGCGGAACGTGATGCAGGGTAAATTATTTGGCAGAAGAGGACCGGGACGCCGTCGTATCTCGTGGTTGAGAAATCTCCGACAATGGTTTGGGATGACCTCAGCGGAGCTGTTTCGCAGAGCAGTCAACAAAACCATGATAGCCTTGATGATCGCCAACATCCGGACCGGATAAGGCACTGAAGAAGAAGAAGAGGCTATAGTATATTAAATTTCTCAAATGGAAAATGACTAGGACCATATTTTTCGGCTTTTTAAAAAGTTAAAGCAGATAAACCACCAATGGATAAAAAAGATAAAGTTTGAAAATTCATAATGATAAACATGGAGAAAAGTTAGAATGAAGACATTAAACATCCAGGAATCATTTAGATTTTTAGATAATTTGTTAAAAAATAAGATAGATAGATAAGATAATTCATTTGTAAATTGTGCAATATACACTTATGTATTTAAAAGAAACAAAATTGTTTTATGTTATATCATACGAATAAATAATTAGTTGCAGACATGGACGTATAAACACAGATGGACTCAGTTATTTACATAAAATTGTGAAGTCAAAATTATTTGAATAGGTCACATTCTGAGCACCTTCAACTGTTGTCACGTTTTGTTTTAAAATTTCTTATTCGCGAGTCGCTGAAAATATTACTCCGTATTTTATACTCTACAGGTGCTATCAAACCAAAATAATAATTTATTGGTTTTATTAATATATTTAATTGTAATCAAAATATCAAGTGTGCACCTAGTGTGCATTATCATTTAATAATAGCGTATAATAGATATCAATCAATTATTTTATATGTAGAAGCACTGAAAACTATTTATAAATAGCAACGGTTGTTTACATTTCTCTGTCTTATGGATCTATGTCAAACTTCAATGCTGTTCCATGTTTGTTTACTTTTTGGTAAAAGTTGTTTTTCGATATTTTGGCTGTATTTTGAGTGATATTTGTGAAAAGTGAAATAAAATAAACGAAATATTTACACCCTGATCTCTCATTTCATTTGTAAGTACATACGATTTACATTATTTGGATGAGGAACTGAGGAAGCGTGTTTAATTACATTTTAATAGGCGTACCATTGGGTTTATTCATGTTCATTAATGTATTGAATAAGATATAAGTTTATGAAATTAGTAGACATTTTTAAATTGTAAGTTGTAAGTCAAGCACGCTTATGCTCATTGCGGAAGCATCACATTCTATCGAAGCTTCAAAACATTGTGTGTTAAAGATATCTTATTGCTGTGTCCATCTATGTTTATGCGTCCATGACTTTTTACAGTAGGGCCCGCGTAGCGCAGCGGTAGTGTGCTTGCCTCGCATGCCGGTGGTCGTGAGTTCGAATCCTACCGCCGGCAAGAACAACTAGGCATTTTTAAAATGTCTATAGGCCCCAGGTCGACTCAGCCTGAATATAAATGAGTACCTTGGGTAAAACCAGGGGTAATAATAGGCGGTTGAAGCGTAGCACTGGCCATGTTACCTTCCTTGTATACCGTAGGCCCTAGATATAGCAGACTACCCTGCTATACTCCCAAAGCCGCGTGCGGTATAAAACGGGAGACTATTATTATTATTACTTTTTACAGTAAATGGGGAAAAAGTAATTTTTCGATATTTTGGCTGTATTTTGAGTGATATTTGTGAAAAGTGAAATAAAATAAACGAAATATTTACATCCCGATCTCTCATTTCATTTGTAAGTACATACCATTTACATTATTTAAGATGAGGAAATGAGGAAGCGTGTTTGTTTAAATTTTAATAGGCGTACCATTGGGTTCATTCATGTTCATTAATGTATTGAATAAGATATGAGTTCATGAAATTAGTAGACATTTATAAATTGTAAGTAGACATCATCTGATTAAAAAAGATCTGTTTAGTACCTTTTTAATTTAATATTTCTCATGGATACAAATAAATTAGTGAAATGAATAAAACTTATTTATTTTTCTATGTAGGTTTCCAAATAATATTGACGATCGAACTATTTGGGTAGCAAATTAAGGAGAAAACATAAAGATTTTTTATTGTAGCATTATTTTGATACTATTAAAATATTAACTTGAATTCAACTATATTTAATTGTATTAAATTTAAAGCAAATAAAATTGTATTTTAATTTTTCTATAAAGACGTGATTTGTTAATAGTTAAACTCCCGTTTTTTTTTTTAATTTTTTGAACGTGTTTTTATACATTATTACTACTTCCAATTTTTAAAATCTGAATAATTACCCATGAGTAAAACTTCAAGCACGCTTATGCTCATTGCGGAAGCATCACATTCTATCGAAGCTTCAAAACATTGTGTGTTAAAGGTATCTTATTGCTGTGTCCATCTATGTTTATACGTCCATGGTTGCAGATATACGATTTTTAATTGTATTTTGTTTTCCAAAGTCGCAAGAGCTACTACAATTTAATTACAATGTGCAATATATTGTACAGGTCGTGTTACACCGTTTGCTCACAATGTACAATATACTGTACAATTCACATCCATTAAAAGGGATAACAAGGAATTATTTTGAGTAGGCTAAAAGTTTAAAAGAATATGCCTACCAAATTTCAAATTTTTATCTTAAAAAACAAAATTGTTTGAGCGAAAAGGTTAATAGGATTTAAGTTAGAAATAGAAATTTAAGACCAGTTTATAATAAATAACATTTTATTTTGCATCTTTTTTGAAAACTGCTATCTATTTGTTACATACAATATGGTTTGTTTAAAAATGCCTGTTTTTCTAGTTTTCTACATAAAAATATACTAAAGCTTTTTACTTTATTTAAATAAATCATGGAATACTATAAATTTCTCTATAATCTTAGTTTTCTAATCTTGATAATCTTTTCGCCCAAAGCGGTTTATAGCTGATTATACGCTGGTTATACAAATTATTTTAAATTGGCCAGTGTTGAACAACGTCATAACAGTTTTAGCCTGTTCGAACGGATTTACCGCTAGCATTTGTAGTTATTCTAGTAATCTGGTTAATTGTCCAGTATATGTAAATCAGGTTGTGTGTGGTCACTAAATTGACAATAAAGTGAAAATTATTATATCTCGTTGACAGGTTCAAATTAATTGGATTTTCTCTATGTAGCATTACAATATAGGTCTGTATATTAATTTTTTATTTATATTAAAATATATATTATGCTGCGACTTTTTATTAACGTAGTTTTTATGTAATGGAAGCTGACAAAATTTCGTAAAATCAATTAGTTCAAAGCAGTAAATAAAAAACTGTGTTCTACTTAAATATTTTCGTATACAGTTAACGACATTGTTTTGATGACCATAGGAATTAAGATTTCTTGCAATCCCATATCTAGAGTATATTTATTATGATGCTCTAAAACTAATTTTTTCGTTATTTTTTAGTTTTAATAGCAATACAAATAAATAAGTTAAATGCTTTATTGTCACTAAAAATTGTACAAATTTTATGGAAAAAGCTTATAACAATAAAACTGAAGATGAAAAAATCAGAATAAGCATCATTTGTACATACTTTTGATTAAAAAAACCATAAAATTCTTTCAAACTGAAACATAAAAAATATTACCTAATTAAGAACCTACAAACTTCGTAAAATGTACCTAACAAAAAATAAAAATTATGAAAGCAGATTATTGAATTAAGGGTTCAAATATTCCACCTCCTTGTGCTAAACAGTCACCAAATCTGTCATACAGATTTCTCCTCAAATTTTGGAGTAGGGCTGCTGTTATGCTTGTAGAGAAATAAAGTATTTTTAACCTTAATTCGACTAGGTTTGTGGCCCTTTCAAACTAATACCCATAAATGTTTTCTTTAAAAAAACCCCAAAAAAATAAATCATTAGGCGCTAGGTCACAGGATTTAGCTGGCCATTTAATTCTACTACGTGTATTTATCAGTCGATCAGGAAAAGTTTGATTGAGGAAGTCAATAGTTGCTTTAGAGTTATGAGCCGAACACCCATCCTGTTGAAAAAAACCTCCAGAAAATTAACGAGAAGGCGTCGAACTGCCGGAATGATCTCATTGTGTAAAAGTTGTAGATATTTGGGCCCGTTTAGGTTTCCATCGATGAAAAATTGACCCACAATATGGTCGCCTAACTTCCAAGTCCAAACATTTAACTTTTGCGGATGCTGCGTTTGCACAACAACACTGAGTTGCTTATTTTTTCGAGAATATTACCTCATATATCCGGATGGATTGTGTTTTTTATGTAATGAAAATGAAGATTCGTTAGAAAATAAAACATTTTTTAAAAAGTGTACATTTTCATTCTGCTTATCTAACATAAATTTACAAAGCTCCATCCGCCTAAAGTTATCTTCCGGAAACAGTTCTTGTGTTGGTTGTATCTTAAAACAATGATACCCATTCCTTTTGAGAACTCGCTGGACAGTTCAAGAATGCACGTTAACTTTCCTAGCAATTTGTATACTAATGCAGGTTACACTAGCTTACACAGAAGCACAAATATTAATATCCCTGTTTTGACTGACCCTAAAAGTACCATGTTACAAGTTGCACTTTTTCTTGGACGGTATACAATGTTATAGGCTCCGAATACTTAAGTTCTGAATTAAGCATGACTAGGCTTTTCGCCGATATTAAAAAGAAATATGCAGATAGTGTTTTAAGTGTCAAATTTTGTCGAAAAGTATGTTTAAAAAACTTCCCAAATTTCTCGTTCAATAGACCAAGGGTAGACACTTGTAAAACGTGCGGTTATCTTGATATTCAGACCAAAAACAGAGATGTCGCTGCACCAAATAAAGCCAAGACAGAGCTACAATTACATCATAAATTAAGTGAAAAAGCCTTAAGTATTTTAAAAAAAGATGCATCTAAGAGCACAATGCCTAATAGTGGAGTGTGTTGTGTAGTGATTAACCTTCAAAAGGTATTTCCTCTTCCGAAACTTACACATAGCGATATGTATTATTTAAGGCAATTATCTCTACGCTACAATTTTATTATTCATATTACCGATACCAACGAAAGTATTATGAGTGTATGGTATGAAAGCCAATCAAAGGGAGGAGGGAGTCAGATGGCTTCATGTATATTGCAAGTTTTAAATAAAGGTATGTTGCCGGATTACATGAAAGAACGTATGGATAGACAACGACAGTGGTCAAGTCAAAAAGTTGATTTTCTTGTACATTACATAGTATCTTTGGGCTTATTTGAGTCTGTAGAGCATAAGTTCTTGGCATCTAGTCACAGCTTTTCTGCAGCAGACCAGGACTTCGCACTTATAGAATCTAAGGTAGTAAAATGACTAAAAATATGAATCAGACCATCAAGACCATTTCGAGTGCTAAGCATGGATATATTTTTTAACTTTGACGAGGCATCTGCAATGTGTATCAATACTTAAGATTTATTGATATCCAAAGTGTCATATTTTAAGATTGATAAAAACGAACCTGGTTACGTACTTACTACGAAAAACTTCAGCGAACTGTATGGGATTGACAAAAAATTCTACGCCCTCAAGAAAAATATTTCTATTGAACACATAGCTTCCATGAAGCTTACTACTCTACCAATAAAGGAAAATGACTTAGGAAGCATGTTAGGTTTTATTGATGAAGAAATTAGAGATTTATACTCTGAAATACTCTGTGATGGCACTAGATCTTTAAAAAGTAAAACATACCAATGGACTTAGATCTGCTTAAAAAAGTAAAGGTTAAGATGCGTTTTCTCTGTTTCGCTTTTGTAAAACTGTACAAAAATTACAAAACCATCTATTTACATTCACTTGTTTGATGGAAACCACTTTTTGTAAATAAAATTGTATTATGTTGAAAACTAAAGTAAAAATTAAATCAAATATTTGATTTCACGCAAACAGTGCCTTTGTATCTATTGATACGTATTTCGACCTAATAGGTCTCATCAGAACAGTTATTCAAAGGTGTTCTCAACGTGAAAGATCAATATTTTCTGTCTTTTAAGAAGCAACACTAACATGGCTTCAATACGGACGCAATAGCGATATCTGACAATAAAACCGTAAAATAGTTTCGAAACACAATATAAATTTCTTCTTTAATCTGTGCTTTCTAAAAATTGCAAAGCCAAACAGACGTTGATAAAGGTGTTAAAAGAGACGTGGGGAATCTAATCTTTATCAACGTCTGTTTTGCTTTGCAATTTTTTAGAAAGCACAGATTAAAGCAGAAATCTGAATTGTGTTTCGAAACTATTTTACGGTTTTATTGTCAGATGTCGCTATTGCGTCCGTATTGAAGCCATTTTAGTGTTGCTTCTTAAAAGACAGAAAATATTGATCTTTCACGTTGAGAACACCTTTAAATAACTGTTCTGATGAGACCTATTAGGTCGAAATACGTATCAACAGATACAAAGGCGCTGTTTGCGTTAAATCAAATATTTGCTGTCTTTTCACTTTATTCGGATCTACTATGTACGAGTACTAGAAACCAATTCGCTAAGGATTTCTGCTTATAGTTCATTCGTTCAGCAAATTCCCAAGTATAATATAATTGATTGCCTTAAGCCAGACAGATTCTCATGTTACAGATCCAAACTTGAGAGTCTGTTTTAATTCAAATTGTATCGTGTTGGTTTTTAAGTTAATATATTGTGTGTTATATTTATGTTACAGTTATTGTTAAGTTATTTACCGATCGTCTTATTTTTAGAGTTTAGTTTAATTGTGATTTAATGAATAAATATCAAGAAATTATTACACTAATAGTTTCAAAAGTAAATATTTTTCAGAATCATATGATACACATCAGTACGAACCTGTTTGGCTTTCACGTGCGTATGTTGACTATTAAGAATATGTAAAATGAATGCAGTATAGTTGAAAAGACATGTCGTGGAATGCAAATTTTAGATTACCCACGTCTCTTTTAACACCTTTATCAACGTCTGTTTTGCTTTGCAATTTTTAGAAAGCATAGATTAAAGCAGAAATCTGAATTGTGTTTTGAAACTTTTTTACGGTTTCATTAATGTTTGTTTGAAAAAGGCCACAACTCCAAAAACTAAATTATTTTTTACAGGGTACCTACGTATTTTTTATGTTGGATTTGTTAATAAAATTTCGTCACGCATCACATTTTGAGACTTTACTCGAGAAGAGAAAGATATCTTCATTAATACAAAAATGAAACATTTTTTTAGTTTCCTGTAAAATTAACATTTCTGGAGTTGTGGCCTTTTCGAAATAACCGATTCAATTGTTATTGTCGTCAAATGTTAAAATTATTTTTTATACTTAGTAAAAATATAGTATATACTCAAGTGATTAAATCCTTTTCATAAAATATTCTAAAATAAGTTTGGGTAGATGTTTTTTTAACGAATTATTCTACAGCTGTAAAACATAGATACATATTTATTTGGAGTTGTATTTTTACTTGTAAATAATCTGCGCCTTGCATTCGCGCAGAAAACAAAGTCATCTACGATCTTCCGTGAGTCAGGCCGAAGGGCGAATACCTTGGCTAGGGTCGGGGCATTTCCGGTAGTAACAGGATAGCAGAAGAGAGAAGGTGAGTTATTGATTACGTAACATCGTAAGGTCACGTTTGGTGTTAGGCTCGTGTAGCAATGCCAATGGGTTTTGGGAGAAACACGGAAACGAAAAATGGATAAACTTTGCTGATTTCTACCTTTACACGTCAATTATACGGTTTGTTTTGTTTATGGGATAAAATGTTACATATTTTAGAGGATATTATGTTGGAGAAGTGTTTAGTGAGTTGTTTCTATGGAATTCATTATGTATTTGTGGGTTTGTAGCTTAAATCTTACAAAAGTAAGTTTTAAACAGCGAAGTATTAATGATACTAACGTAAATAGAAGACCTTTGGAAGAAACCTTATTAACTATAGTTCATGTAATACAGGGTGTTTCAAAAAGGTATGTCAATAAATTTAATCACGCATTCCGGGGACAAAAATAAATTGATTGAATCCAACTTACCTTAGTACTAAAGTGTACACAAAAAAAGTTACTGCTCTTTGAAATAACAAACTACCACAACTTCGCACAAAAAGATCAAAGAATTAACAACTAAAAAGAAAACCAATAATCTCCACCCGACACTAATAGACGCAGACGATAACCTTATATCAGACGACTTGAAGCTCATTGACACATGGAAAGATTACGTAGAACGACTTTTTGACGATAAACGCAGAGCGACAGTGGACCAAGATGACCACATGACTGGACCCGAAATACTAAGATCTGAAGTGGAAAAAGCCATTTCATCGCTAAAAAACGACAAAACACCAGGTCCCGACAACATACAGGGCGAGATCATAAAACTCCTATGCGAAACGGATGACCACTTCCTCGATTTTCTGACAGCCCTTTTTAACACCTTTTACGACAAAGGGGAGATTCCGGAGGAATGGCTTCGATCGACCTTTGTAGCCATACCTAAAACACCAAGTGCAAAACACTGTGATCAACCCCGCTTAATAAGCTTGATAAATCACATTACCAAAGTTTTCACCAAAATCATACACAATAGAATATATAACAAATGGGAAGCAAATATATCGGAATCACAGTTCGGATTCCGAAGCGCATTGGGCACAATAGAGGCGATCTTCAGCCTGCAAGTTTTAATTCAAAGATGCAGAGACGTGCACAAGGACGTCCACTTGTGCTTCATCAACTTCTCCAAGGCGTTTGACAAGATGCATATTGATAGCAAGGATCTGCTCATAATAAACAGTCTCTATTGGAACCAAAGTGCTGAGATAAAGATGGCTGAGATATCTCAACTTACACAGTGAGAAGATAGATATTAAAAAGGGTATACGACAGGGATGCGTCCTCTCGCCGCTCCTGTTCAATATATACTCTGAACAAATCTTCAGAGAAGCACTGGGAGAAGTTTCGGAGGGTATCAAAGTAAACGGAGAGGTAATCAATAATATTAGATATGCTGACGACACAGTTATTATCTCAAATGACTGCAAAGAGCTTCAAAGACTCATACAAAGCATACACAGAGCAAGTCAACAATATGGTTTAGAACTCAATACAACCAATACTAAATGCATGCTCATCAGCAGAACACAACACCCTCCGATGCAATTGACATTAAACAACCGAAAAATAGAACAAGTGGAGACATACACATACCTTGGAACCACAGTCAACACAAAATGGGACCAGTCAACAGAAATAAGATCACGAATTGAAAAAGCGCGAAACGCGTTTAACAATATGAAAAAGTGGTTCACACGCAAAATCTCAATGGAACTAAAATTAAGACTGGTTAAATGTTATGTCTTCCCGGTCTTGTTCTATGGAGCAGAGGCATGGACCACAACGAGAGCCACCCTGAAGAAACTAGAATACTTTGAGCTGTGGATATATCGCCGTATTCTTCGGATATCCTGGACAGACCACATCACTAACGTGGAAGCAATGCAGAGAATAGGCAAAAGCAAAAAAATAATCTTCACTGTAAAGAAACGGAAGCTTGAGTACATCGAACATGTCATGAGGCATACTAAGTACCGGCTGCTACAGTTAATAGTTCAAGGAAGAATCGACAGTAGGAGGGGACCTGGAAGAAGACGACACTCATGGATGCATAACCTGCGACAATGGTTCGAACTAACATCGACCGAACTGTTCAGAGGTGCCGTAAACAAAGTCAAAATAAGTAGAGGGTGGGACACTCAAACCAGACAGACACACTGCGCATGCGTCGACATAGACCAGACATATCGGCAGACATGCCGGTAAGCATTGGATCTGCATTACCGACCAACGCGTAGGTAACTTAGCATGGTTCCGAACCTTTAGTCGTGACCGAAACCATATACAATGTCGTTGTTGCTTCTACTTGTAATCTTTTATTTTTAATTATATTTTAACTTTAATATTTTATTTTCTATTAACTATTTATTCTCACAATATTATTTTTAATTAATATTTTTTTTTAAATTAAAGAAAAAGTCTTCCGGAGGTAGGATTTGAACCCGGATCAAATATTTACTATTCCTTCGTACTACTCGCTACACCACGGGCGATTAATGTTATGCGTTCAAAAGAGTATATTAATATAATGCGGTTAGCGCTAGGAATTTAAAATATAAAAACTCGTTCTGATTGCTGACAAAATAAGTGACAAGATAAATTATATTTAGATAGAAAAAATGTTAGCAGCTTTGATTCGCGAAATAAATCAGTGCAGTAACAATTTTATATTTTTTAATAAAAAATATCTATTATAATTATAAAAAGTTTATTATAATTATATATTATAAGTATATTATAAAAGTTATTAATTAGTACTAATAAACGAAAACTATCATTGACCTCGCAATATTAAATTGATACAGGATTTTAAAAAGGTACAGGTACAGGATTTTAAAGTGGATAATTTAAAGAAATATAAGTCTCTAGCTGTTGAATATTTCACGAGATGACCCCTCTGGTTGACTTTAAACGAATATTAATATAGATACTACCCCTACGATTCCACTTAACGTCTGCTGCTTGGCAAAGGCGTACATTGACCTTTAATGAATACTGGTTGACACAGTTCCCTCAGGCACATATATCTCGTACACTGCTCAATATAGACATAAAATTTCCGTCATACACTCCCAATCAAACAAGCAGTTCGAATGTTAACAAGAATTTTTAAGAATTTATTCACAACAGGGTATTCAGAAACTTAATCTGCCTAATACATTTTTGCTATTCTAAACCATTGTCATTTTAAATGCAATACAGATGAATGTCGTTTCATTCTGTCAATAAACATCTTACTTTCACCCTCTTATACTTTAGCTTTATTACTGGAAAAACTTTTAAATATTCGGAATTTAATAACATTTATTCAATCTAGCTAGTGGAGTGATACCAAAAATAATTTTTTAGGCACAGGTTTTTCAAAACTTTCATTTGCCTTTACTATTCTAAACCAATGTCATTTTAAACACAGCACACACATGTGCGCGCAAAGACCATCGCATCAACCTTTTACTGAACGATTTTTTTACTCTATTAATCGTATGACCAATAAAAATCACCCGTGCAAGACGGAATAAGAACAGAGATAGTCAAAACAGGTGGATAACAACTCTAGAATCAATAAGAACCCTTAACAGCTGCCTAACGAATTCATAGTCATGGCACAAGACACAAGACAAGAGATCGAATAAACACGAACCGACCAATTAAGTCTTTTAACACACCCATGTAAATTATTAACAAACATTACAACAAATTAGATTTATACCAAAGAGGGATTTCACAAAGGATACAGTACAAATGATCATCACACACTCGGAAAAATGCAAAAATTTCACTTGAGCTGACATTTTTTAATAAAGCTTGCGATTCCATAAAACAATGGGCAATGGGTAGTTCATACATTAGATAACGGCAGAATAGATCCCCGATATAAAAAGCACTTGGAAAACATTTAAAGTTAAAATCTGTGAAATCTGTGAAATACGAGAATTGGAACAAAAAAAAAAAGTATTAACATCGATGGACGGTACTTAAATTACTTGTGATTGTCAGATAAAATTGTACTAATTAGTACTTGAGCACAGAAGTTACAAGAAATGTTAGTTACAACAGATTTAGAGATAGTACGACTAACATGTATTGAGAAAACTAAGGTCATGTTAGCTGAAAAAGTATATATCATTCTTGACGATAGGAAGATTGAAAATGTAGACGAATATGTGTATTAACAGTGTGTAACAGATAATGTGTCCTACTAACTTTACTTGCTGTTAGTAGGCACATACTTCTTTATAAAAAAAAAAGGTATATAGGTACAAAATGGATGCAAATTGCCCAAGATAGAGAGGCATGGAAGAAGGAGGAGGAGGCCTATATCTAAGGATTGATGTTTAGGGTTGTATAGATAGATAGATATAGGTACAAAAGGACTTAAGTTTATTATTTAATGGAATTTTCACTTGCATAGAAAATTTAATATTCTCTGTAATTTTAAAAATGTTTTTTTTTATTTATAATAATTATATTATTTCATTGCCGAATTAGATGTTTTTTATTTGCGGACATTTCGTAATGTATTTTATTTGTATTTGTATTATGTATTTTTGTGTAAGAATCCGATTAATAAGAGTTGCTTTTATTTCATCTATTGTTCTATGCAACCTTTTATGCAGCTTTTTTTATTATTTATGTTTTTGTTTTATTTGTGTACTACATATGATATCTGGATAGAAGGTTATCTCGAAACAAATATGGTTAAGTGGTAAAATATGTAGATATTTGTGTTCGAATGGGTAGTAGTGCTCATGCAAAAAAAAAAAGAATGATTGTTTTATCTAACAAAAATATACCACCTTCACCAATATTGTATACTTCTTAATGTTTTATCTCCTATATAGGGATAATAAGTAATCAATATATAAGTAGTTAATGTCCAATTTGCAATTATCTTTATAAGCAATAGCTTACGGACTATACTCTACATGTTGAATCCAAATTATTAAACCTTGTCCATTTAGTAAAGAGCACTTTCACAAATTAAAGTAAATTGTGTGCGGGAGATCGTGTTCTGTGCAAGCTTTTTCTACCCTGTGACAACTAAGAAGATGTGATGAGTCTTTCACCACCTCATATTTAGACAGGTTATCGGTATTTGAGGACAAGAATCATTTAGGTAGAATAAGGATAATAACTACCAGACAAAAGTTTATTTTGAGAGTTTAAATGACAAGATCGATTTTTTTTTTGGCATGACGAGTTTTTCTGGTATATCTTACAGTTTTTCATGAATTTGCGTCGGTATACAAGGGGCTGGTATTTGTTGAATAGATTTTACCAATCTAAATTTTGTTCCTTGTGTTATCTAGCTAGTTATTTTCGAATATTAGGTAGAATGATAGCTACGATAGGGTAGAACTTATGTATGAATCTGAGTCTTATTGTAACAAATATCTGCTGGTGGTTTTGTTGACTAACTTATAACTAAATCTACGTGTCAAGTGTTTTTTGGTATCACCCATACTAGCGAGGTATATCGACAGCAGAAGCATATAGTGCCATGACTGGCCTTTTGGCTTTGCCAGTGCCATTAACTTAGGAAAAAAAGCATATAGTGCAAGCGTCTACGTTTTAAGGGTGGAACGATGTGTTTCCCCATTTTTAGCTTACAAGCTTGCGACGAATATTATTTCTGGTACTCAGTTTGCCTTTTAGTTTTAAACAATGTTCTGTGAATTACGTGTGATATAAACTATCTCCAAGGTATTTATAGAACGTTCAGAGTTCAACATTTAGATTACACTATTGAATGTTGAGTTTTGTAAAAGCGTCTGTATTACGGAAATTTAATTACGCTACATCAAGCGAGACCATTCTTCTGCATTCTCCATGTGGTAATCTTGCCATTAAGTAATACTAAAAATCTGTTCTGTAGGCATACGCAAATAATTAAAAGTGAGTCTATTATCTAAGGAAATGTCGTATAGTTTTTGAAACATTCTCTTCTAATTTAAGGTGTCATAAGTGGCATTAAGATTGACAAAATACTATCCCAGATATCTGATATCTTTCGTTCCCATTTTCGCTGTGTTCTTCTTCTTCTTCTTCAGTGCCTTATTCGGTCCGGATGTTGGCTATCATCAAGGCTATCATGGTTTTGTTGACTGCTCTGCGAAACAGCTCCGCTGAGGTCATACCAAACCATTGTCGGAGATTTTTCAACCACGAGATACGACGACGTCCCGGTCCTCTTCTGCCAAATCGTAGAAGTGTTAGGTAAGATTTATTATTTGTGACTTACATGATCTTTCCTGTGTATTGCCACTTTGCTCTTTTTTAATTTTAGTTTTTCTTCTATTATCGGTGAAATTATATTAAGGATCATGAGTAGAAGTATTTTAAATAGCTGACAAAATAAAGATATTGTCTGATAGCTTTTGTGGTCATTGGAGATTAAGTAAGGCAATAACTTTGGCTTGTCTCCAGACTTTGGTTTCTGCATAGTTTAAATTCAACATCATCCAGCGTCGGAAAAGTCATTGTAGTGGTTTTGGTCCAAATTTCGTAATTGGTTTTATGCTTAGATCCTCAATGTCAGGAGCCATATTATTTTTGATTATATATGTAGATGGTGGATGCAAGCTTAACATTGTTAAAAGGTTCCCTTAGCAAAAGTTCCCTCGAGTTTTTCTTTATTTCTTTATCGGCATAGATAAGCTGAATACTAAATACCCTAGGTTTGGCGTAATTCACTCTTCTATGTGTTTCCTGCACTAGAAATAAGTCACATTTGTATTTAGCGCATATGTCTCATAAGGTTAACTAAAGTAAAGTTTCTTTATCTCTAGATATGCACTCAATATTTATTGACACAATTAGAATAGTTGGTCCTAAATAGAACCGATGTGACAAAATAATCTTAAACGGTGATTGAAAAATTAGACGATTGATTAATTAATCATTACCCAGGGTACACCTGATTGCGGTGGTCAATAGAAAAACTTCAAGTGAAAGCTCCTTCTTTGAACCCTATAAGTAATGGCTAACATTTTTATTTTTCGCAAAAAATTTACATTTTCCGTACTGACTATTAATTTTCGACGATATTTTAAATCAGATTGGTATAGTACCTAATATCTATTAGTTAAAAAGAGTATTTTTGTGACTAGTTTGTAATATTGGTCAAAACTCATATATGAATAATAAGCAAATTAATAGTTGCATCGAGTGTACAATATTTCAATTACATAATATCGGTGCAGGAGGTAGGTTTATCCCAGAGATCAAAGATTATACGTATCTTCCGGGTTCTATTTAGTATTTACGTATTTTCATTAGTAAAAAAGTGAGAAAAGGCATGCTTATGCTTTTATCTTTTAAATATTTTCTACTAAGTTTTCTCTACCGTTCCGTCTTTTTTGAACGACTTGTGTTATTTTTGTAATTAAGCACTTGTCCAGGGCTATTTAAAACACTTTGTCCTCTGCTACTACATTAATAGGACTGGTTTTTATTTTTTTTCTTGCATCCATTAATGAATGTTGTTTTACCTAGGTGTCTTCCGTATATCATTATTTCTTCTGTGTATTAGGATTCTAATTTTGGTTATTATTAAGATTCTTCTTTCAAGTGTATCTAAATATCACCTAAATATCACAATTGACGTGTTTATTACTAGACTTGTTTCTGCGGTACGAATATCCATGTATTATGATAGGTTGTAATCCGTAGTTTATTTAATGTAGTTAAAATATTTTTGCTCTTGCCAATTGCTTTCTTAGTTTATTTAATGTAGTTAAAATACCCCTTCGCTTTTAAAAATTGCTTCCTCACTTCCTTAGCAGTAGGTCTCTTTTTTCGTCAGCAATACTGTTCTCGCACGATAGAGTTATTACAAGATATTTAGATTTTACAATATGCTTTATCATTTTGGCTTTTATCTCAAATTTACACTTATCTCACATTTTTTTTTTGTAATATCTTATGTATTGATATATTAAACTGAAGTAGAATATTTTTAGACAATATTTATTTATTTTGATTATACTTGTTTTACAATCTAGTACACAAAAGAATAAATGTTTGTGTGTTCAGTGTTTTCTAAGTCTGCAAAACATAAACAGGCTTGCATATTAGAATATAAAGGGTAATTTATGAAGAATTTCCAATCTCTGAATTGAAAATTTTATGCCTCGAAATATGACTGCCCTACAGGTCTTATACAAATATTACTCTTTTCTGAGATACCAGAGGTACAAATTAATATAGATTTTGAATTTTGCAATGTTTATTATTGTTATGTTTAATTATTTTCTTCTGGTGTTATGTAACTGTTGGAGTTTAATCCCGGGTATAAGATTAAACATGTCTTTAAATTTATGTTATTTCACGTTTTAATCTTCAACTCGGTGTTCATTTTTCGAAAAAACTACAATATTATTAAAACACATTGCTACATAAAAATATTGTCATGAGGTAAGCTTATGCTGCTCTGCTTCTTTTATAGATGTCTTCCCCCATTTCTATTCACAATTCTTTTTTATTTTTTTCAATGCCTAAGCCATTTTAATATATTTTCAATATTTTTAAGGTGCGTTTTTTATGACTATGTTTAAGGATGGTGCATTTGATTACATGAAATTTACTTTAATTTGATAGTTTTCATTTTATTACTAACTGATGGTAAATGACTAGCATATGTTGTTAATATATGTCAAGTTCAACATCTATGAGTAGAAGCACTCTCCTGTTAGTACTTTCAAGGTAAATTATGACGAAACCAGAAATAACATGATATTCTCTTCTTGACTTAAGTATTTTACAGTGATTTTTATTAATGTGTTTATATATATTTGAAAAATAAAGGAGACAATTTTGCACCCATAAACAAAAGTGATGATAAATGTATTATGCAAACTAGAGAGTTATATTACTTATAAACAAAGGATATAAAGTATTTTTTAATACAATTGGAACCATTGGGTGAATAGGTGAACTATCAAATAGGAGAATATTAGTGTGGAATTAGAAAAACTTAATAAACCGTTGATCAAGTATTTACTATTAGGCAGTTAATGAGAAATGTTGGGAATACAAAAAAAAAACATTAAACTTATTATGTATAGATTTTAAATAAAGATATGATATAATCATAGATTAAAACTATGAAATTCCATGGCCTTACCTAAGAAATTAATTAATTTAACAAGCAGTAGGTAATCTACAAGTGAAGTAGGATTTAAAGACAAGCTGTCGACTTACTTTTAAATGTACATTGACCTTTATCAAGAATATTTCATGTTTACACTAGTCTTTAACATCACTTTGGAGAGCATCGCCTGGAAAGCTAGAACAGAAAATCTCAAAGTTTAATAATCAGTGTCCTTATACGGATGTTCGCCTATCACTTTAATATAGTAGCGAATATAAGTATTAGTAACTGTTGCTTTCTAAACATATCTATGACCTTTAACAAATAAATCCATCCAGAAAGGGAGAAGAATGTCTACTATCCATCTAGAAATCGCTGATTTGTTTCCTTTATAAATATAGAAAATAAAAAATCAGAGGACTACATGAAACGTTTTTAATAAGTAGAATCAACAAACAAATAATATAAACATAAGGATTTTATAAATTCCAAATATTTACAAAATAAAATATGCTTGGTAAAGATACTAAAAAGTAGTTATAACCTAAAGTGATTTTAAAAAAGGTGAACGAATTAGCATAACAGCTGTTCTAAGAACTAAGTATGATGAGACGAATTGTGGATATCTACGATATGATACGGGAGGAAAGAATAATGACTTTACAGCTGATTGCTACATAAATATTAATGTAATACAAATATGATGATTTTGTATAAAAGACAAATAGTATTATATAATAAACTATAATAATATATAGATACAAAGAATAAAATAAATCTACAACTATTATAAAATATAGTAAATACTTTCTTAAATAAACGTAGAATGTTCCACTGAAAGTTGACTATAAATATTAAAAATAAAGGTTAATAAATGTTTTTTATTTCGCGGCAGAAGATTTAATAAAGATCAGCACACAAGATAAATTCGTAACAAAATGCATATACTAGTAAACGGTACTCGATGCAACAGCAAAATAATTTTGGCAACAAGTTTGACAACAATCAAACACAAAAAAAATCGGAGATAGCACAAAGATACTCCTTACCCAAGACACGACTGTCTTGTTTGGCATCTGGAACTCTTTTCTTCGACGACTAAGCAGCGTCCACCCCTACTGGATGGAACGACTCCCTGTTATACCTACTAGGCTAATTATACAAGGAGAATAAAAACTAACCAAAAGGCTGTTAATATTTTACCAATTTTTATATACAGTTGCGAAACTGCAACAGTAACAACAAAATTTTACATTCAGTACGAAAAGCGCAAAAAATGGGTTCTCCAAATAAACGAAGATAAATATATGACAGTTATAACAATAGAACGACGAAACATGGTAGGACATAGTATTTCAATAGACCAGTACAACTCTGAAATGGTTTGTCGGTCTAAATATGTGGTAGCTAAGATCAATTTTTAACAGAAACCTTACAAAAGAGATTAATAACAGAATACAAACTACAATCGCTCATTTTTAAGCAAAAAAATTAAATAAAAAAATGTACCATACAATACCAAAAAATAGTAATTTACCATGCAGTTGTAAGACGTACAATAACGTATGTACGTGAATAGACGACGAAAAAACAAAAATAATAGCTGATTGAATGTCACATAAAGAAGAATTATTAGAAAAATATATGAATTTGTTATGCATAATTTTACAAATCAAAACAGAGTACGAAACAATCGAGAACTAATTGATTATATAACCAGCTATATAAACTAAAAACATAAATAACATCTTGTTGGGCATAATATTTTGTTAAAATAATATTATACATTTCTGAGGACGAACTCCTATTTGAAGATCGAAACGTCAAATAAAATATGTTTTAATAAATATTTTGACATATTCCTTGCATTCTATCAAAAAAATTTTAAAAAATAAAGTCGGACATACTGAAATGGATTATTAAAATACTCTATAATATAGGTCGTTGGAGCTACCCGATATTTTAATACAATAAAATTTTGGTGTGAACATTTTGGACAAAAGAATACATTTGTGTATAAAATATTTTTGAGTTCTTTAGTGTTATGTGATTATTTGTTTTTTATACTACACATAATGTACATAAGAGCTGTCGTAACAATAAATACATAAAATAATTCTAATTTTAACTAAATAAAAACATTTGGAATAAAACGCTGAAAGTAATCGTAATATTTTGTAAGTAAGTATAATATTTTGATATCAAATGTTTATCTCAAAATTTATGACAAACACACTTTTGCGATGTTAGGTTATATTGCCATTTTTTTCTTTTAGTGTAATTTATAGTAATATGAGTGACATACATCAGTCTGCTACATAGACATATAATACAAATAGACTGACGGCTGCCATACAGTCGCGTTTCCCCTATGCGACATAGAAAACTAATGCGAAACAGTCGCTACATCTCTTTCTACTTTCCAGGTTATCGGCCAGGTTTACTGAACATGTATTCTAAAATGACCTAAACGATCAATTAACCTGGCCGATAACCTGGAAAGTAGAAAGAGATATAGCGACTGTTTCGCATTAGTTTTCTATGTCGCATAGGGGAAACGCGACTGTATGGCAGCCGTCAGTCTATTTGTATTATATGTCTATGTAGCAGACTGATGTATGTCACTCATATTACTATAAATTACACTAAAAGAAAAAAATGGCAATATAACCTAACATCGCAAAAGTGTGTTTGTCATAAATTTTGAGATAAACATTTGATATCAAAATATTATACTTACTTACAAAATATTACGATTACTTTCAGCGTTTTATTCCAAATGTTTTTATTTAGTTAAAATTAGAATTATTTTATGTATTTATTGTTACGACAGCTCTTATGTACATTATGTGTAGTATAAAAAACAAATAATCACATAACACTAAAGAACTCAAAAATATTTTATACACAAATGTATTCTTTTGTCCAAAATGTTCACACCAAAATTTTATTGTATTAAAATATCGGGTAGCTCCAACGACCTATATTATAGAGTATTTTAATAATCCATTTCAGTATGTCCGACTTTATTTTTTAAAATTTTTTTGATAGAATGCAAGGAATATGTCAAAATATTTATTAAAACATATTTTATTTGACGTTTCGATCTTCAAATAGGAGTTCGTCCTCAGAAATGTATAATATTATTTTAACAAAATATTATGCCCAACAAGATGTTATTTATGTTTTTAGTTTATATAGCTGGTTATATAATCAATTAGTTCTCGATTGTTTCGTACTCTGTTTTGATTTGTAAAATTATGCATAACAAATTCATATATTTTTCTAATAATTCTTCTTTATGTGACATTCAATCAGCTATTATTTTTGTTTTTTCGTCGTCTATTCACGTACATACGTTATTGTACGTCTTACAACTGCATGGTAAATTACTATTTTTTGGTATTGTATGGTACATTTTTTTATTTAATTTTTTTGCTTAAAAATGAGCGATTGTAGTTTGTATTCTGTTATTAATCTCTTTTGTAAGGTTTCTGTTAAAAATTGATCTTAGCTACCACATATTTAGACCGACAAACCATTTCAGAGTTGTACTGGTCTATTGAAATACTATGTCCTACCATGTTTCGTCGTTCTATTGTTATAACTGTCATATATTTATCTTCGTTTATTTGGAGAACCCATTTTTTGCGCTTTTCGTACTGAATGTAAAATTTTGTTGTTACTGTTGCAGTTTCGCAACTGTATATAAAAATTGGTAAAATATTAACAGCCTTTTGGTTAGTTTTTATTCTCCTTGTATAATTAGCCTAGTAGGTATAACAGGGAGTCGTTCCATCCAGTAGGGGTGGACGCTGCTTAGTCGTCGAAGAAAAGAGTTCCAGATGCCAAACAAGACAGTCGTGTCTTGGGTAAGGAGTATCTTTGTGCTATCTCCGATTTTTTTTGTGTTTGATTGTTGTCAAACTTGTTGCCAAAATTATTTTGCTGTTGCATCGAGTACCGTTTACTAGTATATGCATTTTGTTACGAATTTATCTTGTGTGCTGATCTTTATTAAATCTTCTGCCGCGAAATAAAAAACATTTATTAACCTTTATTTTTAATATTTATAGTCAACTTTCAGTGGAACATTCTACGTTTATTTAAGAAAGTATTTACTATATTTTATAATAGTTGTAGATTTATTTTATTCTTTGTATCTATATATTATTATAGTTTATTATATAATACTATTTGTCTTTTATACAAAATCATCATATTTGTATTACATTAATATTTATGTAGCAATCAGCTGTAAAGTCATTATTCTTTCCTCCCGTATCATATCGTAGATATCCACAATTCGTCTCATCATACTTAGTTCTTAGAACAGCTGTTATGCTAATTCGTTCACCTTTTTTAAAATCACTTTAGGTTATAACTACTTTTTAGTATCTTTACCAAGCATATTTTATTTTGTAAATATTTGGAATTTATAAAATCCTTATGTTTATATTATTTGTTTGTTGATTCTACTTATTAAAAACGTTTCATGTAGTCCTCTGATTTTTTATTTTCTATATTTATAAAGGAAACAAATCAGCGATTTCTAGATGGATAGTAGACATTCTTCTCCCTTTCTGGATGGATTTATTTGTTAAAGGTCATAGATATGTTTAGAAAGCACAGTTACTAATACTTATATTCGCTACTATATTAAAGTGATAGGCGAACATCCGTATAAGGACACTGATTATTAAACTTTGAGATTTTCTGTTCTAGCTTTCCAGGCGATGCTCTCCAAAGTGATGTTAAAGACTAGTGTAAACATGAAATATTCTTGATAAAGGTCAATGTACATTTAAAAGTAAGTCGACAGCTTGTCTTTAAATCCTACTTCACTTGTAGATTACCTACTGCTTGTTAAATTAATTAATTTCTTAGGTAAGGCCATGGAATTTCATAGTTTTAATCTATGATTATATCATATCTTTATTTAAAATCTATACATAATAAGTTTAATGTTTTTTTTTGTATTCCCAACATTTCTCATTAACTGCCTAATAGTAAATACTTGATCAACGGTTTATTAAGTTTTTCTAATTCCACACTAATATTCTCCTATTTGATAGTTCACCTATTCACCCAATGGTTCCAATTGTATTAAAAAATACTTTATATCCTTTGTTTATAAGTAATATAACTCTCTAGTTTGCATAATACATTTATCATCACTTTTGTTTATGGGTGCAAAATTGTCTCCTTTATTTTTCAAATATATATAAACACATTAATAAAAATCACTGTAAAATACTTAAGTCAAGAAGAGAATATCATGTTATTTCTGGTTTCGTCATAATTTACCTTGAAAGTACTAACAGGAGAGTGCTTCTACTCATAGATGTTGAACTTGACATATATTAACAACATATGCTAGTCATTTACCATCAGTTAGTAATAAAATGAAAACTATCAAATTAAAGTAAATTTCATGTAATCAAATGCACCATCCTTAAACATAGTCATAAAAAACGCACCTTAAAAATATTGAAAATATATTAAAATGGCTTAGGCATTGAAAAAAATAAAAAAAGAATTGTGAATAGAAATGGGGGAAGACATCTATAAAAGAAGCAGAGCAGCATAAGCTTACCTCATGACAATATTTTTATGTAGCAATGTGTTTTAATAATATTGTAGTTTTTTCGAAAAATGAACACCGAGTTGAAGATTAAAACGTGAAATAACATAAATTTAAAGACATGTTTAATCTTATACCCGGGATTAAACTCCAACAGTTACATAACACCAGAAGAAAATAATTAAACATAACAATAATAAACATTGCAAAATTCAAAATCTATATTAATTTGTACCTCTGGTATCTCAGAAAAGAGTAATATTTGTATAAGACCTGTAGGGCAGTCATATTTCGAGGCATAAAATTTTCAATTCAGAGATTGGAAATTCTTCATAAATTACCCTTTATATTCTAATATGCAAGCCTGTTTATGTTTTGCAGACTTAGAAAACACTGAACACACAAACATTTATTCTTTTGTGTACTAGATTGTAAAACAAGTATAATCAAAATAAATAAATATTGTCTAAAAATATTCTACTTCAGTTTAATATATCAATACATAAGATATTACAAAAAAAAATGTGAAATAAGTGTAAATTTGAGATAAAAGCCAAAATGATAAAGCATATTGTAAAATCTAAATATCTTGTAATAACTCTATCGTGCGAGAACAGTATTGCTGACGAAAAAAGAGACCTACTGCTAAGGAAGTGAGGAAGCAATTTTTAAAAGCGAAGGGGTATTTTAACTACATTAAATAAACTAAGAAAGCAATTGGCAAGAGCAAAAATATTTTAACTACATTAAATAAACTACGGATTACAACCTATCATAATACATGGATATTCGTACCGCAGAAACAAGTCTAGTAATAAACACGTCAATTGTGATATTTAGGTGATATTTAGATACACTTGAAAGAAGAATCTTAATAATAACCAAAATTAGAATCCTAATACACAGAAGAAATAATGATATACGGAAGACACCTAGGTAAAACAACATTCATTAATGGATGCAAGAAAAAAAATAAAAACCAGTCCTATTAATGTAGTAGCAGAGGACAAAGTGTTTTAAATAGCCCTGGACAAGTGCTTAATTACAAAAATAACACAAGTCGTTCAAAAAAGACGGAACGGTAGAGAAAACTTAGTAGAAAATATTTAAAAGATAAAAGCATAAGCATGCCTTTTCTCACTTTTTTACTAATGAAAATACGTAAATACTAAATAGAACCCGGAAGATACGTATAATCTTTGATCTCTGGGATAAACCTACCTCCTGCACCGATATTATGTAATTGAAATATTGTACACTCGATGCAACTATTAATTTGCTTATTATTCATATATGAGTTTTGACCAATATTACAAACTAGTCACAAAAATACTCTTTTTAACTAATAGATATTAGGTACTATACCAATCTGATTTAAAATATCGTCGAAAATTAATAGTCAGTACGGAAAATGTAAATTTTTTGCGAAAAATAAAAATGTTAGCCATTACTTATAGGGTTCAAAGAAGGAGCTTTCACTTGAAGTTTTTCTATTGACCACCGCAATCAGGTGTACCCTGGGTAATGATTAATTAATCAATCGTCTAATTTTTCAATCACCGTTTAAGATTATTTTGTCACATCGGTTCTATTTAGGACCAACTATTCTAATTGTGTCAATAAATATTGAGTGCATATCTAGAGATAAAGAAACTTTACTTTAGTTAACCTTATGAGACATATGCGCTAAATACAAATGTGACTTATTTCTAGTGCAGGAAACACATAGAAGAGTGAATTACGCCAAACCTAGGGTATTTAGTATTCAGCTTATCTATGCCGATAAAGAAATAAAGAAAAACTCGAGGGAACTTTTGCTAAGGGAACCTTTTAACAATGTTAAGCTTGCATCCACCATCTACATATATAATCAAAAATAATATGGCTCCTGACATTGAGGATCTAAGCATAAAACCAATTACGAAATTTGGACCAAAACCACTACAATGACTTTTCCGACGCTGGATGATGTTGAATTTAAACTATGCAGAAACCAAAGTCTGGAGACAAGCCAAAGTTATTGCCTTACTTAATCTCCAATGACCACAAAAGCTATCAGACAATATCTTTATTTTGTCAGCTATTTAAAATACTTCTACTCATGATCCTTAATATAATTTCACCGATAATAGAAGAAAAACTAAAATTAAAAAAGAGCAAAGTGGCAATACACAGGAAAGATCATGTAAGTCACAAATAATAAATCTTACCTAACACTTCTACGATTTGGCAGAAGAGGACCGGGACGTCGTCGTATCTCGTGGTTGAAAAATCTCCGACAATGGTTTGGTATGACCTCAGCGGAGCTGTTTCGCAGAGCAGTCAACAAAACCATGATAGCCTTGATGATAGCCAACATCCGGACCGAATAAGGCACTGAAGAAGAAGAAGAAGAACACAGCGAAAATGGGAACGAAAGATATCAGATATCTGGGATAGTATTTTGTCAATCTTAATGCCACTTATGACACCTTAAATTAGAAGAGAATGTTTCAAAAACTATACGACATTTCCTTAGATAATAGACTCACTTTTAATTATTTGCGTATGCCTACAGAACAGATTTTTAGTATTACTTAATGGCAAGATTACCACATGGAGAATGCAGAAGAATGGTCTCGCTTGATGTAGCGTAATTAAATTTCCGTAATACAGACGCTTTTACAAAACTCAACATTCAATAGTGTAATCTAAATGTTGAACTCTGAACGTTCTATAAATACCTTGGAGATAGTTTATATCACACGTAATTCACAGAACATTGTTTAAAACTAAAAGGCAAACTGAGTACCAGAAATAATATTCGTCGCAAGCTTGTAAGCTAAAAATGGGGAAACACATCGTTCCACCCTTAAAACGTAGACGCTTGCACTATATGCTTTTTTTCCTAAGTTAATGGCACTGGCAAAGCCAAAAGGCCAGTCATGGCACTATATGCTTCTGCTGTCGATATACCTCGCTAGTATGGGTGATACCAAAAAACACTTGACACGTAGATTTAGTTATAAGTTAGTCAACAAAACCACCAGCAGATATTTGTTACAATAAGACTCAGATTCATACATAAGTTCTACCCTATCGTAGCTATCATTCTACCTAATATTCGAAAATAACTAGCTAGATAACACAAGGAACAAAATTTAGATTGGTAAAATCTATTCAACAAATACCAGCCCCTTGTATACCGACGCAAATTCATGAAAAACTGTAAGATATACCAGAAAAACTCGTCATGCCAAAAAAAAAATCGATCTTGTCATTTAAACTCTCAAAATAAACTTTTGTCTGGTAGTTATTATCCTTATTCTACCTAAATGATTCTTGTCCTCAAATACCGATAACCTGTCTAAATATGAGGTGGTGAAAGACTCATCACATCTTCTTAGTTGTCACAGGGTAGAAAAAGCTTGCACAGAACACGATCTCCCGCACACAATTTACTTTAATTTGTGAAAGTGCTCTTTACTAAATGGACAAGGTTTAATAATTTGGATTCAACATGTAGAGTATAGTCCGTAAGCTATTGCTTATAAAGATAATTGCAAATTGGACATTAACTACTTATATATTGATTACTTATTATCCCTATATAGGAGATAAAACATTAAGAAGTATACAATATTGGTGAAGGTGGTATATTTTTGTTAGATAAAACAATCATTCTTTTTTTTTTTGCATGAGCACTACTACCCATTCGAACACAAATATCTACATATTTTACCACTTAACCATATTTGTTTCGAGATAACCTTCTATCCAGATATCATATGTAGTACACACATAAAACAAAAACATAAATAATAAAAAAAGCTGCATAAAAGGTCGCATAGAACAATAGATGAAATAAAAGCAACTCTTATTAATCGGATTCTTACACAAAAATACATAATACAAATACAAATAAAATACATTACGAAATGTCCGCAAATAAAAAACATCTAATTCGGCAATGAAATAATATAATTATTATAAATAAAAAAAAACATTTTTAAAATTACAGAGAATATTAAATTTTCTATGCAAGTGAAAATTCCATTAAATAATAAACTTAAGTCCTTTTGTACCTATATCTATCTATCTATACAACCCTAAACATCAATCCTTAGATATAGGCCTCCTCCTCCTTCTTCCATGCCTCTCTATCTTGGGCAATTTGCATCCATTTTGTACCTATATACCTTTTTTTTTTATAAAGAAGTATGTGCCTACTAACAGCAAGTAAAGTTAGTAGGACACATTATCTGTTACACACTGTTAATACACATATTCGTCTACATTTTCAATCTTCCTATCGTCAAGAATGATATATACTTTTTCAGCTAACATGACCTTAGTTTTCTCAATACATGTTAGTCGTACTATCTCTAAATCTGTTGTAACTAACATTTCTTGTAACTTCTGTGCTCAAGTACTAATTAGTACAATTTTATCTGACAATCACAAGTAATTTAAGTACCGTCCATCGATGTTAATACCTTTTTTTTTTGTTCCAATTCTCGTATTTCACAGATTTCACAGATTTTAACTTTAAATGTTTTCCAAGTGCTTTTTATATCGGGGATCTATTCTGCCGTTATCTAATGTATGAACTACCCATTGCCCATTGTTTTATGGAATCGCAGGCTTTATTAAAAAATGTCAGCTCAAGTGAAATTTTTGCATTTTTCCGAGTGTGTGATGATCATTTGTACTGTATCCTTTGTGAAATCCCTCTTTGGTATAAATCTAATTTGTTGTAATGTTTGTTAATAATTTACATGGGTGTGTTAAAAGACTTAATTGGTCGGTTCGTGTTTATTCGATCTCTTGTCTTGTGTCTTGTGCCATGACTATGAATTCGTTAGGCAGCTGTTAAGGGTTCTTATTGATTCTAGAGTTGTTATCCACCTGTTTTGACTATCTCTGTTCTTATTCCGTCTTGCACGGGTGATTTTTATTGGTCATACGATTAATAGAGTAAAAAAATCGTTCAGTAAAAGGTTGATGCGATGGTCTTTGCGCGCACATGTGTGTGCTGTGTTTAAAATGACATTGGTTTAGAATCTTCTTCTTCTTCTTTTGCCCTTTAATTCGTCCAATTTTGAACATAGGCTTCCCCCAGTTTCCTCCATTCGCTTCTGTTTTGTGCTTTCTGTTTCCAGTGTATTCCTCCTATCTTTCTAATGTCATCTCCCCATCTCATCTGGGGTCGTCCTCTTGCTCTCTTTCCTGTCCATGGTCTCCATTGTTGTATCGTGTTGTTCCACCTATTGTCTGTTTGTCTGGCGTTATGACCTGCGAAACTCCATTTTAGCCTGGCTATATGTTGACCTGCGTCTTTGACTTTTGTTTTGTTTCTTATCCAGATGTTTTGCTTCTTGTCTTTTAATTTTACTCCCAACATTGCTCTCTCCATGGCTCTTTGTGTCTTCACTATCTTATCCATGTTTGCTTTGGTCAGAGTCCATGTTTGGCATGCGTATGTGAGAATTGGGAGTATGCACTGGTCAAACACTCTTGTTTTTAAGTACTGTTGTATTTTCTTATTCTTTAGGACCCATTTTAATTTCCCAAATCCTGCCCAGGCTAATCTGACTCTTCTTTTTAGAATAGTTCTTCTGGTTTAGAATAGTAAAGGCAAATGAAAGTTTTGAAAAACCTGTGCCTAAAAAATTATTTTTGGTATCACTCCACTAGCTAGATTGAATAAATGTTATTAAATTCCGAATATTTAAAAGTTTTTCCAGTAATAAAGCTAAAGTATAAGAGGGTGAAAGTAAGATGTTTATTGACAGAATGAAACGACATTCATCTGTATTGCATTTAAAATGACAATGGTTTAGAATAGCAAAAATGTATTAGGCAGATTAAGTTTCTGAATACCCTGTTGTGAATAAATTCTTAAAAATTCTTGTTAACATTCGAACTGCTTGTTTGATTGGGAGTGTATGACGGAAATTTTATGTCTATATTGAGCAGTGTACGAGATATATGTGCCTGAGGGAACTGTGTCAACCAGTATTCATTAAAGGTCAATGTACGCCTTTGCCAAGCAGCAGACGTTAAGTGGAATCGTAGGGGTAGTATCTATATTAATATTCGTTTAAAGTCAACCAGAGGGGTCATCTCGTGAAATATTCAACAGCTAGAGACTTATATTTCTTTAAATTATCCACTTTAAAATCCTGTACCTGTACCTTTTTAAAATCCTGTATCAATTTAATATTGCGAGGTCAATGATAGTTTTCGTTTATTAGTACTAATTAATAACTTTTATAATATACTTATAATATATAATTATAATAAACTTTTTATAATTATAATAGATATTTTTTATTAAAAAATATAAAATTGTTACTGCACTGATTTATTTCGCGAATCAAAGCTGCTAACATTTTTTCTATCTAAATATAATTTATCTTGTCACTTATTTTGTCAGCAATCAGAACGAGTTTTTATATTTTAAATTCCTAGCGCTAACCGCATTATATTAATATACTCTTTTGAACGCATAACATTAATCGCCCGTGGTGTAGCGAGTAGTACGAAGGAATAGTAAATATTTGATCCGGGTTCAAATCCTACCTCCGGAAGACCTTTTCTTTAATTTAAAAAAAAATATTAATTAAAAATAATATTGTGAGAATAAATAGTTAATAGAAAATAAAATATTAAAGTTAAAATATAATTAAAAATAAAAGATTACAAGTAGAAGCAACAACGACATTGTATATGGTTTCGGTCACGACTAAAGGTTCGGAACCATGCTAAGTTACCTACGCGTTGGTCGGTAATGCAGATCCAATGCTTACCGGCATGTCTGCCGATATGTCTGGTCTATGTCGACGCATGCGCAGTGTGTCTGTCTGGTTTGAGTGTCCCACCCTCTACTAAAATAGCCTTGTTAATAGCCAACTTCCGAAACGGATAGGGCAAAGGAAGAAGAAGAATGTCGGTTTATAACGTTCTTCGACGTCTTTCGAATTTCCTACCTTTTGGTTTGCCATTCAAGAATTTGTCTTGGTATTGTATTCTCCGGCATTCTACTTACGTATCCGTACCATCTGAGTTGTGTCGTTTTGATGTCATCAACAATATTATGTGTAACCCACATGATTTCTCAGACTCTCTCATTTGTTATTCTGTTGCGTCTAGAGATTCCCGCCGAGCGGTGCCAGAAGTCAATTTCTGTTGCTCTAAGCATTTTAATTCTTCTTTTATTTTCCTTAGAACAGTTTTTATCCCACAGTACGCTGTTTAGTAAAGCTATAACTTTTCTTCCCTGTGTCTTTCGTTCTTTAATGGCTGCATCTAATTTTCCGTCCTGAGTGATCTTTCATCATCATCATCATCATCATCATCATCCAGCCGAATTTTCACATCCATTGTTGGATATAGACCTCCTCCAAACGTCTCCAGTTCTCTCTATCTCTAGTTGCTGCAATCCAGTTTGTTTCTATTCTCTTTAGGTCGTCGGTCCATCGGGTGGGTGGTCTGCCTCGACTTCGCTTGTCGGCTCTTGGTCTCCACTCCAATAATCTCTTCATCCATCTTCCGTCTTCCATTCTAGCAACATGTCCAGCCCACCTCCACTTTGGAGTGATCTTTACTCCTAGGTATTTATAGTCGTCACATAGTTTGATGTCTTGATTTTCCTCCAAGGCAAGGTTATGTTAATCTACTCCGATACTCATGTACTCAGTTTTTTCCATATTCACTTCCAAACCCCACTCTACTGTAAACGCTTCTAATAGTATTCGCATCATGTAACTAAGCTTTCCAGAGTCCTGTGCAATGATGACCTGGTCGTCCGCAAAGCACAGAGTGTACAAAGTACATAAGTCCATAAGTGGTATGCCCATATTCGTACATTTTTTCTTCCATTTGTTGAGTGCTGCTTCGAGGTATATTTTTAATAATGTTGGGGATATGTGCTGTATATGACCTTGAGAGGGGGAAGGGGACCTTGTCTTAGTCCGTTAGAGACTTTGAATCCCGGTGTCATCAGATTTCCTGTTTTAATTCTGGTTGTTTTTTGCTAGAACCACGTTTTTACCGCTTCAATCAATTCTATATTAATATTTGTTTTCCCCAGTGCCTCCCACAATTTATCAAACGGGACACTATCATATGCTTCTCTAAGGTCTATGAAAGTCAGGTGGACTTCTGGGCCACGAACAACTTTCTTTTCAATTATTTCAGTAATAGAGAAGACATGGTCTATTGTAAATCGATCTGTACGAAGGCCAGCCTGTTCTTCGGCTTCCATACCTTGTTATTTTTCTTCTATTCGATTTTTTATAATTTTCCCATATATTCTGCTAATTCTACTAGTAACTGCAGTTCCTCTATAGTTTACAGGTTTCGATTTATCTCCCTTTTTATGGACGCTTATATGCGATTCTTCCCATTCCTTAGGTATTTCATGTTTATTTATGTATTTCTGGAAAAGTTGTCGTAGCCGTTGAATTAGTATTTTGGTTCCATGTTAGATTAGTTCTGGAGGTACATTTTCTGGACCAGGTGATTTTCCATTCTTTAGATGTCTGCATACGGTTTCGACTTCTCTTTCATTTATTCTAATTGGTGATCCTACCAGCCTGACGCTTTGTAGGCCATAGTTCTTTAACTGTTTGAAGGGCTCTCTTTTCTCTGTTAGTAAATCTTTAAAGTATTCTTTCCCAGTTGCGGTGATATGGACCGGATAATATCTCTTTTTCTGTTGTTTCTTATTTTTTTTTAGTACTTTCCAGTTTAACACATTATTTTTAAAACTTTTTGCCTTTTATCACTTTTTCGAAAAACTAGTTTTTTCCTAGTTGGCCATAAAATTTGAATTAGTTTCTGCGGATACAATAATTACAAACAGTTCCGTCAATAATAATGAATAACTTAAAGCTATTATTTATTGTGTGGATATGAATAATATTAAAAATTTTGATATTACAATGGCTTACATATTTCAGAAAATGGCAGATATGCATTTAACTTTGGGTAAGTTGGATCAGATTAAATTATGATTTCAATAAAATTTCGGGAATATCGTAGGTGAATGTCAATGAAATAGTGCAGCAGTCGTAAGGCGTTACGCAGTAAAATACTCCAATGATGAAGATATTTTAGAAACCATTGAAGAAGTCCCTGAAACAAGTACAATGGTAATAACTGCTTAATGAAATATTTCTCACGTAAGGGTTAGGAGGCGTTTGAAGGATCAGCTGCTTATACACAATTTAGGCTCAGTTTGCTCAATTTGCTTATTGCAAATAATTCTAGAGGTCGTTTAAGTCGCTGGAAACCGGTAAACAAGGAAGAACTGCAAAAGCTTTTGAGCCTGTACTTGCTGACTAGTATAATCAGTTTCCCTACATTAGAATGATACTGGAAAAAATACTGGTGTTACAGAAGAATCCTACGAATATCATGGATTCATAAAATGTCAAACATGGAAGTAACTAAAAGGATAGGAAATGAGGCGGAAATAATATTAACTATTAAAAGACGAAAACTTGAGTACTTGGGCCATGATGATTTTCAACCTTTGATAGAAGATGGAATTTAAAGAAGAAGAAGAAGGAAAAAAATCCCATTTTTTATATACAAATGTCCTAAAATTGATTCGTAACAATTTTATGCGGCTGGCCTTTTGTTGACAATACAATTGACAGAGATACCAATAATCGCTTGTACAAAATCCAACCAGTTATAGACATTTTAACTGCAGAAAGTTTCTTTCGCCAAAAGATTGCGCTGTTGTAGATGAATCCATGGTTTCATTTCAGGCGCGACTGCAGATTCGTCAGTATAATCCAAACAAAACTCACAAGTATGGACAAAGCCACAACTGATAATGGATATGTTTGGAAATATAAATTTTATTCTGGCCAAGATCCTTAAATTTCCAATCTTGAAGCTAAAACCTTGTGAAGGACTTTTAGACCAGGGGAAAACGATTGTTGCAGATAATTGGTATACCAGTATTCCATTAGCTGAATACTTGCTTCAACGCAAAACTGATCTTTGTGGGACATTGAGAAAAAATCGTAAAAACTTACCTTTATTTCTCCCTTACTGTTCCAAGCTGCTGAATTGTAAACTCATGAAGAAAACTTAATATTCCGAACCTACACAATTTCTGCTTTTACGCACAAATAGGAGTTGTTTTAAAAAACTATTTAGAAACAATCAACAAAAGTGGGTCAAAGTTATCTGATTGGGTTTAGATGGGGAATATAAATATGAGTTTTATATAAACGATTTCAAAACGCATTTAAAGAGATTTTACTATTGATTTGAGTAGAATCATAAACGTAAAATATTTATGCGATATAATAGCCCTAATCTAATGAATCTCATTTAAATAATGGAAATATTTTAGTCGATAAAATGGTATAACTATAAAAACGAATATTAAAGTTATAATTATAAAAAAACATCTATGTATCCAAGTATTGGATACATTATTATAAATAATATAAACATAAATATATTTTGCTATAATTAACAAATATTATCTGTTGTCTGTTATTGTTGTGTCTTTCAATGGATTATCAATTTATTTTTCGAATTTCTTAATATTAGTTGATTTTTTCTTATTTATTTTTTTTTATTTGAATTAACGTGTCTCGAGGACCAGTTCATTGACACGATGACAGTATAATACAATATAAGAGTATTACAAATACAGTTTTACATTTGACAATACACAATACTTATTTTTTACAAATTTAACTGTTATGCCTAATTACAATTCAGAGTTTACAAAGCACTTTTTTATAAACAGACTTGTATATTTCTCAGTGTCATTAATTTCTTGTATATTATCTTCCAACTGGTGTTGTTTTCTTTTAGTAGAAAGATGTGGACATTCTTTACGAAAATTCTTGACTGTTAAAGTGCTGCTGCAAAGATCGCAGGTAGGTGAATCGGTAGTTGCTATGGAAAAACCTTGTGCAAGCTGAGTGTTCAATTCTTAATCTTTTTAAAATAACCTTCTGTCTTTTGGGCATAGATGGTAGCTCTAAGGTTATATATCGTGTAAGTGACTCGAAGTTGTGTTCCAATTAGCTTGTCATTTGTCATATATACGCTTTTTAAACATTTTTTTAATATCATTATGCAGTTGGGTATTTGATATAGGTATATCCAAAGTAGAAGATTCTTTTGCGGCTACATCTGCAGCCTCATTTGCTGCAAGGCCTAGATGTAAAGGTACCCAGACAATAGTAACAATTACTCCATGGTCTGTAAGTTTATTATTTATGTCATGTATTAAATTTTCCAGAGGATGATCTGACAACATGTTTTTAATCGCTTGTATTGATGATAAGGAGTCTGTGCAAATCACTACATTGCGGTCAGTTGGTTCTAACATACAAAAAGCGTCGGCGATATCATATAGTTCTCCAGTATATACACTACAAACGGCAGGAAGTCTGATTAGTTTTGTAGTACTAAAAGAGGAAACAATAGCACTACCCACGCCTACATCATTTTTAGTGGCATTTTATTAAGAACTTTAGGAAACTGATTTCTATTAAGTATGTCTAGGAACGATTGTTTAATTATAGCTTTTGGAGTATCATGTTTATTGAAAGAGCAAATGGAGGTATTGACATTCGGAATTTGCTTATGCCATGGAGGATGTGTAGAGATATGAAAGGGTGAAGTTGCAGCAAGAACGAAACCGTCGAGAATTGAATTTAGTAAACAAAAGAGAGGTTGAGCGACCTAGTAGTCTGAGAGTGATAAATGAGATTATTTGGTTAAATAACTAGTTGGTAAATTGGATTTTGTGGATTGGCTGATAAGCTAGCTGCATATGACAAAAAAAGATGCTGTCTACTTAACCAGAGTGTCGCTTTGATAGCTTCACAGTATATGCTTTGAGCTGGGCTAGATCTAAAGGCCCCTTAGCAGATCCTAAAATCCGCATTGTGTACGAAGTCAAGAGCTTTTAGATATGACTTGGAGGAAGACATATAGACAAAACTACCATAGTCCATTTTGGAGTGAATAATGGATCTGTAAACTATAAGCAATACCTCTTTGTCAGCTCCCCATTAGAAATATGCTAACTTTTTAGGATAATAATATTTTTTAAGCAGTTGCCTTTCATTTCCTGTATGACCGTATTCCAAGTAAGTCTGGAGTCGAAGGTTAGTCCTAAGACTTTATGATGATGATCAATATTATCTAGTAATACTCCATTATATGTCAAAGTTGAATTCTCATTTTTCGTTTTTCTGCTAAATTTCATGATTTTAGTTTTTTGAGATGAAATAGAAACCTCAGTATGCCTCGACCACCTTTCTATCTTATAAATCGCTGTTTGCAGTAGTCGACAGGTTGTTTCGATATTCTTTCCTCTCCAAAAGAGTACAGGATCATCAGCATATAATGTGTATTTAACTGGGGGATGAATATATTTGCTTACATCATTAAACGACAAACTAAACAGAGTTGTGCTTAAAACAGAACCTTGTGGTACTTCATTATGTTGAATACGAGTTTATTGATGTTTTCTATTTGTTTTTTAAGGCATAGTCAATTTCGCTTCTTTTGTTTGAATTGGGGCTTTCCTATGTCCATTTTCTGTGTTTTTTCTTTTTAAAGAAGCTGTTTATTTGATAGATATTGTTTTCCAACCGAAATGTTAACAGTTGTTTGGCTATATCATTTCTGCCTTCGCTTCCAACATTTCCCAATACTATTTTAGACGGTTTTTTTTTTCGTATCTATTTTGGCGTTGCAATCCTTACGTACTATTAAGAAGTGGCAATTTCCTTGATTGCACAAGATATGTGATCGTAGAATATTTGGACTTCTTCGTTTGGATGTCCTGTAATATAGACGTACACTTTTTTTCTTTTAATGCTCTATATTTCGCTGATTATTTATCAGCTTCATCAGCAGATAAAGATTAAGAGTTAAAAATATTTAAAAAGTTGTTCAAAACAGTACAGTACAGTACAAAGTATGTCGGAAATACATTGCTGAAAACTATCTACATCTGATGCTTTCATCCATGGTTTTGATTTGTTCTTCTTTTTAATCATCTTATACCTCTCCTTCTTTAAGTCTATTTCTATTTTACCTCGTACCTCGATATACAAAAATAACTTTAGAAAAATAACAATGTATTTTGATATCATTTAGTTTTTAATATAATCTACTTTAATATACTAATACCTTTAACTTTAATATATCTAAGGATTTATTCTTTATTTGCACATTTAAAAAAAAATCTAAACAAATGAGCCGTATCAGCGACGCCTCAATCAAAAACAACACATCGTTGAGTGTTAACATCTGCCCCAAATTGCAGTGTGTTAGGGAGATTGTGTACAGCGCAAAATGTGTTATCATCCATTTTCAACACGTAATGGCGTAATTTGGGAGCAGTAATCTTAGGAAAGCATGTCTTCTTTACAGTGAAAAATGTTCGTAAGTTTTAGTTATTTGACGTTAATGGAGTTTCCAGTTTGTTTTTCCTAACTTTAAAATACAATAAATTATGTTGTGTAGGACAAATTTGAAATATAGTTACCCTAAGTATAATAAAAAGTGTTTGAACTATTTAGGGGCATAAATATAATATTAAAAAGAAAAATTCAAATTGAAAAACGAACTAACGTATTATTTAAATATCTTTTTATATTAAGCCTACAACTTTAATCACAGATCAACGATAAAACAACTTTTTGATAAAATTGATGGAATCGACCGTTACTTGATGGAAATTCATTTTATGTAACAATAAAACACTGAAAACTTTGTTTTCAAACTTCCACAAAATTTATTTTAAATCTTATCACTACAGCTGTTTCGGCTGATTGCCTTTCTCAAGTGATCTATTTTTGGCTTGGGTTTACAAATTTATAGTCTCTAATGAAATAGGTTGAGGAGGGGAGAACTGTTTGTCTCAAGTTGGTCATTCAGAATTATATCTATGTTTTTAAATTTGTTGATTTTCATAGATTCTAACAAAGATAGCTTAATGCCTTTATTTTGAATGTGAAGAATTTTAAATTTGTCATTAAAAGGATGATTATGATCTAGAAGGTGAAGTGCATATGTCGAATCTGTTTTTCTATTTTTGAAAGCCCTTTTATGTTCTACTATTCGTTTATCAAAGTTTCTACCAGTTTGACCGATGTAAGTTTTTGGGCAGTCGCCACATTGAAGTTTGTACACACCACTATTTAAGTGTTTTTTATTTTGGCTCTTGTTATTTTTAATATATTTGCCTAGGTTGTTATTTGTTCGGAAAGCTGGTGTTATTCCTTTCTTTTTTATGTGTTTGGCAATTTTTGTTGTTATTTTGCCTGTATATGTAATCGAGCAGAAGGTACTGGATTTTTTCTCTGGTGGTAGAAATACTAATTTCAGGGCTTTCTTGTGTAGTTTTTGATTTAACATTTTATTAATTGTTTGTTCGTTGTATCCGTTGTTTACTGCTATTTGCTTAATTATATTTAATTCTGTCTCAAAGTTGTATTGTTACATCGGAATTTCTATTAACCTATGTAACATACTATGATAAGCTGCCAGTTTATGTTGTGTTGGATGGGATGATGAATTGTGTATAGTCGTGTCAGTATGGGTAGGTTTATGAAATATGGAGAAGTCATGTTTGTTTTGAAGTCTGCTAATTTTTAAATCTAAAAAATTTATGGATTGATTTTGTTCTGTTTCTATTGTAAATTCAATATGACTATGAAGTGAATCAATATACGATAAAAATTGGTCGCGTTGCCTATTAGTTCCTGTGAAACATACCAGTACGTTGTCTACGTATCTCCACCAATATAAAAACTGTTTGAATACGGGATGTTTTGAAATCTTTATCTCTAGATGATCCATAAAAATATCTGATATCTGTTATTTGTATATATTTTATTATTAAATTCAAAGTAGTCCTGGTCCTCATTTGGCGTAAAAAATATTTTTCCTAGTATCCCTCCTACAGAAACTTTTATTCTAGTAAAAAATCTTTTAGGAATTTTACATCTTCTTATAGTTTGCATAAACCAGAGAAATGATAAGTACGAGTTGTTGCAGCTGATTATGAAGGATAAAGTCGTAGGAAAAAGGGATCCTGGTAGAGGACAAATATGCTGGCTGAAAAACATTCGTGCCTGGACCGGGTTAAACACATATACGCTCTTAAGAAAAGCAGAAGGTAAAGGCAAGTTTGCAATGATTATAGCCAACTTTCATTAGTGGAGACGGCACTAAGAGAAGAAGAAGATGGCTTTATATTTTTAAAAGATTTTATTATCTCTTCAACCTCATTTACATGGTACATGGTATTATTTATTTCCAATATATTTTCTCGAAATTCAGTTGGCTCAAAAATCATTTCTGCATATCATTTTCCCAAATCGGTATAATAGTCTACAAATTCATTTGATTATATTTTCTGATTTTATATTCGTCTTAAAACGACAAAATTTGATATTTTAAAACTCTGATAGCATAGATGTAAAAAAAATTTTAAAATCAGTACCCCAGAAAAGCTAATCTTTTTGTCGGAATGACTTGAATAAAATATGTGGCACCATAAATTGACATCGTTGGAAAAATTATTTTAACGAACGTTAAGTCCCTAATATTATCCAAATATTTGCTGTAGGCATTTAGTCCGATCTCAGTGAATTTTGTGTTGTCGTTAAAAGATTAGCTATTAACCAGCTATACTCATATAAGCACACCGAACGAACTGACATTGATCCATACAACCCTAAAATGAAAATTTAATTAAAACGTGTTCATTTTTGGCTGTAGTGTAGTTAAAAATGATTTAGATAAGATGAAAAAATGCACAATAAACGAAATAGTGAAATATTATTTAAAAATAATATAGATTAGCAGGTTATGATTTTATGAAATTTTGTGTAAAGTACATGTTTTGCTTAAAATCGAGCTTTAGTGCATATGCACATATTAAAATAATCTAGGGGACACCTATAATAATAGCTTTAATTTTCCTACCCTCCGGAAGTAAATGTTACATTCTTTGTATATGGGTAAAGGTGGACTAAGTGGATAAAACTCATAGGTACCTGTTGTGAATTAAATTCCATTTTTTTAGTAATTCGTAGCTTTTGTAGTTTCATTTCGATGCATCAAAATTATTTTTTTTTGTGTAATAAAAATATTACTATACTATAAAGGAACTAAAGAAGAATCATTAGCTGGTGTCGGTTTTCTTATTTCTAATCAGCATGTCCATAAGATAAGACAATATATTGGAATTTCATAAAGGATCGCGGCTCTAATAATGGACATAAATAAAAATATAAGTTTAAAAATCATACAAATTTACGCCCCTACATCATCACAACGGATGAAGAAGTGGATATATTCTACGAATCATTGACACAAACAGTGAACAAATACAAAAGCACCTACACAATCATTATAGGCGACTTCAATGCCAAATTAGGGAGAAAACTAGAAGACTCAGAAAATAAAATCGGCAACTTTGGATATGGAACACCAAACGAAAGAGGAGAAACATTGATGAACTATATGGAAATGAACAGTCTATATGCGATGAATACCTTTTTCAATAAAAAACCACAGAGAAAATGGACGTGGGTCGCGCCCAATGGTTTAACAAAAAATGAGATTGATTACATCCTATCCAAAAAAAAGAACATAGTACGGTTATAAACATGATTTCCGTAGAAAGTGATCACAGAATTGTTAGAACCAAAATCATTATTAACTCCACAACAGACAGACAAAAATTTAAACCATCTAAAAAAGAGATAGATACAGAACTTCTTAAAGAACGCAAAGAACAATACATAAACCAGCTAAAAAGAAGTGACATATCACAGCTAAAGGGTTTGCAACTAGACAAATTAAACGAAATAACAGCAGAACTACTAGAAGCAGGCCTGAAGATTGCTAATAAACAAAAGCGAAAACAGCAAAAAATTAGCGCTAAATCACAAGATATGCTAAAAAAACGACGACAACTACTGAATGATAACAAAAGAAATACAGTGGAGTTTACCAAACTGAACAAAACCATAAGAAAACAGATAAAGGAAGATTTAAAGAAATACCAAGAAGACCGCATTAAGAAAATCATAGAGAAGAACAAAAGTTTAAAAACAATGAAGACAAATACAGGAAAAAGAAAACTAATCATGCTTAAAGCTGAGAACAATGAAGAAAGAGATCTAGGAGAAATAGTAAAAATCACAGAAAGATATTACACAGACCTATACAGTTCTAAAAATGACCCACCACTATCATCTAAACAGAATCTCTCGAGGAAAATACAAAATGTTGCCTCAGAGGTATTACTAGAAATAACTGAAGATGAAATCGAAAAATCCATAAATGACATGAAAAGAAATAAAGTGGCCGGTGAGGACAAAATACTGGCGGAACTGCTTAAAGAAGGAGGAGACACGAGAAAAAAAATGCTAAAAATGCTGTTCAACACATGTCTGTTTGAAGGTAAAATACCTAAACAACGGAGAAATGCCAACACAATCTTAATACATAAGAAAGGAGACCGAACAGACCTAAACAACTACCGTCCTATTTCTCTTTTGTCACAACTATATAAAACCTTTACAAAAATAATAAACAACCGACTAACCTATAAACTTGATAACTACCAACCAGTGGAACAGGCTGGATTCAGGAAAGGATACAGCACAATCGACCATCTACATGCGCTTAAAATATTAATTGAGAAAACCAATGAATACAACCTTCCGCTGTACTTAGCATTCGTAGATTATGAAAAGGCTTTCGACAGCATTGAACACTGGGCGGATGAAGAAGCTCTGGTTAATAGTAGAATAGATTCAAGATACCGACAATTGATACATGATATTTACCAAAACGCAACCATGACCGTAATTCTGGACGACAAATTAATAACGAATAATATAAAAGTTAAACGAGGAGTCCGACAAGGCGATATAATCTCACCTAAACTTTTTACCTTGACCCTCGAAGACATAATAAAATCAACAGATTGGGAAAACAGAGGAATATGTATTAACGGAAAATACCTAAATCACCTTAGATATGCGGATGATATACTCCTGATCTCCTCGGAACGACAAGAACTGGAATTGATGCTGAATGAACTTCATGAAAAATCACTGCAAAAAGGCCTAAAAATTAACTTCAACAAAACAAAAGTAATGACAGACACGGAAGACCAAGAGGCAATAAAAATAAAAACAGAAAAAATAGAACAGGTAAATGAGTATATCTATCTAGGACAAGCAATCAGAGCTAACAGAGAAAATCAAACAGCCGAAATATCGAGACGAGTAAGAATGGAATGGGTAGCTTTCGGCAAACTTTCTTACGTTCTAAAAAATCAAACAATCCCTCTATACTTACGAAGCAAAGTATATAACTCCTGTATAATACCGGTGCTCACCTACGGAGCACAGACATGGACATTTACACAGACCAATTTGGATAGGATAAGGAAGGCACAAAGAGCGATGAAGAGATAACTGTTGGGCACATAAAGATAGAAAACGTAACCAGTGGATCAGAACCAGAACAAAGACAGTAGACGCGATAGAACAAGCAGCAAAACTGAAATGGAAATGGGCTGGACACAATGAACGTCTCCAAGACGGACGATGAAACAATGCCATCGAAAAGTGGCGTCCATACAATGCAAAGCGATCAAGAGGCAGACCACAGATGAGGTGGAAAGATGACATCAGGAAACAAGGAGGTTCCACATGGCTGAGAACAGCTCAAGATAGGGAAAGATGGAGAGAACTGGGGGAGACCTATATCCAATAATGGAAGGATAGAGAATAGGTTCAAAATAAATAAATAAATAAAAAATATAATAAAACTCTGTATTCAATTAAAATTATATATTTATTCAATGCAACTTTTACAAAAGATATTTGAATGAACTAAAAAAATTTTTACATCTTGTACGAGATTTTCTGTCTTTTTCCCATCTTCAGTCTTTACACCTTCCACGTTTTGGACTTTCCCAAACAACATCCATACTACCCAGTGATAGCCTTCAAGTCATCCAAATTACCTTCCTGTGGATCTACAGAAGCAATTAACTGATTTACAATTAGTTTTACAAACTGCAAAAACATTTCCCCCTATATATTCCGAGATACAGTTTTCTCGTGCTTTAAAATGCAGCGAACAAATCTAAAAATAGAGTTTTGCCTTTTACGCTCAAAAGAAAAAGTAAAATTCCCAAAAGTAACGAATAACATATATGTTACTGAAAAGATTAATTGCCTGCTGAACGCTTAATAAATTATTTATGGATATTTTACTGCCATGATAATAAAAGTTCTACAACCCAGCGAATAGAAAGGCGAAACCTTTTTATCGATTGGCCACCCTGAGTTATTACCTACAGGAAGTATGTAACGGCTATAAGCTAAGAAAGGAAAGAAGACGATTTTATTGGATGTGATTGGTCACAGATGGAGGGTTTGTATTAAACAATTTACACAATAGAACTATTAGCGGCAACTAATAGTCCTGATATTAGACTATTTATAGTTTGTATTGTAAATGGTTCTTAAAAAACTGAGTATAAAAGCTATGAAATAGGTCGTCAATTCTTGTACAGTGCGTGTCGAAATTCCGCTGACCAACTATATTCGAACTTTGAAAATTAAGGCAATTATATCGAGCACAAGTTTAATTAAATCTTGCCCAAGTACTTTCGCTTAATATAGCATCTTCAGGGGCATTTCGTCAAATATGGGCTATCTAGCAAGCGTATAATGTAATAAACATAGATGGTAACATAAAATTGTACAAACACTACACTAGAACAAGAACAAACAGTTTAAAATTAATTCAAATTAATTCAGTAATTTTCAAAGTTTCATTATCAGTTTCATTCTCTCTCCTGTTACCGCCAAAGAATGTAGCGTAGAACTATTTTAATTAATTTTAGACTGTTTGTCCTTGTTCTAGTGTAGTGTTTGTACAATTTTATGTTACCATTTATGTTTATTACATTCTACGCTTGCTGGATAGCCCGTATTTGACGAAATGCCCCTGAAGATGCTATATTAAGCGAAAGTACTTGGGCAAGATTTACTCAAACTTGTGCTCGATATAATTGCCTTAATTTTTAAAGTTCATTTATTCGAGCATTCAATCTTATATCAATTATATTCGAACTGTGTAAGGAGATTAAGAAAACGACAAATAAAGGAAAAGGAAAGAAGCAATTCTTTCTGTTCAATGTGAAGATGGTGTTCTTGTTAATATTGTTAATAATATTAGATCGTCTAACTAGAAAAAACTTCCTTGTAATAAAATAATGACTGTGACTTATTGTTATTTTCTTTCCATCAAAATTGACATTTATACTTGTCTCAACTACAAAACTTAACTCATTAACTTATTTACAACATAGGATGGTAAATTACGTAGATGCCTTCTTCATTCTGCTTTAACACCTTCCCTCATTGAGTAATTTTCCAACCCGATTTCAAAAAGTAATTTTTTTTCATTCTATTTGAAAACAGCGGCTTCGTCAAAACATCCGCTAACTGATTTTCAGATGACACCTTTACTACTTCAAGTGATCCATCCAATACCATTTCTCTAACAAAAAAATGTCTAATATGTATATGTTTAGTCCGGCGATGAAACTCGGGATTCTGCGTTAATCGTATGGCTGATTCATTGTCGACGTGTAGTGTCGGAACCAAGCTAACGCCGGTTAATTCCGTAAATATTCTTTTTAACCAAACTATTTCTCGTGCAGCGTCACTTGCAGCTACTATTTCTGCCTCTGTTGTCGATATGGCTACTGATGTTTGTCTCTGACTAAACCAAGATACAGCTGCTCCAGCATAAAGACACAATACCCCAGATGTCGATCTTCCGGTTGTTATATCACCTCCATGATCAGCATCACTATAGCTTGTTAACTTAGGTTGTATATCTGGCTTTCGCATATAAGTTAAGCCATAATTTATTGTCCCATTCAAATAGCGGAATATTCTCTTAACTTTTACATAGTCGTTTGGACTTGTATTTTCTAATTTCCTGGATACAACACTAACAGCATAAGCTATATCTGGACGTGTACCCGTCATTAGGTACATAAGAGCACCCACAGCTTCGCGATATGGAAAACAAGTATTCGATTCTATTTCACTAGTTTCCTTCCCTAATTGGATAGCTTCTTTTACAATCGGGGTCGAGACCGGTCTGCTATTTTCCATGCCAAAACGTTCTAGCACCTTTCTTGTATAAGCTGACTGGGTAATACTTATGGAGTCGTCTTGATTTCTTTCGATTTCCAAACCTAAGAAATATGTAGCTGGTTTAACTGTTATTTTAAACTTCTCCTGAAGCTTTTTCAAAAAATTCATCTTCATTATTTCATTTGTACATGCTATTAGACCATCGTCAACATACAGCACTAATATTAACATGTCTTTTCCTTCGATTTTAATAAATAAACATGGATCTGCAGTACTTCGTTTAAAGCCAAGCGAATCTATAAAGTTTCCAAAACGCTTATTCCAACACATTGGTGCCTGTTTTAATCCATATAAACTTCTCTGGAGATGACAAACCATACCACTACCATCATCATAGCCTTCTGGTTGTTTCATGTATACTTCTTCGTCTAGAGTACCGTACAGAAATGTAGTACAGACATCGAATTGTGTAAGTGACATGTTTTTACTAGCAGCTATACTTATAACGGCTCTTATCGTACCACCTTTAGCTACTGGACTGAACGTTTGTTCATAATCTTCACCTTTTCTTTGTGAATAACCCTTCACTACCAAACGAGCTTTGTATTTATCAATTGAACCATCTGGATTGGTTTTAAGTTTATACACCCATTTACAGGGAATAGCTTTTTTATTTTCAGGTAAATTTTTCAAAATCCATGTACAATTCTCATTTAATGACTGCATTTCATGCTCCATTGCCAGCCTCCAGTTATCTTTTTCACAACAAACAATTGCTTCTTTGTAACTAAGTGGTTCTTTGGTGTCGTTTATTTCAACAGCAACCATCATAACGAACTCGTCAAAGCGTGTTGGCTTCTTAATGTTTGATCTTTCTCTCAGTTGTCTTTTAAATTCTATATCTTCTTCTAAGCTTTCTTCTGACTTTTGCTTTAAAAAATATACAAATCGGTATCTGCTAAAATCATCTTTAAATAAAACATAATATTTAAAACCGGATTTTGATACCTTGAAAGGCCCACAAACATCCGAATGGATCAGTTCTCCTGGAGTTTCTGCTCTTTTTCTTATGCCAAACTTTTTCACGGAAGCTTTTCCATAAACGCAACCCTCACATAATTCACTATCCAGCTTCACATCTATGTTAAATTCTTGTTTAATTACATCTTTAACATGTCTTTTGCTTTGATGACCCAGCCTTTCGTGGTAAAGTTGCAATATATTTTCTTTAGAAGTAACCATACCGACACTCACATTTTCAGGTTTGATTGCCTGCACCTTCAGTTTATATAGTCCACCAGACTTACATCTAGATCCAACAATAATTGTTTCTTTATAAATATTAAAATAGCAGCACTCAGTGGTGGAAATAAATTCACTTTCTGGATGTTTGTCCTGAGCAGACAAATTTAAGAAAAGATTTTTCCTGATATTGGGAACATACCATACGTTGGTCAATAAAAACTCTTTCTTCTTTCCTTTTACAAAAGATTGTATTTTGATGGTACCCTGTCCTAATGCCGCAACTGCATATCCATTAGCTGTTGTTATTGTTTGCTCTTCGCTAAACGGTTCATACGATTGGAATACACTTTGTTGATTTGTTATGTGATTAGTCGCTCCATTATCAACATACCAATTTTTAAAATCTGCTTCGCAATTCAACACATTCGATGATACAGCCACTAAGGACATCTGAGTTTCTTTAGCTTTAGTATTTGTATGTTTTTTCGAATTTTGTGGTTTAGGAGGCCTTCCATCGGCTTTCCATTTATCGCATTGCTTCACTTTATGACCTTTTTGCTTACAGTAATTGCAATAATAACTATATTTATGTGCTTTACTCTTATTCACTGTATATAAAACTTCTTGCTTGCTCTCATTTTTATTTGTTAATGCTTTTTCATAAGAGCATAGCTGATTTGTCAAGTTATCTATTGTTCTGTCTTTATTTGATACCAGAATCCAACTAGACTTAAATGAGAAATATTCAGGTGGTAGAGTTTCTAATATTTTACAAATAAGCAAAATATCTGGCAAGTCGCACTTACAATTATTTCCAGCAACTGCTTTATCTTTGAAAATTTCGCTTTGCAAATTGTTCCAAAGGTTTTTAAGTTTTGATGAATGAGTAGCAATATCGTCATCTGATTGTCTAGTATAACTAAAAAATTGCATACAGATATCATAGGTTTTATCTGTTGCATTACCATCATACAAACGATGCAGCTCCAACCAAACTTCCCTAGCGGTCGAAAATCTCATGACTTTTTCTAATGTGCCATGAGTCATATTTATTGTAAGAACTAATAAGACAGTACTATCTGTTTGATTAAAAAATGCAACATCTTTTTCATACTTGCATTTTTCTTGTTGCGTTGCGAGTTACTCTCTTGCGAGTAACGACTTAGGAAAAGTTAATATACCATCAAGGACGTCCATCGCACTTTTTACATTTCTCAGAAGAATAGAGATTTTGTATTTCCAAGTGGTCCAACTCTCTTTACCTTCAAGTAATCCTATTTGCACCTTACTGGGATCCATTTTACTCTGGATTTAATTTAAAATGCTCATTATTACTTTATGGAGATGACACTTTCCAGACAGTTAAAAATTTTTCTTCAATTCTTACTTAATTTCTTATATTTTCTAGCATTACCATTTAGGTACTGTACGCTCTGCTACCATGTTAATATTGTTAATAATATTAGATAGTCTAACTAGAAAAAACTTCCTTGTAATAAAATAATGACTGTGACTTATTGTTATTTTCTTTCCATCAAAATTGACATTTATACTTGTCTCAACTACAAAACTTAACTCATTAACTTATTTAAAACATAGGATGGTAAATTTCGTAGATGCCTTCTTCATTCTGCTTTAACAGTTCTTTCTCTTATTCTTCTTTTTGGCTTTTATTTTACTAAGTAATCAGCCAGTACATTTGTTTTGTTAATTTTTGGGCCACTATCGTCAGTCTGAGAATATATATCATGCCCTATTATCAATTTATCAGTGAATATAGACATTTCATCTTCTTCAAGTGCCATCTCCGCGGCGGAGGTCGCCAATCATAGCTATTCGGACTTTTGAGACGGCTGCTCTGAAAAGTTTATTTGATGTGCTACTCCTTACGTGATGATGATCCGTACCACTTTCATAGGTTGCGTAGCCATAACGTTCTATGCCTCCCTATGCTTCTCTTTCCTTGGATCTTTCCCTGTATAATTAGTTGGAGCAAGGTGTACTTCTCTCCACGTGTAATATGTCCGAGATATTTTAATTTTCTTGTTTTATTTGCATTTAAAATTTCCATTTCCTTATTCATTCTTCTCAGAAACTTTTTGTTTGTGACGTGTTCTGTCCACGATAGTTTCAGAATTCTTGTATACACCCACAGCTCAAATAATTTCAGTTTTTTCATTGATGTTGCAGTCAAGGTCCAACATTCCATAAAATAAAGTCAAAAAAACATAGCACCTCGCCAATCTAACTCTTAGTTCCAATTTTAAATCCATTGTGCATACCACTCTTCTCATTTTGTTAAAATTTGCTGTAGCCTTTTCTATTCTGATTTTAATTTCCTGAATGTAATTACTTGTGGAGGTAATCATTGTTCGAATTTCGAACTTAGATTTCGAAAGCGACGATACCACAACAGACGAAAACGACAAGAAAAGAAAAGTAGATCAAGAGTAAGAGTTACAACGTGCTTTCACCAAAAGTCGCAAAGTAGTGAGATCTCCCATCAACAAAAAGGAGAAAATGGAAGAAAATGTACAAAAAATTATGGAAATGATGACGGGAGTGAGTATAAAGATAGAAGAACAATCAAGAGAACTCAGCGAAATTCATAGAGAACAAAGAGAATATAGAGAAGAAATAAGACAGTTACGACAAGAGAATGTAACATTACGAGTGTTGCATATCGCAACCTAAAAAATTCATAGGTCGAATTGCCGATAATGCAAGACAGATGCTGTTTCTATTTGCTGCACATAATTGCGAGAAATTCCCTTCTTAACCTTTTATGACGTCGACAACAGTCATTCTATAATTTCTGACATTACTCTAATATTTGTCAATTTTAATAACTCTAATATTTGTCAATTTTAATAACTCTCTAATATTTGTCACTTTTAAAATAAATCGCTCATTTCTCCACAAAAGATTTTGTGTTATATAAAAAAAAAATATAGTTTTAATTATTAAGTGTAATTTAAAGTAATTACGAGAGTGTGATCGCCAAAATATAAGGTAACCAATTTTATTTTATTATAACTACATAGAACCAAAATCGAAGGTACTGCTTCAATAAGCAGTTAGCAACATATTCAGGGGGAGAAATAAAATCCCCCTATGTTCTTCATGATCCTAACGAGCCGGATACAGCAGCTGTTCCCGTCTTTGTAAAGCTGGAAGCTGGATTTTTCATTGATAAACCACGAAGGCGATCATTTCTCGTCTCTACAAAGACGCTTTCACGCAAGAATTCTCAAGATTCTCTCACATTATTCGTAAAAATCACTCGTTTCCTCATTTCTTCGCAAAGAAAAGACATAGTTTTTATTCTTTCATATTCACACATCGCAGTTTTGGCGGTTCCACGATCCAAGGTTCTTCGTATTGGCGCCGTCCGGAAGGTTTGGTTTCGTCACTTTGAAGGGATAAGAAGTTTTATGTTTCGGTCGCGGTTGGACTGTGCGGTTTGGTCACTTATTGTAACTTTTACGAATTGGTTTTTTGTATCGTCGCATGTTATTTTATTTTATTTTTAGATTCGCAGTGCTTATAAGTAGATTTTTATGGTAATATTATTTAGTTCTTAATACTAAGTATCTCTTGTTATATTTAAAATTTGTATTATTTTTTCTCACGCTCAAAATGACTGATGTTGCAAAAATTATAAAGTTAAGAGGGCATACTAAAGCTTGTATTACTAGAATTCAAACATTTGTCTCAAAAAACCAAAATGTAGTTTTAGATTGCGGTCAATATATTGCACGCAAAAATGTATTAAATGAAACTTATCGCAAGTATCTCAACTTACAAGAGGAACTTGAATTAGAAGATTTTGATAAATATTGTTCAGATAGGGACATAGTTGAAGAACAGTATTATAATTTAGACTCATATTTGCACGAGAAAATCACGCAATTATCTGCAAAACCAGTTGAAACTCAACCTATTGTAACAAATGTAACACCATCTGTCAGCACAATTCAAAATGTAAAGTTGCCAGAATTAAAAATACCTTTTTTCTCGGGCGAAATATCAGAATGGCCCAGTTTTTTTGAAGTTTTTACCAAATTAATAACAAATGATAAACAGTTATCTAATGCTCAAAAACTTATTTATCTCAAATCAGTGTTAAGGAATGAACCGTTAAAGTTAATTGACAATCTAGAAATAATTGATTCCAATTTCGAAATTGCAATAAAAAATTTATGCGATAGATTTGAAAATAAATATTTAATAGTAAACAGCCATTTGAACAGTTTATTAAATGCTCCACTCATTACAAAACCCAATGCACATGTTCTAAGGGATTTCTTAACTCAAATTAAAAGCCATCTCGCCGCCTTAGAAAACCTCAACATCTCGAATCAACTCACTGATTTAATTCTCATCAATCTCTTTACTCAAAAATTAGACTATAATACTAAAAGATCATTTGAAACCGATCGTAATATAAACAAACTCCCAAGTTTATTGGAGTTCCTTGAATTTATTGAAAGAAAATGCAAAATTCTCGAAAATCTTGCTCCTGAGTACTCCCATTCTCCGAAACAAAAACAACTTTCTCGTTTTACTTCTCTTAACACAGTTAGCAATAATTTGCAGTATAGTAGTAATAATCAGTATTTTAAATGTTTCTTATGTCAAAATAACTCTCATAAAATATACACTTGCCAGGAATTCTTAAATATGTCTGAAAATGACCGTTTTCAAACGGTCAAGGCAAAGAAAGCGTGTCTCAACTGCTTGGCTAGTGGTCATTCAGCAAGCTCATGTACCTCTTCGTCGAATTGCGCCAAATGTAACAGGAGACATCACACATTGCTCCATTTCTCTAACGCTTCTAATCATAACTCAAATAGTTCTCGGTTCATTTCAAGAACAAATCAAGATTCTTGTAGTCTACCCACTAGAAACACTCACTTCCAAAATACTCGTCACTCTCAAGACTCACAAGGAAATCGTAATTCTCAAAATACTCGCCAGACTCACAATATACATGATACTTCAAATTCTCGTACTCACTCTAATGTATCTCGTGATCCCAATACTCAAGGCGAAACTTCAAGTTCTCCTGCAATTCCACGAATAGCAAATCAATGTCAGTCTAATGATGTCTACCGAGCATCATCTCTCTCTGCACTCTCAGGCAAAAAGGAGGTTCTACTCCAAACAGCATGTGTTACAATTTATGATTCTCATAATAATCCCGTTAAGGTTCGCTGCCTTACAGACTCAGCTAGTCAGCTTTCGTTTATCACTGAGAAATTAGCAAGTCGCTTGAAATGTATTCCTTACACAAAAAGTCTTCACATTTCTGGGATATCCGAAATCTGTTCGACGTCGAATAAAATGGTGGATTTAAATATTTTCTCAAATGTCAATCCCACAAAACATTTTACACTCTCTTGTGCGATTCTCCCAACCATCACTTGTAAGCACCCTCAAATTACATTGGATTTTAATGCCCTCAAAATTCCACCAAACATTCACCTGGCTGATCCAGAATTTTGTACTCCTGCCGAAGTTCAAATGTTGCTTGGAGCAGATGTTTATTTCGACTTACTCACTTATGGGTTAATAAAATTAGGCCCTAATCTTCCTACCTTAACAAATACTCATCTCGGATATCTTGTAGGTGGAAATGTACCTCAATCCTCTGGGTTAATTGACTCATATTCCATACTTAACATTCAAGAAAATACTCAACCTCGAAATGAAGTATCCTTGTTCGTTCAAGCTCAAAATACCGATTCACTCGTACGGTCGTTTTGGGAAGTAGAAGAAATCTCGTCTTTTACTTGTACTCCAAAAATCCTAACTCCTTCGGAGCAACAGGCCGAAGACATTTTTAAATCGTCACTTAAAATATTATCATCTGGTAGATTCCAAGTAGATCTCCCTTTCAAATCTCCCAACGAATATAAAAAATTGGGCGAATCGTTTTCCTCGCAAAGAAGCGATTCCTAAATCTCGAACAGAAACTGATCAAGTCAGATCAATTATATGTACAGTATAAACAATTTATTCATGAATATATTGCACTTGGACATTGCAGATATGTGCCTCTCTCCACTCGAAATATTCACTCTGATTTAAAATATTTTATTCCTCACCATTGCGTTTTAAAGGATAGCGTAACAAATAAGTTGCGTGTCGTCTTTGATGGCAGTATGAAAACTACCTCAAATCTAAGTCTTAATGACATAATGCTTCCTGGTTATACGGTACAACGCGAATTATTCGATATTTTGATAAATTTTAGATTATTTAAATACTGTATTGTAGCAGATCTACGTCATATGTACAGACAAATTCGAGTAAATCCCGAACAGGTTTTTCTGTTGAACATTTTGTGGCGTGATTCACCTCAAGAGGATTTGAAATGTCTTCAACTCGAAACTATCACTTATGGATTAAATAACTCCGGGTTTCTTAGCACTAGATGTCTTAAGGAATTAGCTCAAAACAATTCCGACAAATTTCCTTTGGCTAGTGAAGCTCTTTTAAATTGCTGTTATATCGATGATGTGCTTTATGGCTGTAACGATTTCGAAACACTCTTCGAAATTCATCGTCAATTAACGGAATGTTTAAACCTCGCTTGCTTCTCGCTTCATAAATGGTGTGCAAACTCACCTGAATTTCTCGCAGGTATTTCTCATATCTCTAATGAAGCTAGTTATGTAATCAATCCTGAAAATCACACGAACAAAATTCTCGGCCTATGTTGGAATTTTCACTCCGATCATTTTTCAGTTCTTGTGCCAAAGGTTACCGTTAAGGATACATATACAAAAAGAGAAGTTCTCTCTTTAATCGCTTCCATTTATGACCCTATAGGATTGATTAACCCTTTAGTGGTATCTGCCAAATTAATTATGAGAAAGATTTGGTTAGAAAGGTCGAATTGGGATGACCCTCTCAGTCCAAAATTGCTTACCGAATGGAATCTATTTTTACAAACACTTCCTCACATCTCCAATCTCAAGATTCCTAGGTTGCTGCAAAATTCTAGCAATGTAACAAGTACTCAAATACATGGGTTTTCGGATGCAAGTCTTAGCGCGTATGGTGCTTGTGTTTATTTAAGAACGTCACATGAAAATGGCTTTATATCTTGCAATCTAATCTCCTCAAAGAGTCGTGTTAGTCCTGTAAAAGTTGTGACTCTTCCTCGATTAGAACTTCTAGGAGCATTATTACTCTCTAATCTTGTTACGAAGATTCTTTCTGTCTTGATTCCATCCCAATCTCAGATAAATTCTGTCAATTTATGGACAGATTCAGAAATCGTCCTCGCATGGATTAAATCACACCCTTCTCGTTGGTCTACCTTTGTATCCAATAGAGTAACTCAAATTCAAGAACTCACTTCCAACCATACATGGAGACATGTACGATCGAAAGACAATCCCGCGGATATATTATCTCGTGGTGCTACACCCTTGCAGTTGCTTGATTGTGATTTTTGGTTTAATGGTCCTCAATTTTTGTCAGATCCACACTTTGATTTCAACCTCTTTGTATCTAATGGTCCTTCGAGTATTAATGTTGATGAACTGCCTGAACTCAAAAGGGTTACTCATCTGATCAGAAAACCAGATTCACAAGTATATGATGCCCTCTGCAAATTTTCATGTTTCACTCGACTTCAGAGAGTTTTTGCATACTGCCTTCGTTTTATTCACAATGTAAGAGCTAAGTCTCATAGACGTACAGGTCCTCTCACTCCACATGAACTCTCTAGTTCTGAGTTAATGATCATCAAATTGACCCAGTCACATTTCTTCAGTTCGGAAATCCAATTTTTAATGGATAATCGTCTGCTTAAAGATAAGTCTATTTGTAAATTGAATCCCTTTCTAGATTCGTCTCAAATGATACGAGTAGGCGGTCGTCTTCTCCTTTCAGATGTTCCTTATGATCAGAAATTTCCTCTACTGTTACCCTCAAAATCACATATTGTCAATTTATTACTTACCCGAGAACATCGAAGACTTCTACATTCAGGCCCTCAAAATACACTGTCTAATGTTAGATTGAAATTCTGGCCTCTTGATGGTCTTCGACAAATCAAACGTATAATACAAAATTGTCTCACTTGTTACCGTTTTAACGCACAAGTCGCGTCTCAAATCATGGCTAATCTCCCGAGGGAAAGAGTTCAAATTGCACGTCCATTTATAAATGTTGGAGTTGATTTTGGTGGTCCGTTTCCCATCAAGACCTCTAAACTCAAGAGAGCTCCCCTTACTAAGGCCTATATGGCAGTGTTTGTATGTTTAGCTACTCGCGCCGTGCATGTGGAATTAATTTCCAGTCTTTCTACTGAAGCGTTCTTATTGACTCTGAAAAGGTTTATCGCCCGAAGGGGTAATCCGAATATCATTTTCAGCGATAATGGCACAAACTTTCTAGGTGCGAAAAACCAATTGAAAGAACTTTATGAGTTGCTTCTTAAAGGTGATACCTCTGAATCTATTCGCTCTTTCGCTACTTCGTGTCAAATTCAATGGAAGTTTATCCCTCCACGCTCACCACACCACGGTGGTATTTGGGAAGCTGCCATAAAGAGCTTCAAATACCATCTCGTAAGAATAATGGGTAACTCCAATTTTACTTTCGAAGAACTATCCACTGTACTTTCGCAGATCGAGGCAGTGCTCAATTCACGCCCTATCTGTGCGCTCTCAGATGACCCTTCCGATTTTTCCTTTCTTACTCCCGGACACTTCCTTATTGGATCTAATTTAATGTCTTATCCTGAATCAGATCTTTCTGATATTCAAGAAAATAAATTGTCTTTGTGGAATAAATGCACAAGAATTCAGCAGCATATGTGGAAGGTTTGGACCCGCGATTATCTTAATAGGCTGCAAAATAGACCTAAATGGTTCACTCCTCAGGTAGGCATAAAGCCTGGTGATCTCGTCTTGCTTAAGGACGAAAACTCGCCTCCTCTCAAATGGCCTATAGCACGGGTAGTTGAGACATATCCGGGAAAGGACAACAAGGTAAGAGTTGTTAAGGTCAGAACTCCTGAAGGCTTATATGTTCGCTCTATTGCTAAACTGTGTCCTCTTCCTATGACTCACCTTCAAGAATATTAATAGTTTGTTAGTTTTAGTTATACCTTTCTTCAAATTTTACATAAACATTTTTTTTTTTCTTTTTGATGCGTTCACATCAAGGGGGGGACTATGTTGCATATCGCAACCTAAAAAATTCATAGGTCGAATTGCCGATAATGCAAGACAGATGCTGTTTCTATTTGCTGCACATAATTGCGAGAAATTCCCTTCTTAACCTTTTATGACGTCGACAACAGTCATTCTATAATTTCTGACATTACTCTAATATTTGTCAATTTTAATAACTCTAATATTTGTCAATTTTAATAACTCTCTAATATTTGTCACTTTTAAAATAAATCGCTCATTTCTCCACAAAAGATTTTGTGTTATATAAAAAAAAAATATAGTTTTAATTATTAAGTGTAATTTAAAGTAATTACGAGAGTGTGATCGCCAAAATATAAGGTAACCAATTTTATTTTATTATAACTACATAGAACCAAAATCGAAGGTACTGCTTCAATAAGCAGTTAGCAACATATTCAGGGGGAGAAATAAAATCCCCCTATGTTCTTCAACGAGAGGAAATCACAAAATTAAAAAAGGTAGTTTTTCAAATAAAAGAATGGAAAAAGGCGTAAAAATATAGTTACACAAGGCATGAACATAGATACAAATATCCCAGAGGCTCTAAAACATGAAATAAAAAATGTTATGCAGGTAGAATTAGCAGTCGATGTTCAAATAGAGAAGATTGTGAAGCTGGGAGAAAAAGTCTGTCTGGTTGAGCTTGAAAAAGAAGACGACCAAAGAAAAGTCATGCGAAACAAAATCAAATTAAGAAATCGAAAAGAAAATGTGTAGTTTATATCAATGATGACCTGTCAAAGAAGGATAGAATTGTACAGAAATATGTCAGACAGAAAGCCCGAGAACTAAGACAGGAAGGGAGAAAAGTGAAAGTCGGATATAAGAAAATAGATATATTCCGATCAGGAAATATGGCGCTGGGATGGCATGAACCAAACGTTGGTAGTAGAGACCAAAGCAAAAACTAAGCATTAGCATGAAAAGGAAAGAAATGAAGACGAACAATGCGAAGAAAAGGATTACGAACTATGAAAATGAAACAAAACAAGACAGGAATACAAAGGTAAAGCCGAAAAAAGACAAGATACATAGTGTCAACAGCATATCTAATGTTAATAGGAACTCCATTTACTTTTATTGCAGCTGTTTTACCCTCAAAAGCGTTTTTCAGGAACTCTTCAGAGTAGACATTAAAAATAATTGGCGACAATACGCATCCCTATCTCACTCTACGTCTAATTTCAATTTCTTCTGGCAGCTGTTCGTTAACACGTACTTTTGCTCGCTGTTTATAGTATAAATTTAATATGATGCTGAGGTCATTGTAGTCAATCTTCTTTGATTTCAGGACATTCAATAATTTTTTATATCATACTTTATCGAATGATTTATTATAGTCAATAAAACATGCATATATATCTTGATTGACGTCCAGGCGTCTTTGTATTAGTATATTAAGTGAAAAAAGAGCTTCATGCGTTCCTAGGCTTTTGTGAAAACCAAATTGTGTATCATTAACGTCTATGTCAAGTTTGTGATACATTAGTTTATGGATTACTTTAAGTAGTAAGTTTAGTATTTGAGACATCAAAATGGTGCGGTAATCGCTGCATTCTCTTGCGATTTTCTTACCTCATCTTCTGTTAAATAGCTCTTGAATATATTTCTCTCATCTTTTAAGCCTTACACCGGCGTCTATAATTATTTTGCCGTTTTTATCCAGCAGTGTGTTTGATTTCTTCTTAATATTAGTGCCTGTTATTTCCCCTTATTTTTTTATGAAGGTTTAAGTTATCATGTTTCTCCACCAACTGTTCAATCTCTTCGCATCTGTCACTATACCATCTTTCCTTTGCATCTCTGATCTTTCTCCTTATTTCTGTGTGTATAATATTATACATGTTTTTGTCTTTGGTTTTATAAAATCTTCTTGCTTCGATGATACCCAAAATCTCATCGGTCATCCATTCATTTTTGTTCTTGATCAGCTCAGGTGTTAGTGTCATCTCACATGTGCGTATAAGAGCATCTTTTAATATATGCCATTTCCTGTTCGCATCTTCAGTAGGAATAGTTTCTATTTTGGTGAGCTCTTCTTTAATTTTTAGTGTGATTTGCTTTTTTGTTGATGGATCTTTAAAACGGGATACTTGTATCCTCTCTACTTTAGTTTTAGCCACAAGCTTTTTTAGATTAATTCTAAACCTTCCTACAACTGGGTTGTGATCTGATCTTGGTATGATTTTACTGATTTTATGGAATTTCGGTATCGTTTGCAGATAAGAAGGTAGTTAATTTGACTTCTGATAACGTTATGTTAGTTGTCTGCTGGAGATTTCCATGTATAGAGTCTCCTGAGTGGCAAATCATAATAAGTATTCGCGACAATCAAATCGGTCTCTTGGCAGAATTGGGCCAATCTGTCTCCTCTCTCGTTACGAGTGCCCAGTCCAAAGTTTCCAATAAAATCAACTTGACTTCCTCTACCGATTTTTGCATTCAGATCTCCCATGACTACTGTCATGGAGATAACGTCTCCAGACTTGGTTACTTCTAAAGCTTGTTGTAATTCATTATAAAACTATTCGAGCTCTTCATCCGACTTTTCTGCAGTGGGAGCATATACTTGAATTATATTGACTCTAGATTGAGCTGTTTTTAGTGTTACCATCATAACTCTATCCGAGATGGGTAAGAAGCCAGTTACAAATTTCTGGGTAGTTTTGTCAACTAATATCGCTACTCCGTTCCAGTGATTTGCGTCGTTGTCATTACCAGAGTAGTATATCTTTGTTTGGCCTACTAATATGTCACTTGAATTTGGCCATCTGGTTTTACTTAGTCCTAATATTTTTATGTCAAGTCTTTCCATTTCCTGAATGACGTTATGGACTTTACCTGCTTAGTATATCGACTTAACTTTCCACGTGCCTATCTTCATACACTTTCTATCGATTTTAGTCTTCTTTTTGGAAGATGTATTTCTAATGGGTATTTCACAGGGATTTCATTTAATATCGACCTAAGAGGCCCTGTGGTGTATGAGTGATCTTTCCTGCCGAATCATGGCCTCCGATATCCATGTAGTCTTAAATGTAGTGGTTTCCCCTTGCCTTCTACATTCTTATGCCGTTGACAGTTTTTTTTTTGTTCATCCGCCTTCACTCATCCGCCCGAAGCCGTTGGTCGGTAAGTGGAAGATTGCTTATACCGGTAATATTGGTGAAATTCTCGCCATATCTGGCTACCCTCACTTAGTTTAGCCTGCACACCAATGCAGTTGTCCGGGGTGTGGCACGTGGAGCCATAAGTGAGAGTTAGTTGTCTTATGGGGACCAGTTAACAAGAACCATCTCCCGTCTATGACGCTTGATGTGGTCATTCCGATAAAAGGTGCTACCTCAATAACACAACTCTACACCCCTTTACGTCTACCTCTACACAACTCTATGTCTTCCAAGTTGTCCGCAAATACTATAGTGTCATCTACATATCTGATGTTGCTTAGCCGGTAACCATTTGGTAGAATATCTTGTTCAGTTTCATGCAAAGCTTCGATAAATATTCTTTAAGAATACAGACTGAAAATTAGAGGAGACAAAATACAGCCTTGCCTTACTCCACGCATGATTTTCACATAGTCAGTGTGTTCACCTTCAATTCTGAGATTTGCTGTCTGATTCCAGTACAGATTTCTAATTATTTTCAGATCTTGGTTTTTAATTCCTACTTCTTTTAGTATTTGCATCATGTTCGCATGGTGTACTCGATCAAACGCTTTCTCGTTATCAACCAGACATGCGTATACGTCGCAGTTGACGTCTCTGCATCTCTGGAATAAGACTTGTACTGAGAACGACTTGTACTCTCTAGTACCAACCGCATTTGTAAATCCGAACTGGTTGGGAGAAATTTGACTTTCACAGAGCTTGTAGATCTTCTTATAGGAATAATTTTAGGAGATGCCTCATGAGGCTTTCAGTAAAATAATCAGCATTAAATATTTTATTTGGTGGACAGTAAACAGCAGATAGAATAATCAGGATTTGTGAATCTTCGATCGACACTGATGTGGCTTGGATGTTAATTACTAATTTTATTTATATCATGATGCTTGATATTATTTCTTATAATAATGGCCGTACCTCCATAGGCTTTACCTAATAGATGTTGAGTTACATAGGTTAAATATTTGAGAATACATAGAAAACTAAAACAATTGTAATCAGTAAAGAACCAATTAGATGTAAACAGAAAATCGACGGTATCAGCATTGAGCAAGTAATGGAGACAAATTACCTAGAAATTACACTGTCTAGCTACGGAGATGTGGAGAAGGAAGTGAAAAATCAAGTACAAAAAGCTAATAAAATACCAGGTTGTCTTAATAACACGATATGGCGCAATTCCCACATTAATACCGACGTGAAATCAAGAATCTACAAAACAACAATAAGACCAATAATGACATACACTTCAGAGACAAGACCGGATACCTCCAAAACTCAGCAACTACTAGAAACAGCGGAGATGCATTTACTGAGGAGAATTACAGGAAACACACTGAGGGATCGAATGAGGAGTGAAGAGATCAGAAGAAAATGCAATATACCAGAAATAAATGAGTGGACACTGAACAGAAAAAAGGAATGGAACGAACACATAAACAGAATGGAAGAGACCCGATTAGTCAGAATAGCGAGGGACAAATCACCAAAAGGTAGAAGAAGAAGGGCGACCACGCAAAAGATGGAGTGATAACCTCCAATAGAGGCATTAATCGACATTAAACAAGCATTTTGCTTATAAAAAAGAAGAAGAAGAAGAATATTTGAGAATATAGAAAGGGCTCTTATTAGTCATGTGTGCTTTGAAAATAAACATAACATCTAGATTATGAAAGTAAATAAATGCTTTAACTTCATGGAAATGAGTGGTTAAGCCATTGGCATTCTAACAGCACATCTTTGGTTTAGTATTGAAGGTTAAGCTTGTATACACAAATAATAGTATAAACTTTCTTTATTTTATAAACTATATATAAAACTGAAACACCGATAAACTACAGATGCACATTGTTCCTTTGATTATAGCCGTAAATGTTATTTATAGTTTATATGCTTATATGTTACAAACTACATCTAAGACAGATTCTCGTAATTGTGCATATCAATCTCTTTGATCTCATTCACATTGCATTGGAATCGTATAATCGTATTTCATCATTGACCTAATAGCACACATATCAACACTGTGTTCTTGATTTTTTATTAAATACCGCCACCACTAATCCTATGAAAAGCTTCCCCAACGTCTCCGAACAACCACCGACGAAAACCGCCCCGACGCATGTCGTCCTGCGCTTCGTCCAACTCTCGGCGCAACGGCAGTGCAGAAAAATTGCTCTGTAGTTGTTCCTGCAAAACACATAATTGTGTACAGACCGCGAAACACACTGTGTACAGACTGCTTGCTTTCGTTTGTTAGTGCTAATTTGTGACAATTTCATGGTGTCTATGGTGATTGGATGCTACTAGTGCTTACGGTAAGCCTTGCAATTGAATACTGTGCTGTAAATTAGGAGTAGATGACGGGAACAGGTATCGCAACGATCGAAGTGGTTGTTTTCGTGATAGTGACTAGGTTGGCGGTAGACGGGCTGTCAAACTGGAGAGAAGATTATTTAAAATATATAATTTTAGTATATTTATTATTTACCAAGATAATTTTTAAAATATTCCAGTTGTTTTGGATCAGTAAATTCAAGATTTTGAAAATTTGAAGACTCCTAAGTAATAATTGTCTATTTTGTGTTATGCTATGAATAAAAACTACATTTCAATGGAATTTAAATTGGGGACGTGTATGTTGTAGTACCTAATAGTAAACACAATCTATAATATTAGTGTAGTAGACCCTTAGTAGTAAGTATAATCATGTAAATGTTTAAGTGATTCCACTTATATTCCTATTTCTTGCTTAAAAATATTAAAACCTAAAACATTTTCGATGCCTCTAAAAAATGCTTATACCACGTATTCTTCTACTCATCTTGTTTATGTGACTAGTTTTTTTTTGGCTTTAGGATTAGTCGATGCAGGTAGAAACGAACTAAGTAACAACTCTAGCTTTTTGTTTTTAGGTTATCTCAGCCTAACAGACCTATTTGTTATGATTAAAACAAACATTTTTTTCAACCTTTTTTTTGGAAAGATTAATCATAATTAGCATTTTGGGATTAGGACAACGGTCACACTTTTTTGACTTAGGGGTCGTTCTGGACATTTTTTTATCAAAAAAACATTGGGTACACCTCGGTAAGGAAAGTATGTAAACAAAAGGAATGATATTTTCGGTTACAAACCTAAACTTGTTATTCTACAATTTAATTTTAGACTTAAATATGAAAACACAAAAATAAAATCTAAATCACGTTTATCATTTAGTGCCAAAAGATTCATGACATTATAGGGACCTTAAACTTCATAGTATACTTCATAAATTTATTCTGAGGTTGCCTGGGAGTTGTGTATACTTACCACAATTAAAAATGAGTTATTCAAATCTGCAGTTTCTTGGAAATATCCAAAATATTCGCGTTTTTATTAAAAATAACCCGCATAAAGCATAAAAGGTTATTAGTGGTGGTACAATATAGACCATAATATATTATAATGATTCATATAAACTACAAAGGGTTTACAAAATTGTATTCTTCTTCTTCTGGTTCCTTTCCGTTTCGGATGTTGAAAATCATATTGGCAATCATAACCTTGGTCGCTGCGGCTCGAAACAGCTCCGTTGAGGTTTTCCTTAACCATGTTCTTAAATTCCGCAGCCATGATATTCTCCTTCTACCGGGTCCTCGCTTACCTTTGACTTTACCTTGCAATATAGACTGTAGCAGGGAGTAACGGTGCTGATTTCTCATAACGTGTACCAGATATTGCAATTTTATGCGTTTGATCGTAAACACAATCTCTGGTTTGTGACACAACACAAAGTTGATTATAATTTAGAATTTTTCTTGAAGCAGCACTTATATTTGGTTATACAATTTTGTTTTTTTAAACACCTAATGATTCTGTCACAATCCGCACTGTCTAAAGCCCACTTTATATCACTTGGTCTTTCCTTGGTCTTGGTATCAGAGTACCTTGTCTTTCCATTTGATGTAATGGACAGTTTATAACAATGTGGCCTACAGTTATATTGGTGTCACAGGTGTAGCATATTCTAGGAGATTCCTTCCTAAGTAGGTGTTTGTGCGTCAGTCTGGTATGTACTATTCGGATACGATGTAGTACAACCTGGTCCCTTCGCTTTACTAAAATTGGAGTTTTCGCTGATAGATCTGAGTTTGCTTGCCGCAATTTACTATTTGGTAAGAGTTGCCATCTTCGTAACCATAAGTTTTTGTTTACTCATTGATGCATTTTATCATATTTGAGTAAGGAATTTGGTTAGTGCTAGATTCTGGTTAGATCTCATTTCCTGTAATCCCCACATCAGATAATATCCACACAATATGTAGTTGTTTATGATTATTTTGTAGTCACCAACTTTTTGTGACTCTATTCTTTTTTAATTTGTTCTAAAATCACAGGATTTGGATATATTTTCTAAATTCTCTGGATTGCTCTTAAGCAATCTGTGAATATTACTATCATGTCTTCAGGGCGATTAAGAGTTTGTTGTTCTGCCTTGGATATCGCAAAAAGTTCAGCAGAATCTATTGAGTAGTCCTTAGGTAGTGTAAACTTAAGCACAGAGTCCTGTGTGACAATGGCGGATCCTACTGTTTCCAATTAGGGTGTTTTTGATGCATCGGTAAAAACTAGTTGACAGGAACAATATTTATTTTTAATTATGTAGAATTATTGGAGCAAAAGAGATGAAGGGGCATTGCCCTTAGTATAAGTTGACAGATCTGTGCTACAATATGGAATTTATATAGTCTAAGGGGGAGCATAATATTGATGAATATTGATATGCATAATACCCGGAAATATGAAGTTGCTAATTCTTTTGCTAAATTATGGTCGAAAATTACGATTTTGATTGTAATTAGAATTGTAATCTGTGGAGAAAGTCTAGGGGTAAGCCGGGTTGTTTGGACTAGTTATTAGCTTACACGTGGTATTGCTAAAGTGGAGATTCATTTCCTTCGATATAAAGACTTTCAACAAGACTGGTTCTGTAGGCTCCAAGAGCTAGTCTTAGTGCATTATTTTGTACAATATTAAATTTTTTTAATGTTGGGTCCTTAGCTGAATTATATACAATTGATCCATAATCTTATTAACTGTGGATTAAGAATTTGGAAATATTTAGTAGCTGTGTTGTGTCTGCGCTCCAGTTATGATGCCGTCTCCCAATGGGAGGTTGAATATCATTATCACTATCTTTACTTTATCTACTGCTGCTCTAAAGAGTTCTATAGAACTGCATTTAAACCAGTCCCTTAAATTCTTCAACCATGACACTCTCCTTCTTCGTATACTCCTTCCCACTCTTATCTTTCCCTGTATTATCAGCCTTAGCAGTTCATATCGCTGTCCCCTCATTACGTGTCTCAGATATTGTAACTTTCTTGTTTTTATTGTGTTTATTATTTTGCCTTCTTTGCCCATTTCTCGCAATACTTCCGTGTTAGTTTACTTCTGTGTCCATGCTATTCTAAGCATCCTCCTGTAACACCACATTTCAAAGGACTGTAACTTATTTATGTGTTCTTGCTTCAATCTTCTTCTCTTCTTCAGATGCAAATCCACTTATGGATGTTAGCGATCACATTTTCCATTAACTCTCTATTTCTTGCAATATGTATCAGAGATTGTATGTCGTTAATCCCTGTCCATTGCCTTATGTTTCGGAGCCAGGACATTTTCTTGCGTCCCATTCCTCTCTTGCCTTCAATTTTACCCTCGATTATAAGTTGGAGGAACTGGTATTTTTCATTTCGCATGATGTGACCTAGATACGCCGTTTTCCTTTTCTTGATGGTTTCGAAAAGTTCACGTTCTTGGTTTATTCTTTTAAGGACATCTATATTTGTGATTTTCGCTGTCCATGGTATTTTTAGGATACGGCGATAAAGCCACATTTCGAAAGCTTCCAATCTGTTTATATCCCTCGTTTTGAGTGTCCAGCCCTCTACGCCATATAGCAGCACTGACCATACGTAGCACTTAGTAAACCTTAGTCTCAGTTGAAGATCAAACTCAGAACAAGTCAATACCTTCTTGAATTTTACGAAAGCTTGTAGAGCTTGCTCAATGCGACATTTTACTTCCCTGTCCGATGCCCAGTCTTCAAAAAGCCACGATCCCAGGTATTTAAATTTACTCACTCTTTCTATGAATTTACTATTCAGTGTTATGGTGGAGTTTGAGAAATGCATCCAAGTTTCTGGAGATGATCATGAATTTGGTCTTTTTGGTATTAATCTCTAGTCCCATTCGCTCACTGTATTCTCCAATTATAGTGACAAGTTGTTGAAGATCGACTATGTTGTCACAAATTAAGACACCATCATCAGCATATCGTATGTTGTTGATCAATACTCCATTCACCTTGATTCCCATCTCTGCATCCTCCAAAGACTCTTGAAATATGGCTTCTGAATAAATGTTAAATAAAAGAGGGGAAAGCACACATCACTGTCGAACGCCTCTTCTTATATGTATGGGCTTAGATATAGAATTGTCTATTTTTAGCTGTGCCGTTTGATGCCAGTACAAGTTTTCAATGCATCTTATGTCTTTTTGCTTGCTTCAATGTCCAGCTTTAAAGTCCATATTGCAGTATCGAAAACAAGTAGCATCTCAGTGCTCTTACTCTCAGTTCTAATCTAAGATCTTTGTTGTAGAGAATTGTTTTCATTTTTACAAACGCATTTCTTGCTATTTCTATCCTAGCTCTTATTTCGGTTATTTGATTATTGTCTGAAATCCAGGTTCCTAGGTATTTGTATTTATCAACCCTTTCTATCGGTATATTTCCCAAATGTATGTTTGTTGGTGTATTTGTTTTCTTTGTTATTATCATGTATTTGGTCTGTTTTATATTTATTTTAAGTCCATATTTTTTAGAGAAACTGTTTGTTTTGTTTAGCAGTAATTGGAGCAAGCAGAGCTTGCCATAATCACGGTGTCATCTGCATATCTTATGTTGTTAATAGATCTTCCGTTAATTATTATTCCTTCACTTTGAAATAGTAATGCTTCTTCAAAAATGGCTTTATTATATACATTAAATATTAATGGGGACATAATACATCCCTGCCTAACTCCTCTCTTGATTTCAATTTCTGGACTGGGTTCGTTATCTATTACGATTGATGGTAGACTGTGGTCTATGTTTTTTGTCTTTAGAATTTGGACCTTTTTATGTCTTAATTTGTTAAAAACTTGATCATACAGTGTTCATTTTGGAAGATTTGCAACAATTTGATGTTTTTGAGAAAAGCACAATACTTTGACTTTAACCGTAGAAAATTTCAGTCCTGTTATTTTAAACCATTCTTGTAGGAAATTTATAGAAATTTGAATAATGTTTAATGCCATATTAAGATTCTTATGAGAAATATAGATTACAAGGTCATCTGCATATAGGATTGCTTTAACGGGGTTTCGGATACTGTTCTCGATATCGTTAATTGCGACTAAAAAGAGTGTGGCGCTTAGCCACACTCTTAGATCCTTGGAATATGCCCTTTTCTTGTGTATAGTATTCTGAAAGTTCCTGATTTGATTTACCTCAGAAATTTCTGTCATCTAGAAAATTTTTAACGAATGCTAGAAAATTTCTATCTACGCTCCATGCTGTAATTTAACAATAAGATCATATTTCCGTATAATATCATAAGCTTTAATTATATCAAAAACGACAGCTAGCTATAACTTGTCGATTAGTTGCAAATGCCTCATTAACTGCGGTATAGCAAATATTGTTAATTAAATTTATTTTATATAAATGGACCAGATATCAAACATGTCCAAACTTCATCCGGGATATGGTTGTTATGGAACTTCGAATGTAGGGTTCTGACAATGTGTAACTTGTGCATTTTGTTAAACAGAAATATTTCTATTATTTAAGCCAGGTTTATAAACGGACATAGTACATAATCATTAGTCATAAACATAACTTTAACCACAATCATAATTCACAAGATTTAAGATTGGTTTATAACTAGACATAATACCTAACCATAATATTTAAAAACTACTTCAGAAAATACAAACCTAACCAAATTTTTATAGATCTTGAAGAATTTTTTCTGGTCTTTGGATTCATAGAAAAGTGAAATAATTTTAAATAAATATGAAGATTAATAGAAAAGTTGCTTTGGCCATGGCAGCAGTCCCCCTTTATTTAACAATTGTAGCGACTATATCTGCCAGAGTTCTTAACAAGCAAAGAAGAGTAAAAAGGTATAGTGTAAGACCCATAAATAGAAAGCGTGATAAGGAATGGGATGAGGAACAGTTCTTTAATTTTTTATGTTGGATTACACATGCGCATATTCCAACAATTCCATAATGTTTAATACTTAATTCATAAATGTTGAAAGTTACTAACTTTGAAGGTCAAGTTTTAAGGACTAAATTTATGTTTTATGTATTATGAATGATTTTAAATGGGTACATTTAGTTATTAACTTTCAACATTATGCTTATATAATAAGATTATGGTTAAAGACTAAAATTATGTTTATGTCCGTTTATAAATCCGGCTTTAGACGGATTTATATGTAAAGTATCCTTGGCCATATTATCCCGTTCAATATTAATAAGGGTGTAATTTCTTCTGCAAACTGTATGCTTCCTTTAGCTGTTTTATCAAGATATTAATATGTGATGCCTGAGCAAGCTTTTCATCATCATTATCATCAACTTGTATGGGTCCACTACTGAACATTGGTCTCCCTCAGCTCGTTCTATTTGTCTCTGTCTTGTGTGGCCTGCATCCAGTTATTGCTAACATGCTCCTCATCATCAGTCCATCTAGTTCTTCCCCCTATTGCTTCTTGTATTGGTCTCCACTCGAAAATACGTTATCTCTATCGGTTCTCTAATAATCTGACAACGGGTCCTGCCTAATGTCATTTTAGCGACGCGATTTTTTCGATGACATCAACCGGTTTTGTTGTAGGATGTATTTTTTCATTTGGGATTCAGTCTCTTATAGAGACACACGGCATCTAGCGCTCCATAGCTCTCCGAGTCACGCGAATCTTATTCACTACCTTTTTTCTGAGTATTTAGTGAGCTTTACCCAAACAGAAATCAGTTTTAGTCAAAAATTTGACTTTTAAATTTGGTTTATTATTAAATACTCAATTTGGAACATCTTAAACTATTTTTAACGCAATTTTTTTAGAAAAATGTGAGTGTCAGGTTAATTTTGCATCCTGGTGTATTTATTACAATATATAGGATATGAAATATTGTAGGGTTTTTCGTGTTTAGGGTGTAGGGTGTTTCTTAGTACTACTAAATTCTACGGGAACATGAAAAAATCCGTTCTTTAATTCAATCGTGCTAAAAATGTTTGCACCTTGTAAACAGTCAAGCACGTCTTTAACGAGGGTAAGTGGGAATATACCTCTTATTATGTTTTTGTTTACTTTTCTATAATCGCAGCAAATTCTTGTCCGACCGTCCTTTTTCTTTACCAATACTATTAGGCTGGCAAAATGGAAACAACTAGGTTTAATTATCGTCCTCCTAAGTGCCTTCTCTATTGAGGTTGGCGATCAATATGGCAAATTTCTCTCTCCCTCTGTTTAATTATACCTTCGTTTAATCATTCATTTATCTGCCTGTCTACCTCTTCTTTTTCAGAAACAGATAATCGTATGGATCTTTCATAAATTGGTTCCTCGCTTTTTAGAACAATTTTCATTTCAATTTCTGCTGTATTCGTTTTCTTTGGTTCATAATTTTCCATTAACTGCCAACGCACCAAAAGCTCTATTTGACACCAGAAGTGATACATGTACGATAAGAGAAGATGTTTACGATAAATTCTTTAACGATATTTGTTTAACACCCGACACTATAATTTGTTATGGAAAGCTGCAGATGTGGATGATATATGCAGTGAACAAATCAAGCATTTAGGCCAAGGAGCAAAAAACTGGATCTTGCAATTTTATAACACGTGCTGTAAAACCTGCAAAATTCCAAAATCATGGAGGAAATCTAAAGTAATAGCCTTGTTAAAACCAGGAAAGGATCCAGAAGACCCCAGTAGCTACAGACCTATGTCGCTATTGTGTCACTTTTTTAAACTATACGAGAGACTCATACTCGCCAGAATAGAAAAAAATGTCGACAAGCACCTCATCCCACAACAAGGAGGATTCAGACCTGGCAAATCTTGCACCGGTCAAGTCCTCGCATTAACAGAACACATTGACTACACTTTTGTAGATCTGACAGCAGCCTATGACACAGTAAGGCACAAAACATTGCTCCGCAAATTATATGACACTCTCAATGACTACCATCTGGGAAAGGTCGTATATTCCTTACTGCAAAATAGACGTTTTTTCGTTATGCTGGAGGGTAAAGTAAGTAGGTGGAGAGTTCAAAAAAACGACCTCCCACAGGGAAGTGTTTTAGCACCAATGCTCTTCAATATATTCACAAACGACCAACCTACTCCGACCGAAACCAAGCACTTCCTCTATGTTAACGATCTTGCAATATGTGCCCAAGGAAATAGTTTTGAAGAAGTGGAGGAGAAACTCGAAACTGCCTTAAAAACAATAACAGTGTACTACCTGCAGAATTCTCTGAGACCCAATCTCTTTAAAACCCAAGTCTGCGCTTTCCATCTTCGCATAAAGGAAGCCAAGCGAAAACTGCAAATTGTGTGAAATGGTAATGCATTAGAACACACAAACCAACCTATATATCTTGGAGTAACTCTGGACCGGTCCCTCACCTACAGACAACATTGCGTAAAAACAAGAGGGAAAGTAACAACTAGGAACAGCATACTCAGAAAGCTAACGGAAAGTAAATGGGGCGCACGTCCTGGCGTTTTAAGAACAACGGCACAGGCACTGTGTTTCTCAACTGCTGAATATGCGTGCCCCATTTGGAGCAGATCTGCCCACACAAAACAAGTTGACACTGCGCTAAATGAGACGTGCAGGATAGTAACGGGGTGCATGAAACCAACGCCACTTTAATATCTATATAGAGCAGCGGGTTTTGCAGAACCCTCAACACGCAGAGGCGCTGCAGAACACATAGAGAAAATTAAACAGATCGCGGACGATCGGCATGCCCTATACAAAGCTCGAACACCACGAAAGCGACTAAAATCTAGGAAAAGCTTCCTTGAAATAGTGCAGGATGAACTGCCTAAGTATTTTCCACTTCCCCAGGTTCAATGGACCGGCCAGACCCTAGCCTTTAAAACGTGGAAAACCTTGAATAGGATAAGAACAAGGATTGCTACAGTAAAATCAAACATGGCAAAATGGGGAAAAATAGACCAAGATGATGTGAACTGTGACTGTGGAGAAACACAGAATACGGAACATGTTTTTACATGCAGAAACTGTCCTCATCGATGTACCCTTGAAGATTTGTGGCTTGCCAACAAAGATGGTACCGACGTAGTCCGATACTGGGCCGAAATTTTATGAATGACATGTCCGGACACGATAAAGTAAAGTAAGTACCATAATTTTGAAAGGCTTGGCACAAAATACGAAAGTTAACACATTAGGATCATTCTCTACACAAGCTGACGTTAAGGAAGAGAAGTTTGATCTACAATTTTATATTATACCAAAAGCTGAGACATCTTTTTAAGTAATAATTGGAAATAATATCTACAACAAGCATCTGTTAGTATAAGAGATGATGGGATAGTAATGTACAAGAGGACGGACGAAAACTATTATGCACATTTTGCTTGACGAAAAAGATAAAGAAGATGAAGTAAAAGTAGCACACATTGAAGACGAAAAACACAGTGTAAGTAGAGCACTCACGACGAAGAGTTGATATGCATATGACGTCATCTCATCTCTAAACGACGTACAACGAAAGACGTATTCATATTTTTGGTATTAAGCCGCGGTCCTATTCTAAGTTATAGCTATTGTTCACAGTAGTTAGTTGAATGTTCCTGTAATTGTGGTGTTAAATAATAAAGTGTGTGTTCTAATTCGGATCAACTTGTGGCCTATAATTATTAAACCCTAGACAACAAGAAAAACCCTACAATATTATTTTTTATAAATAATTTTGTATTCTGTTAAGTGATTTTTACTGGACCCACATTTTTTTTTTCAGAATCTTTTGTACGTTCCGCCTCTGATGTCGTAAAATTTATTGTAGTGAATAGAATTTTGAACGTCGATATGAGCTCAAAGTCCTAATGGATTTTAAATGAAAAGATGATTGATTAAAAGGAAATTGTTTTATTTTGGTTTTGTATGGATATATACCCGTCCCTATTTAGTTCCTATTCTAAATAATAAAACCGCTATTTGCTCATTGATTTTTTTAACGACTTTGTAATTGCTAGTATCACATATATAAGCCTATAATTATACAGGGTGGTTGGATGAAAACAGCATTATCACGAACTGCGACAACGTTTTTCAAACACCATAGACACCTTGATTTTTGATTAAAGGGAGATATATTTTTCCTATATTTTCGATTATACTACCCTACCCCAACACAGGGCCAAAATCTCTTAAATTTTTTATCGGCAAAATGTATCAAATAATATATAGTTTGAAAGACCTTGCAATTTCTTATACATTAGTCTTTAGATTTTCAAATTCGTTCGAATACTTTACACTATTTAACAGGAAATATATTTAAAAAATAAATTGTATATACCTACTTAATTAGTTGATTAAGGACGCCAATAATGCCGTAGATTTTAATTTCCTTCTTAGGATATTTTTAACATTTTTACAAACAATCATCAAGTGTAATAATATAATCAATTGATTCTGAAGTTGCAAACAGGAAGTCTTCAGGGTTACCATTGTAGGATCTTGAGGGACACTCTTCAATAATGGGGTCGATCGTTTGGTTCTCCCCAGAGTCACATTGAGAAGACGGGTTCTTTCTTCATTTATGTAGCATGTATGCACATCTGCCATATCTAGTTCGGATCCTATGTAAAGTGGACTATGTTTTGCATGGAAGATCAAAACCTGGTGGCTTGTCGGTAATGTAGGACATGTTATTTTGAAATGCGTTCCATTCTTGGGACAGTGCATTCGTGATGTTGAAATACTTATGTATCATTCTTGCCGTTTTTATTGGTGGTTTTCTAGAACAGATATGGGTAGCAATAATAATATACCTTAGAAAATAACGCACAAGGAAACTATAGAATCTTCTATTATCATTATAAACGATATCAATGATTCTTTAAAAATAGCCATAACTCTTCAGGAATAAGAATTTGTTATTTCTAATTGAAAAAACACCTCGACTGGACCAGATGACATACCACCAATATTTATAAAAAAACTTACCATTTACAGCTAAACCAGTTTTACTAGATTTATTTAGTACTTGTTTTCTAAAACATAATTTTCCTGACCTTTAATCGCAGACAGTAATAACTCCCATCATCAAGCCAAATAAACCTAAAGATAATCCCACTTCTTATGGCCCCATCTCGCAAAAGAGGATAAATGGCCTTAAAATTTCAACAAGAATATTAGATACTGAAATTCCTAAAGGTTTCATAATAAGTCCAACATTATTCTTAATTGATATTAATAGTGTTATTCATGAAATTAGAGCACCTATTAAACCAGTATTTATGCAGACGACATCATCTGCGTTAAACAAGCTTAAGTGTATTAAATCTACAGCTTTAAGATTGGCACTTGGTACATTTAGAACAAGTCCTACTAGTAACCCATAAGTTTTAGCTAAAGAGCTACCTCTACACATAGGGTGACAACAATTATGACTAAACCATATTGCCAAAATTTTAATTCAATAACAACATCCGCTTTCCTCTCAAATTTTCCATCCTAGCTTCCTCTCTTTTAGGAAAACAATAAACTGTATACCTCTTACAGAAAGAATAAAAATCAGAAATTTCTAACAAGGATCAACTTAGTTTATTGCTATATACAAATGCAATCTCTTCTTCACGAACAACACGCCTACTGACCATTGATCTAACACCAAGAAAGTAAATTACTATTTAACTGGGAATAAGCCACAATTAAAGATAAAAATACGTTTATTGACGTTTCAATTTCCAGTTTGGAAATCGTTCTCAAAATACAAACAGTAAATTGTTTATTAATTAATTTAAAATGCCACAAGAAAATAGCTTCAGAACAATACCAAGAAAGTACTTCAAATCAAATACAAACTTCTCGATAATTAAACATCTTTATGCAGAAATCATATCCCATTACATTAACTACTTACAAATATTTACCTACGTCTCTTAAACCTCAGATGGATATCCTACTGTTTACTATTCTGATAAGAAAACTCCTGCAGTATACACTTATCTACAAATTGTAGTATACTTATATTCGAGACCACATCTATATTAAAACCCTTAATTATTAAAATTAAAGAAAATTTATAGAACAAATCCCATTATACAAGAAATAAAAAATGAATTAAAAATACTTCATTCCATGGGAAAGGACCCAGCTTTCATTTGTGTACCATGGCACACTGGAATCTGGGGAAATGAAAAGGCAGATCAACTAGCAACTACAAGCCGTATCAACTTAAAAGATACTACAAAAATTACAAAATATCCTTATAGATATATGAAATATCTTATTAAAGTTTATTGCAATAACATTTGGCAAAATTACTGAAAAACTCAGCAACCAAATTAAACCCAATATGCCCAAAGTTGAACAGTTCTTTGAATAACTCCACAGGTAGACGAGATCAAGTAATTATAACCGTTTAAGAACTGGTCATACTGTTGTCACATGCACACAATTTTTATTCAGTATAGATCCACCACCAATTTGCAACAATTACTCTATTTCATTTACTGCGAAATTGGATGAAAAGTGCTTAAGATACAGCACAATGGACAAAAATGATGAAAGCCTCTGTCCAGCAGTGGATGCAAAGGGCTGGGTGATAATGATGTATAATGATCGTTGTAGTTTCCTGCCATAAAACTGGATGGTTATTCATTTCCAAATCAAGTATAGTTTAATTTTGGTTTTATTCATGAATGTAACTTAAAAAGTGCCGCGTTGTTTTTTGACATTTGTTTTTGTGTTTGCATTTGAAAATGCAAACACAACATATTATAATGGGATAAAAAACAACTTTCATTTGATTATAGCACGCCACCAATCAATATTGTATTGAATAACAGCCTTCTCTTTACTTTAGTGATTATATTACCAGATTATTATTTTGGCCATAAAGAAGATTAAAATGTACTTCAGTATTGATATTCAATCCAGATAATACTACTTTACAAATAGCAGCAATTAATTGAATTACCAGTACATTACAATTATCATTAATATTTGTATTTATATACAGTGCACATTTAAATTCCATTTCCCAACTATTTTCTCAACCATAAAAGCGATTAATAAATTTGTTAGTAACTAAATTAGACACCCATACATTTTATCTAGTGTCTTAATTCAGTCATTAGATTATGGTAAGTGAGTTATTCTATCTGATTAATGCAAAAAAATAATACCAATGGTAACAGCATGTTCAAAACCACCTTTACATGCAAAACAACTTTTTTCCACTGTACTCCATGCAAACCAGCTTATTTCCAACCAACCAATAGAAGAGCTGCAACTGTCACTCAGCTGACCCAGTGAGCCTTGCAAATTTAAAGAAAAAACCTGAACCTGAGCGAAAGTATTTAATGCAATACTTCTTTTCAACTATCGTTGGTGTTAAAACTTCTGTATGCTTAAAATTTTTCGGACTGTTATTGGTGTTGTAGAAACTAGAATAGCAGTTTGGGTTTGCTGTTGCCATGGATGCCCATCGTCACGTATTGTGTGACGGAAGTGCGGCTCAGTGTTTCCCAAGAAAGGCTCAATAACATGATAACAGGTGACGTCCAGATGTTATTAGCCTTGTCTTAGCATGCGAGGTTCTAAGGGAGAACCAATATTTTCTAGATTCTTTAGATTTTTATGGGACAATAATGGACCAGGACCAAATAGTCACTTATCTAGATACAATGGAAGCTAATCTCGATAACCAAAAATTAGTCGATCAAATCGCGATGAACTAGTAGGAACCAAATAAAGTTCAATGAACGAACATACGCGGTGCAACGAGAAAAAGCTTTAAGTATCTGTTGAGGAAAAGTATCTTTAACCTATACACAAAAAAGGTTTTACCTTTTATTTGAAATGATCTATAAGGGTAAATAACTCTTTTAACTGTTACCTACCCCGTATAACCCCCCGAATAACCTAACTTAACCTAACCTAAACCTGTAGGGATGATTTTTCAAGTTTCAAAATTTTGATACCTGAAAGTTTAACTGACTCGTTTTCTTCATTTTTATTGACATTTAGTCCCATTTGTAAGCAAACATCCTTCCAGTCAAAAAAAAAATCTTCAAACGACATTTCATGTACGTGATATGGCTGTCCATTTTTTCTTGTCGATTTGATTGCCGCAATGAATGAATCTGGTGTGTACAGGGGACCACTTTTTAATCGTCTTTTCACCTGCCTTTCTATAAGCGAATGTGCAGAATCACTCTCGTTTTGAGTATGGCCCTTTATTAAGTACTTATGGGCTATTGATCTGATCTTAGGAAGTTTTTGTAAACAGTATGAGTGTGAACATAAATTTGTTCTTTTGCTGCCCAGCGCAGTTGTCCGAGTAAAAAATAACATCTATATCGTTTTCTCCCATGGACTTGCCAATGACAATGAAACTGGCAAAAGCCACGTCAAAACAGCCAGTCACGCCATAACATTTGATGAAAGAATACCATAACTCCAAAAATTATTTCTTGGTATTTCACAGAAGACGGCCTTAATTCCGTATTTTTTTTTCTCCTGTACTTCAACATTTTCTAATGATTAGACAAATTGTTATAATTACTAATAAAATGTAAAATAAATCTGGTGAAGTTTTATTTTTTATTCTTTGCCTGTTTACAAATAAAATTGATTATTTGAAGTGGTGCGTTAATTTCTTGGAGAAGTGTAAAATAAGCTAATGGTGCTAAACAAAACTCCATTAACAAAAAAATACAGTTAATTAAACAAAAATTATGTTGCTAATGTAAATTATACCTTACTAACAAAAATAAAAGGCATTTTTTTCTTTCCCAGAAAAATTTACAAAATACCTACAAAATTTAATTTAGTTTACAACTGGGATAGTAATAAAAAGAATGGATTTTATGTTGTATAATTGATTATGATGTATATAATAATCATGTATATGAATGATTATTATGTATATAATATGTTTGTGACATATACAACATAAAATATTAGTCTTGTTATCGTTTTTAGAGCAAAATTTACAGCGTGCTTGTTTAGCAGGCGAAGATTGATTGTCCATAGACGGTTTACTAGAATTTCCATCTTCTCCACTCGCCTCTGTTCGTGTTCTTTTTACCAGTTCTTGTGAGTCTTTGGTTGTTGGTAAATTTTTGTTGGAAAGGATAAGTGGTTTCACCAGTGTTTTTCCCAATTCCTCAAGAAAAATTTGCCGTCTTGTAAGTTTGTTGGTGTTCCATTAGGGACTTATTGATGTTCATAAAACGAACGCGTTGTAGGCAGAAATGCTCAGATTATTATAAAAAACAATCATAGGCCAGCGATTTGTCTTCCTCTTACATGTATATGTACCAAAAGCTTATTTAGAGTATCCACTGCTCCCTTACTGGAATTGTAATCTAAAATAATTTGGGGTTTCTTGCCATTTCTGTCACTGATAGCCTTATTATGATGCAAAGTACTCAGTTTTTACTTATTTTTATATTTTAGGAATTAAGATAACAATAGTGGTATCTTGCGTGAAGTAAAATGACGAACCATGAACTTCTTTATTCGCAATTTTTGCTGGAAGCTCTGGCTTATTTTTTTCTATAGTCAACAGCATTGTATTTTTTCTTTTTAGAAGATGTTGTCCTAAATCCACTACATCGTTCATCCTCACGCACTTCCTGATTCCGTTCCGTTTAGCTCATTAATTCCCTAATTCCGTTCCGGCGCGGCACCTGCTTCCTTTTTTATATAGATTTATAATTTTAAAGCATTAAGTGTACTGTTTGAAGGGATATCGGCCTCTAAAAGCAACTAAATACTCGACGGTAACAGTTTCATCAGGATTAAAAAAATTGGGTAGATTTTCCATTCATTTTTCCCAAAGTTCACGTTTTGCAAAAAGTTTATCAGTGCGTCTCCAATCCTGTCTAGTATCCTTGTTGCCAAAACGTATTACTTGCGGAATTTTTGTACATACTTCCAGGGACATTGTTGGTCGAACTGCCCTACGACCCGTTTCTTCATTTCACAAACTTTAACCAATTTTATCCAAGTCTTTCCAGTTGGTTCCAAACGCTGTTCTTTCATGCTGGTCATATTTATAATTTGGTTTGCAACTATGTCAGAAAAGAGTGAGTCAAATGAATTTTTGGTATCAAACATTCGTACACATGCGTACCTTGTAACTCTTGGAGCATTATTTATAACATTGGCCGTGTAAAAACGACCGCGTTGATAAGGATAAGGAGGATTAAGAGACCCCTGGATATTACCGCCTCTTGAAGAAATTGTTACAGAAAGTTCTACAGAATGTTATATGTAGACTAAAACAGTAGAATCATTACTACTTTCTTCGTCACTTTTACTACTTGTATTGTTGTTTGTTTCTGATAATCACTTATCACTCTCTGACGCGTTCGCGAGCTCGCGAAGCTCATCTTCGGTTAGCGTTCTTCGCTGCGACATTATCAACATGCAAACATAGATTGAAATTTAAAATGTAATGAATGCGCTTGGCATATCAGTGTTCTACCAACCTACCACTAGACATACCTGAAACTGTAAGAAAATATATAAAATACTGCTAACTAAACATACTTACACAGATAATTTTTGACAGTTTAAATAAGTGGGTCATATTGACCCGAACGTACTATAGGTATATAAATCTAATTTTTATCAAAAAAATCAGGAAGTTGATTTTTTATCTCCTATGCAATTGAAAGACCTCATATTAGGTAATAACGTCCCGAATCACCAAAAGCTTACGCTGTGTAATAATTTGCAAAATAGGAAATGAATTTTTTTTGGGTCATATAGACCCGAATAGGACAGCAGAATTAAAGATAATAAGAGGACACTTTTTGAATGTATGAATTAATCTAATAAATTTTTAGAATTTTAAAAATTTCTGTTGCTAGTCTTTTTGTTTTAAGTTTTTTTTTATAATTAAAAAAGTTCATAATAGAATCTATCTTTTTTTCTCTGTATCGCGACAAGGACATAAAGCTTTTAATTTAGAAAATTAACAGTGTTCCGATAAACGTTAAATTTTCTCAAAAATGCTTGTTTTTTCAATAACCTGCTATCTTATATTGAGTAAAAACCAGGAAAATAACTTGAAAAATATTTCCCGATGGCCATTATCGAAATAAGTATCGAATTCCCTAAATATTAAGGTCGTATTTTGTATTCCGTGAAGAATTTAGCTCGCAGAACATGGCTAACTCTATTACTTTTTGATAGTCTTTCGAAGCGATCGCGTTTTCGACAAAATATAAAATACAAGTAACTTTGTTACAATACATAATCGATCAATGAAAAATAAAATTGAATGAGCGGAAAAAGGCAAAAGACTGGTTAATGATGCAAGTAACACGTACATATGCTTTTGTCGGTTAAGAATACCTAATGCTCTTTGTTCGTTGGGTAATTTTCTTTTCTCGTAATATGTTTGACTTAAACCATAAGCGTCCAAATAATTTTTTTTATATTAGCTTTTAAATAAAGAATCGTCCTCAGATGAGGACACCGTGCACTGGTATGCACAAAAATATTCTTCTAAAATCACAACTTTACAAATTTTAATAATTAGTGGAATTGAATCAGTGAAATTTAAAAGGATAAAATTCCAAAAACTCACTTTTGGAAAATTAAAATAAACGTTTTTTCTCTTTAACTATTTTTAACAGCATAAAACTCTTTATTTTTTTGTAGTATGGGGTAAGCAGAAGATATTTATGTAACAATTAGGTTTTATATGTACCGGGTGGTCCAATAAGCCGATCTCTCGGCTATATATCAGAAACTATTCATCTTATAACTTTAGGAAAAAAAATTCCTTAGTAAAAGTGGCCAAGAGAAATCGCTGGAAATAATTTTCAAGATTCTGTATTAACCGCTAGGGGGCGTAACCTGCGAAGAAAATTTTGAAAACCAGTTTTTTGGGAAATATGTCCAATTATACCAAGTGTTAAATAAGTAAACTAGAAAGAGGCATAAATTATGCACAAAGTTGTTCGAGTACTTTTTTTTATTTTTTCAAATAAAGGGTGGGGTAGAGTGGGAAAGTATTTGTGGATAAATACCTATAACTTTGATTTGGTTCAACCGATTTTAATGAAATTAGTGTCGTTAGAAAGAGTGTGGACGAATTAAGTTACATCTACTATAAAATACCTGCATTTAGTTTTCATAGTCGTAGGTAGAGAGGACTTTCAAATAAAAAAAATTAAAATTTGTTTTTCTTAAAAATTTTTGATAGAAACACCTATTTAGTGTAAATTATAATGGAACTGGAATAAATTCGTAACAAAATGGAACAAACTGCATGTTAATATCTTTTGTTGAACTCGAGATATGAATAAAAACTCATAAACATAAGTAAGTATAGTATTGACTCACCCTGTATTATAAATTACATTAAAAAATAAGTCAGTAGGTATTTTCAAATTTTTTTATAGCAGAAGAATCTTAATGTTGATACCTATTTTGTAAAAAATAGTTTTTTCGAAACTAAGTAGGCTACGACAATGAATTTGACGGGGAGTTCATATTGTTTATTTATTGACAGCAGTCAAAACGTTGTTAAGAATTGTGCTATATTATAATTCGAATTAAAGATTGCACTTTTTTCAATAGATAATAATATTGGTAATATTAGTAATTAATTATCAGTACAAATAATTCGTGATGAGTATATCAAATTGTATGATATGATTGGAGTTTATTTCGAATGTCACCAAAATGCCGCTATTGCCTCACGTATACATTTTGTAAGATATCGTGACAGGAGACATTATGGCAAAGAAGTATTTGAAAGAAAGGCAAAAAGATTAAGAGAAACTGGTAGTTTTTCTCGTCCTTGTTTTAAACGACGTAGTAGAGTTATGACCGAAGATAATTCAATCAATGTTCTTGCTTTAATTCAACAGAATTCAGTAGTCCAAAATCTCTACTTCTTTGCCACAATATCTCCTGCCAGGATATCTTACAGAATATATACGTGAGGCAATAGCGCCATTATGGTGATATTCGAAATAAACTCCAATTATATCATACAATTTGATATACTCATCACGCATTATTAGTACTGATAATTAATTACTAATATTACCAATATTAATATCTATTAAAAAAAATGCAATTTTCAATTCGAATTATACTACATATAATACTTCTTAACAATATTTTGACTGCTGTCAATAAATAAACAATGTGAACTCCCTGTCAAATTCATTGTCGTAGCCTACTTAGTTTCGAAAAAATAATTTTTAATCATATGAAATAACAATGGTCAAAATAGATATCAACATTAAGAGTTTTCTGCTATAAAAAATTATAAAAGTACCTACTGACTTATTTTTTAATTTATTTTATAGTACAGGGTGTGTCAACACTATACTTACTTATGTTTATGCATTTTTATTTATATCTCGAGTTCGATAAAAGATATTAACATGCGGTTTGCGCCATTTTGTTACGAATTTAATCTAGTTCTATTATAATTTACAATAAATAGGTGTTTCCATTAAAAATTTTGAAGAAAAACAAATTTTAATTTTTTCTATTCGAAAGTACCCTCTACCTACGACAATTAAAACTAAATGCAATTATTTTATAGTAGATGTAAATTAAATTATCCATACTCTTTCTAATGACACTAATTTTGTTAAAATCGGTTGATCCAAACCAAAGTTATAGGTATTTATCCACAAATACTTTCCCTCTCCGCCACCCTTTATTTGAAAAAATAAAAAAAGTCCTCGAACAACTTTGTGCAGAATTTATGCCTCTTTCTAGTTTACTTATTTAACACTTGGTATAATTGGACATATTTCCCAAAAAACTGGTTTTCAAAATTTTCTTCGCAGGTTACGCCCCCTAGCGGTTAATCCAGAATCGTGAAAATTATTTCCAGCAATTTCTCTTGGCCACTTTTACTTAGGAATTTTTTTCCTAAAGTTATAACATGAATAGTTTCTGATATATAGCCGAGACATCGGCTTATTGGACCACCCGGTACACATTTATTGATCGTCATTTAAATCACTAATAGTGAATCGAATGAGTAAGTGAGTAAAACATCGAATGATATTTAACAATATCATTCGATTTTCTGGGGTGATTTTCATGAAACCCTCTTTTATCGGACCATATAGAAGCTCGGCTTAATTTTTTAAGTTCGTAAGACTTTGTAATACTTTATTACTTATTGAATGTAAACTTAAAAATGCCTTTTACAAACTTCCACTTTTGTGTTGTGTGGTAATGAAAAATACATAAAAAGATGATTGTATTTGCTTGGAGTCTTTATTTTTAGGCCCATGTCTAGTCACATCAGATCTGTTAATAAGGCCCATCAAAAAGTATCTGACCCATTCTTAGGTTGACCATTGTACATAGGTACGGTTAACAATACCTACTTTTTCTTCAATAAAAATAAATTTGTGCATGTTTTCTTACACAAACAGTCAGGCCCAGTCTTCCTGTCTTTAACCAAAACACCTTTGGAAGTGACAAATTCTGATCCATCCCTTCTTTCTTTCTTTTCTTTTAATTTTGTCACTCCACTACCTTTTTTTTTCACAGGAGTCTGACTATTAGAGGTATTAATATTAGACATCACAAACCATTAAATAATTATCTAATTATTAGAACAAACTAAACTTACTTTACGCAACATACTATACAAAACATAACCTTAAATAATGTAATAACAAACACTCTGTCACAATATGCTTTTGGAGAGATAATTTTTATGGTCAAGTGACAAGTGAAAAGTAAAAAAAGAAGTAGAAAATAAAAAACAAAAAAGAATCACGAATATATAAAAAACTAGAATATTATCCTTTTAGGTGTCAATGATGAAAATAATTGATGATTGATTGATGAAAAAAGAGATTTCATTCCAGGAATGTTTGATAAAGTAAGTTTGGTAAAGTGAACAAAACTGTCTTAAATCATGAATGTGTTGCTTGTGTGAGTCCATTTCAAATAGGTAAAGAAATAATAAATAAGACTTACTCACAATCAATTTAATTTAACTATCAGACGACCGGTTTCGCTTTCTACAATATGCAAGGCATCCTCAGGTCTCGATACAAAGTTAAACAAATGCTGAAATAATAAAAACCCATATTAGGGTGTTGTCTAATAACGATAAACAAAGTAGATGTTGTAAATTACAATAATTATGCCAATATTACATGTCTGTGGTTTTATTTAAATGAGTAAGTTGAATAAAAGGTATAAAAGTTTTAAAAGTTTAAACAGACAAGGTAAGGCCCACAAATTGTTATAAAATAGTCTCTTCGATTGTAATTAATTAATGTTAATAATACATGAAATCAGCAAATAAATAAAATAAACTTACATAAATACATAAATTACTTACATGCCGCTACTCTATTAATTGATGGATGGTAGAACATGGTTGAAACTACTATGTATTGTTGAATGGAGAACTCAATTCTATTATTGCAGTTGTTTGACAGTAAACGGGAAGTTCTTGAGGAGATAGATTTGATCCAATGAAGAAGAGATATGGGTGTGATTGTTTGTTAAATGAAAGTGATGTAATATACCATTGTGTTATTAAAAGCTATTTATACTTATTCGAGAGATATATTTTTGAAATGTGTGTTATTTATTGAGTAATTGGTTTATGGAGGTGGCAGTTTTATGACAATGAATAAATTTAGATGTAAAAATTGTATGGGTGTGCAATTATTTTCTAACTTGTAGTTATCAAATTACTTTGATAAAGTTCTATTGGCAATTAGTGAATAATTGGAAAGTCAAGTAAATAAAATATTAAAATACAAACAATTAAGGACAATTTAAACACACTAAAACAGAAAACACTTAGAAGGGACGAAACAAACATTGAATTTAAAAGGGGGAAGGGCTTTAATGCACTACATCGCAGTCTTGGGCACAATGAGTTTTTTATGTTGTATCTATTAGATTTTAGTGGTAAATTTGACAGATGTAGGTTAGCATGTGACAGTTCTTCTTCTGTTTCTCAATACTGTAAGTTGTTCTTAAGTAGAAATCTGTCACTACCTTCGAACAAATGGCTGTAGATTACGTCGTTCAGATAAAAATTGCTTTAATTATATAACTACTACAATATTTTACCAAAAAGTATAAAATAGTAGTTTTGAAAAAGTTATAAAAAAAATATCTTCTGAAACATTGTTTTTACTGCTCAGAGAAATATATTATGACTCACTGCAGAACATCCACTGAACTGCTTACCGTAACTTTGCCACAATATTTTTTTTGTTTAATAGGTATTCTTGTTTGTGATATATTTTAGGAATCTTTTATATTCCTATTTTATATACAATTTTTTTTTGGTATGGGAGGAGATTCCCACAGGCAAAAGACCACTTGGATGTCCCAGAAAGAGATGAAGAGATAACATCCAAACAGATCTTTGGAAAATGAACATTTCATTTGACCCTAGGTTGATGAAAGACCGACCAAATTAAAAAAAGTCAGTCAATACCCACCCAGGGTTGTAGGGCTACTTGATGATGATTTTTTTTTGACTTGCTACAAACAGCTTTTGTATTTGTTATATAGTTAAATAAATAAACTGTAAACTCTAACTACTCAAATCATAATTAATTAGAAACTAATTTGATTTTAAACGATTACGACAAATAATTTATATTTAAAATAAAAAAGTATTATCATAAATTAGAAGAGCTTAAATAAAAAATTCGGTACAAATAACAAACATTAAAGTAACTTAAAATTGGCCGTAGACCTTATTACTTATAACTTTTTGCATGTTATATATTTTTTAATAAAATTATTGAAATCCGCAAGGAAAAAGTTTTTCTGTAGTCGGCTGTACTTCATATATCATATCAGCAATTTTTTTATTAAAAATCATTTGTAAAAGGTATATCTATTTTAAAAATCCTTACGGACTTAATTACAGAACGTTTTTGAAATAAATATTCAATCTTATTTGCTGTCACTAGGTATGCATATACCTAGTAGCAGTAATGAAGATGACATGTTTATTCCGAATATTTAGTCGTTGTGATTAAGTCCGTAAGAGATTTTTTTATAAAATTAGTTAATTAAAAAAAGAGGTTAATCTTCGTAAATGGGTATATTTAAAAAAAATTTTAAATATACCTACTTACGAAGATTAACCTCTTTTTTGTGATACGTGGTATACAGCCAGCTACAGGAATTGTTTTCCTTGTGGATTTTGTATTAATATTCTCTCACTGACCAACTATTTGCCCACGATTTTTGACTACTTTGATTGTTTGTAGACACAGACCTTTTATAAAAGAGTTTTGAACAAATTTTTTTTAAAACCATTAAAATATTTTTTTACGTTTATATACCAATTTAAAATCTTTAATTTCTTTTTTTCTCTTTCAGCTTGTTCCTACAATCACTCAAGTGCACTCCCATCCCTGGTTTTTCCAAAGAAACATATCGAGTTCTTCTACCAACTGTTTTCGTCATGCGTTATTTAGTGATAAGTGTTGCGTTGGCTAAAATTTCAAATCCAAAGTTTTACAGTTCGTAGTCTGTTTTAAGCTCAAATATGTATTATCCAACTTTAGTCATCGTATTTTACCTATGTTTAGCGGACGGTTTTCTACTAGACGGCTCGGCCAACTCATTTTCTCAGTTCAGAAAATGGGGTGGCGGCACCAACGGCAGCTTAGAGTTCGAATTTAAGACAGATCAACCAAATGGCTTGCTGCTTTACACTGACGATGGAGGTACTTATGACTTCTTCGAGATCAAGCTAGTAGAGGGAGCATTGCGCTTGAGGTACAACTTGGGAGGTGGTGCTCAGATCATAACTGTAGGTAGAGACCTAAACGACGGTCATTGGCACAAAGTCCATGTTCAGAGACATGAGGATAGGACAATACTTACTGTAGATGGGGTATCTCAAATGAGGACCTCGCGAGGAAAAGAGTTCAACTTCGGGCGGTTTACTACTAATTCGGACGTGTTCGTGGGAGGTATGCCGACGTGGTACAATACGAAGTTAACGTTGCTCGCGCTACCAAGTGTGATTTTCGAACCTCGGTTTGTGGGAGCGGTTAGAAATCTCATTTATCCAGACACTGAGGGCGGCACTCCAAGACGGCAGGAAACCAGGCCTAAGGATCACAGGGTAAGCTCTAATAGACAGTTTACATTGCTTAAATAAATCACAGTTAATTATATTTATACCTCTACTTATTAATGATAATATGTGCCCTCAAAAGTTTTCAGCAAATATGTTATGGTAGAATTAAACCGACATTTGTTTAACAAATTAGGATGGCGATCTTACTACTAGTTTAATAGTAGTTTACAGTGGCGGTTGGTATATAAGTGCTACGGAGCTGCAGAACCACCAAAATAATCCAAACAAAATTACTTTGAAAATTAAATAAAAAATATCACTACTTATAAAATCTAAATTCATTTAGATGGTTTTCGTGCATGGCCGCCTTTATTTTAATCTGTCGTCCGTCGCATCTCATGGCGACAGCAAGTCCCACTTATTTGACCGGACCGGTGCTACTCCGAGCTGTGAACTGTTAAAGATATCCCCAATAACATCCGCTCAACCCTCCGCCTACACTTTTCAGGCGACGACTGAAACTGAAAGCAATATTTGAGCTGCATTTATCGCAGTTCGAACTAGTGTGTACAAACCTACGTTTATTGTAATTTTAAATAATCGCTGATCGCGACGCGACGACTGTTAAAATAAGTTGTCCTGCACGTAATTCGGTATTTATATTAAGTATATGAGAATAAAAGTGCTGTTCAGGACGGATGTTATTTATAATTTGATTAATGTTAAGAGATTCTTTAAATATTCTTATGACGAAAAACTAGAATTAAAATGCAAAGGACGTCCTTTGCCGGATATTAAAATCGAAAAAGAAGGATCAAGCCGAGGGAAAAATTACAAACGACAATTTAATTGCGATATTTATACGAGAAATAGTTGGATATGTGGCTGCAACAGAAAAAACGCTCTTTTCTGTTTTCCTTGTGTACTCTTTGGAGGTGATAAGTTATGGAGGCAAGTTGGTGTAACAGACTAAGTACATTTAAGTGATAAAATAAAAAAGCACGAAACTTCTAAGCATCATTTGCACAATCAAATGGAATATGCTTTATTAAGCTCCGTGAATATTAAAGAACAGTTAGATTCTGCATACTGGATAAATATTCAAAAATTCAATGAAGCTGTAACAAAAAATAGGTATGTTCTCTCAAAAATTATAGACTGCATATAATTTTGTAGTGTTTTCGAATTGGCGCTTCGGGAACACGACGAGACACAAACATCCGACAATCCTGGAATTTTTCGCGGCCGTATAAATTTTACTGCTGAATTGGATAGAACTTTAGCACAACACTTGGAAGAATCGACGGTTTTTAAGGGCATTTCTAAAGAAATTCAAAATGATATTTTGGACTGCATGTTGGAATTATGCCAGGATAAAATTTTGGAGGAAATTCGGGAATCTCCATATCTAACTGTCATGGCCGACGAGACTACAGACATTTCAGCAAAATCACAAATGGTTGTAGTACTTAGATATTGTCGAAATGAAGCACCGGTAGAACGATTTTGGACATATTTGGTACCTTCAAAATTTAATGCAGATACTTTAAGCAAAAACATTTTCAGTGTTTTGGATCCTATCCTGGAAAACTCAAATAATAAACTAATTGCTGAGAGTTATGATGGGGCAGCGGTCATGTGTGGACAGCACGCAGGAGTTCAAGCCAGAATCAAAGAAAAATATCCATTTGCTCATTTTGTACACTGTTACGCGCATCAATTAAATTTAATAATGTCTAAGGCTCGTTCCGAAAACTCTCAAGTTAGACTTTTTTTTGGAAATTTAAATGAAATCCCTACCTTTTTTAAAAATTCGCCACAACGAGTGGCAGTTTTAGATAAAATCGTCCAAAAGAAAATTCCTCATGGCGCTCCAACTCGCTGGAACTTCAATATTCGAACTGTTAATGTTGTGTTTGAACATCGATCTTCTTTTATCAAATGTATGGAAGAAATAGAAGCATCGTTTGATAAGGCAGCTGTCTGTAGTTCAGCGTCTTCCATTCGAAGAATACTAGTGGATCAAAATTTTGTTTTTTGGTTAACATTTTTCCATCGCATAATGCCACAAGTAGACGTTTTGTATAATACCCTTCAAAAGACTAAAACGGATCCTTTGGAAATCAATAAAAAGGTGACAGATTTCGAAAAATACATAAATTCAGTTCGAAATTTAATAGATGATACCATTGACCAAGATTCTTTATGCGTTGAACCACTACCAACTAAAAGGTTACGGAAGGATAACAGTCCAGTAGATCATCGGAGAGCATCTATCGAAGTTTGTGATATAATCATAAATTGTGCAAATGATAGATTTGCTTTTAAAAATCACCTACTTGCAACTTCATTGCTTTATCCTGAGCGATTTGATAATTATTGTGATAATTTCCCAGATGATAATTTAAGCCTGACTTGCGCGTCATATCCAAATTTAGATAGGGAGCGCTTGAAGACTGAATTATCTGTTATTTATTTTAGAAGAGACTGTAGAAACATTAATGGGGCAATACCCTTTTTAAAAGTTTTAATTGAAAATAATTTAACTTTTCAAGAAACTGTAAAACTGCTTCAAATTCTAATTACAGTGCCCAGGAGTACGGCAGAAGCTGAAAGGTGCTTTTCGAGTTTAAAACGGATTAAAACATTCTTGAGAAATTCCATGACTGAAGACCGACTTGTAGCATTAACCATGTTGTGAGTAGAAAAAACACTTATAAAAGAAATACCAAACTTTAATGAAAAAGTTATAGACAACTTTGATTTAAAAAAAATCGACGAATCGAGCTTATTTATAAAAAAAAATAATATATTTGGCTCTGTGTGTAGTTAGTTCGTAAGACCCTATAATGCAATTATTGTTGTGGCGATTTTGTTTGTAGTGTTTTTTCGTTTGCATTCCTTAGTTTCGCGTATTTATCGATAAAATTCTACTAAAAACATAAACTATAAAACAATTACTAGTGTGCCATAATGTACCATTGCTATTTTTTATATAATTGGATTTATCTTCAATTTGAAAAGAAGAAAATCGTTAAGTTCTTTATTATTTTTTAATAGATATATAATGAATAAATATATGGTGTAAAATATCAAACTAAAAGCCTCGTTGTAAAATACAACGATTAAAAGATATTGAATATATATATATATATATATATATATATATATATATATATATATATATATATATATATATATAATATATATATATATATATATATATATATATATATATATATATATATATATGAAGTATCACTTCAACTTAGGACGTTTCTTTAAATGTAAATATACTTGATTAAGACAGCGTTCAGCTTTTAACTATAAGCTGTGAAACAATAAATACTATGAGGTAGTTAAAAAACTCTAAACAAGAAGCGAACAGCTCAGCTAGGATACAATTTGATACTGCCTGAATACTTAAAATTTTGATTCCAATGCCTGACTTCTGCCAAGGGGATGGCAGGGGACAACTTCGATATTTCTATACAGCGGTAGGAACCGACCTTTTGAATTCTTGTCTAACAGGAAAATTTTTGGAATTGGTCGAAGAAAGTTAATCTGTGGGTAAAAATATCTTCTGAATGCATTTTCGGCTTTTATGAGAATTTGCTGGAGAATTTACCTAGGTATAATTAAAGACATGTAAGAATTTACCTAGGTATACTTTGAGACGTGTAAGTTAACTGCTACCAGTGGCGTAGCAACACTTGCATACATTTTTTACAGAAATTTATTCAGGTTAATCAAATAAAGAAATAACAAAAAAACTTTATGTTGTCTTTAAATTTTTTATGGACAAGTATACCTACGCCTGCTCGTACTCATTCTTCTTTCTTCACTCAACTGTATGCTATGAAATATAGGTTATATTCTCTTTGGCCTTAACCTTTCTTCTTGGTTTCTTGGATTGCACAAATGTCTATTTTTTTATTTATCAGTTCTTGTATTATCTCTTGGTCTTTGTTGTTGAAAGAGGTAATGTTCCATGTTGCTAATCTGATTGTGGGCTTATTGTTCTTTCTCGTTTTCCTTTTCTTTGCATTGTTCGTCATTTTATAGTTTATTTTTATGAACGAGAGAGTAATTAGCATAATTTTAACTGGTACCCCCGACCACTCCATGGGCGTGCTCAAGATTAATTGAAAAATTACTTTGAATAATTGTAAAAAATAAATGAATTATTTCAGTGTTATAAAGTGTTATGTGTATGTAAACAAAAACGACCTCTTTTATCACACACTATATTAGAACTGACTGGCCTACATTAAAAAGGGTTTTAAAAAATTCACATTTTTTTTAATTTTTAAAAATTACAAAAGAGAAAAAGAGTTTTTAAAACCGTCTAAGGTATGTTAAATAGATGAATAAAAATATTAATATAAAACTTACAGCTACTTGTTAGAAATCCAAATCAGATTCAGAAGATGAACTTTTAGAACCAAGATTTATAATAACTGGCTCGATCATTTTATCAGTAATATTGTCCAGCTTCCACATTTTTTCCTCTTCTTTAATAGTGTGATTTACTGCCTTTTCCCAGTTTTCAGGTTTTACATTATTTACGGCCTCCAAAAACAACTGTTTAACATCATGAATTTTAAAAGTGGTATTTTTTCTTGAAACTTCACTCTTTATCTGTGCCCATACCAGTTCAATCGGGTTTAATTCACAATGATATGGTGGGGATCTAAGTACTGTCACTCCACGATTTTTGGCAATTTCATCAATTTCGTATTTTTTAAATTTTTCTTTATGAAGGGCACACAACGAATAAAGTTCCTTTCTTATAGATCCGGGATGGTACGTAATATTTTTTGAACTCAGCCAATTCTGCAAGTCTTTTTTTAACCACTTCGTTGTGGGCAGTCCTTTTATAAGTCTGGAGTGATAACTTGCATTATCCATTACTATTACACAGTTCTTGGGAAGAAGATCTATCATTTGTTCGAACCATTCTTGAAAGACATCAGCGTTCATGTCTTCATGGTAGTCACCGGTACGAGTTGATTCAAAAGTTAATAAACCACCTTCAACAAAACCGTCTGAACTGCCAATGTGTACTATTATCAGCCTGCGTCCCTTTCCTGATGGTGGGTTTAAACCAGTAGATAAGTTATTTACAAAAGCGTGCCTTTAACTTGTAACAGTTTCATCCTGCCAAAATTTATTTGGTGTATGACCCTCGTTGATCCATGTTTCATCAAGATAAAATATTTTTCTTTTTTGGTTTCTCATTTGCTTTATGGTTCTTAGAAAATGTCTTCTCCATATGACAATATCGCTTCTTTCTAATAAAATAGACTTTCTGGGATTTTTTTTCCAGCGGAAGCCTATTTATTTTAAAAGTTTCCATAACGTACTTCGACTCATTTCTGGGTAATCCTTATCATCTCGAACTGAGACAAGAACTTTATCCAATGTTGGAAATTCTTGTCTAAAGAAGAATTCATGCACTTTCCGTCGAAGTCCTTCTTTAAAATGATATTCTATTTGAAATTTTGGTTTCCCTGGAGCATTACGTGGCATTTGAAAACTACCACATTTCTCTTCTTTAATAACTCTGTAAATCGTAGATTTCCCAACACTAAGTGTACTGCTAACTAACTAAACGGTCTCATCAACACTTTCACATAAACGTTTGTCTGTAAATGATTTAAAACAATTAAATATTAATGTTTTTTCATTAACTGTTAAAGGACCAATGTTTCGGCGTTTACACAGCACTTCCAAATTTCCATAACACTAGTATACACAATAAACTGCACCTTGCAACTGAAGGACCTACTTTTAGTGAACTATTAAGAATTTTGAATACGCCACTTGGACCTTCCTACAAAATGGAAAAATCCACTATTACGTTTTCTGTGGAATAAGTTTAGAAGGTAATTATCTAGTCAATTACTGTCGTAGATTCCTGGAATTAAAGAATTAAATGTTTGATTGTTGAAACCCTTACTTCGTGGAATGCACTCATTTCAGATAAAATAAAAAGTTTTATTTTATCTAAAGAATTAAACTTTATTTTGCAAATAGGTAGGTACTTATTAAACTTTTATTGGTTATATATATCCAATAAAATAAACATCTTACATTTCTTGAAAATTCATTAGTACCTGTTAACCTCCATCACTCCGACACTGGCAACCTTATTTAGGGATTAGTAACCCTTAAAACTATTGTATTCTATTCTGCTCCAACCTTTATACCTAGTGGTCATACTCAATTTAAAATTGTTTTCCTATATACTTCTGTAAACTTGTTGACAAATATCTGTTTTTCATTGAGTCACCCGTATCAACAGTTTAGGGATTTGCATACATAATTTATTGTTTTATTACTCTTTCATACATAAAAATACACTATAGGTTCCGTCTGGTTCCGAGGCTTTATATCGGTTCTTTGAACCTTGTTTTCTTTTACAATGGGTAGAATGCTAACTTGGCCCATCAACCCTCCTCTTTTATCTGGGCATGGGATCGGCTGTGGGCATAAATGCGGCTTCTGAGCTACTTAGTCCACCCAGTCATCACACTCATAACCCCCAGGTAGAGTTTTACTTTTTTCTCTATAGTAAAATGCTGAAGCGAGCATCACGTAACTAGTGCCACTAAATGGCGTCGTCACATATAGCGTCATAAAATAGCGGTCCTTAACATCGATTCACTACGCCAGATTAGTTCGTTTCTCAATTTTGTAGAAGTTAAATACTAGATATAAAAACTATCTTTGTTTTCTCTTTACTCACAAAAATAAAAATACCATTTTAAGTCACGATTTATTTATTGGAAAAAAATTTAACTTTCAAATTATAATAAGTATTAAAACCTCCTTTTTCGCGCCGCTAAATTCTGCTAAGCGTCCTTGGTAATTAAGAAAAACTTATCTCGGCTTTAAATTAATATTTCCTTTCAAAAATTCAAACAGAGCCTGCCATCCATTAACTCTCAATTAATCAGCTGTTAGTTGTCGGTTCATTTTTCTTTTTTTACCGCTACCCATGTCCTATTTAATGGCTTTCTGACTCTTTTATTTGAATTTAAATTTGTCGTTAACGCCATTTATTTAATGCTTAATAATATTTTAAATGGTCCCGAATTTTACGCGGTCGTTTTCAATTATAAATCGTTCTTTGTACTCTTTTCATATTTATTGCGTCTGCTGAATAATCTAGAATAATTTCCAAAGTAAAATAAATCGAGAGTCTGGAGGGAGATTCTTCTTTCACAATTTAAATAAAAATTTATGGGTTATTGAGATTATTTACTTGCTCTTTTAATAATCATCATTCTGGCTTTACAAGCTTGCGTGATGAATCACGTATTCCCATATTTCTCAAAGAGATCAATAGAACCAAATTACAGACTATCTCAAATTATTTAACTAGCAAACGCTCCTATTCCCATTCTCCTCTGTCCTTTTAGCCAACGTCTCCAATCCTTTCTACCCCATCATTCTCCATCTCTAAAGTCGGATTCTCACGACTGGTATATTTGGCCAATATTTGTCAATTGCCTATACTTGTCATGTCGTGTGAATGGTTTACTTCAGCAATTATTTGTCACTGGCGCATGCTGCCCATTTCAGCTTTAGAATCTACGTCTGAGTATATAAATTCCAATGCTCAATCATGGTTCTTAGCAAATAAACTGAAACTAAATGATAACAAAACTCAGAATTTCATTTTTTCGTCTACCTTCGATGTAAGTGTTGAAAAATAATGTCAAATTGTTGGGCATAACTGTTGACAACGCATTGACTTGGTATAACCATATTGACGATCTCAAAGGTAAACTTTCTAGTAAGTACCTTATTTTTACTCAGACAATTAAAAATTGTTAATACCTTGAAAATAACGTACTTTTCTCTTTTCCATTCATTTTTAAGCTATGGTGTTATTCTATGGGGGAAACTCTTGCAATGCCCTAACAATATTTAAATTGCACAAAAGCAATTGGAATAATTTCAAAAGTTAGCTCTTGCAAACTAATGCTTATTAAATAATGGATAATGCCCTTGCCAATATTATGCCTATACAGCGTTATTGTAGGAATACATAAAAACGTTGATACTTTAATTAAACACTTTAACTTACATAACTATAGCACAAGTAGTGGAAACAACATAATAACAATTAAGTATCGTTTGAGTACCCCAAACCCTACTCTGTAAACTCTTCTAATAGTTTTCGCATCATGTAACCAAGGTCTTCAGAGTCCTGTGCAATGAGATATGATCATCCTTAGTGGTATGCCCATATTCATTCATTTTTTTTCCATTTGTTGAGTGCTGCTTCGAGGTATATTTTGAATAATGTTGGAGATATACAGCATCCTTGTCTTGGTCCTTTAGTCACTTTAAATTCCGGTGTTATCAGATTTCCTGTTTTATTTCTTGTTGTTTGTTGGTAGTACAACGTGTTTACCGCTTCAATCAATTCTATATTTATATTTGTTTTCTCCAGTACCTCCCATAATTATCAAGCGGGACACTATCATATGCTTTCCTAAGGTCTACGAACGCCAGGACTTCTGGACATGGACTTCTTGGCCACGTGCAACTTGCTTTTCAATTATTTGAGTAATAGAGAAGACATGGTCTATTGTAGATCGACCTGCATGAAAACCAGCCTGTTCTTCGGCTTCCATATCTTGGTATTCTTCTTCTATTTGATTTTTTATTATTTTCCCATATATTCTGCTAATACTACTTCTAACTGCAATTCCTCTTTAGTTTTCAAGTTTCGATTTATCTCCCTTTTTATAGATGGTGCTCATATGCAATTCTTTCTATTCCTCAGGTATTTCATGTTTATGTATGCATTCCTGGAAAAGTTGTCGTAGCCATTAAATTAGTATTTTGGGTCCATGTTTGATGAGTTTCAGAGCTACATTTCCTGGGCCAGGTGTTTTAACATTCTTTAGATGTCTGCATACGGTTTTGACTTCTCTCTCATTTATTCTGATTAGTGATCCTATCAGCCTGGCGCCATATAGACAAGGGCTCTCTTGTCTCTGTTAGTAAATCTTTAAAGTATTCTTCCCTAGTTTGCGGAATATGGACTGGATAATATATCTTTTTCTGTTGTTTTTTAAATGTTTTAACAGTTTCCAGCTTTCTGAACTTTGGCTTCCACCAATGTATGTATTTAGCATGGTGCACTTTTTTTCTCAGGATTCATTTTTCTTTCGGCATGTTTTTCTTCTGACCAACGCGTTCATTCTTTTGTATTCGATTCTGTCTTCCACATTTCTTGTGTTCAGATATTTTTGATACAATTTTCATTTCTGTGTTATTTTTTGCGAAATATCTTGATCACACCAATATGGTTTTTGTTGTCCAGTCTTTTTACATTTTAATTAATTATTAGCTATAATAATGCTAAACTATAGAAAAATTTGCCGTGGTGACAATAATTTTATGGTAAATCGGCGTTTTTGTATTTACATTTGGTTGGGAATCTGATTGATTTTATATTTTCGCACCTACCGTCTTGCATATTATGCAGTATTAAAATTTTCAACGGAACATTTTAAATTACAACAAAAGAGTTAAAAATAAGACTATTATAAACGAAGATTTATGTAATTTTCCCTTCATATACAACGAGGTTTTAAAAAATGTTTAAGTGTACCTGATCTGTGATTTACTCATCAGTGAATATTCTTTGGCGCCTTGATGCTCAACTTCACATTCTTTTGCATAATTTAAGAAGGAAAAAGGATAATGGCGAATAATATTCCATTTTAATCAATTTTTATGAAAGCAAATTTAAACGAAAGAAAGTATCTTGGATTTTTTGCTTAAAGGTTGGAAATAAATGCGGTTTACGGTAAGTGAAGAGTGTTGCTTTATGCTAATTGGACCTGAGTTATACAAAAAACTAATCAGGTCAATTTCTGTAAAATAAAAATTAAAGTTGTTTTAATATTACACTATCCAATAAATAGATATAGGAATAAACCACGCAATGAATTTTAATAAAATTATATATTTTTCCGCAAATCGCCAGGAAATTTTGACATTCCTGTCAAAATTTCTTGAAGAAAAAGTCAGAACTTCCTTACTGTAACGAAATGTCATTTCCTTACTGTAAGGAAAGGATATTTCCGTACAGTTGTTAGTGTTCTACATAAATGATAGAAAACACATTGCTTATAAGGAATTAATTTATATTTTGAAAACATCAAGTCATTGCTGAATACATTTTTAAGATCAATTTGTTATATTTACAGTAATTTGACAGTTAGTACAATTATTGAACATTGGAGGAACACTCTTAGAACTATGAGAAACATTTTGGAAAACATGCAGGGTGGAAGTGTCATTTTGTTGAATATTTTGCCACCTCAACCTTATTGTTAATCGATTCTTCGATATATCCTTCAGCAACGTTTGATGACTTCCATCCGCCATGCCTCTTTAAACTAGTTATGTCGGCACCAGAGTCAACCAATATTGTTGCAGAAGACCGACGAAAGCAGTGACCAGTATATTCTGTCGGATTTACCAAGTTCAAATAAGTAGCAATTATTTTGGGCATTTTTCTAAATTGATGAATTCTTACCACTTGTCTACAACCCTTTCCGCTTTGATATTTAAAGAAAAATCGGTCACTGTTCATATTTTCTGGTCTTAACGAAACATACTTTCGATAAACATTCAAGTAGATCTGATTAATTACAAATGATCTTGGTTTGTTGGTTTTCGAATCAGGTATGCTGATTAAAAGCTTAGATTCTAAGTCTTCTATATCGTGTACAGTCATTCGGACTAACTCATCCATTCTACAGGCCCCAGAAATACCAAATATTACAGCCACCTAAAAAATAAATAAAGCTATAATCTAAATAGAAATTAAAACCTTGTAAATTACCTTAATCATTAAATTTTCTTTATCTGGAGCTTCCTGGATAAATTTTTTAATTTCTTCCTTCGTTAAAATCTTAGATTTCTTTACCCTATAACCTTGAGCTTGCCGTTTCAATAAAGAACGAAGTTTTGAGTATGTAGATATATCTACATTGTGTTTAAGTGTAAGGGTTGACTTCATTGAATAATTGGCCCATAATGTTGAAGATTTCATCTTTAAACAAAGGTCTAGGAAGTATGCCAGTACAACATTTTCTGAGAAAGAACTCGTATTTTTACTCATGCGATAATCCATAAAACGTCTGTATGCATTTTCGTACTTTTCTCTTGATTTCTTTGGCAATAATTCTAATGAAGCAGTATTCACTGCCTCAACCAGCTCTGGAGGAGTCCCAGGAATGGAAATTTCATCATCACTTATCATTTTACTTTCGAGAACACCAGCAATTAAATTTATAAGCGTCAAGTTTGACAATTCAACCTCAATACGTTTCCATAGTAACCCAAGTAATTTTATTAGGAATTTCAAAGCACCATTTATTTGGGAATAAAATTATCGCGTTTTTTTTTAAATCAATCAATATCTGTCGAATTTTAAACGATTTGCGGAAAAATAGTATGTTTACCTCGTAGGAAAAGCCACATTCCTGGACTCTGTGTTGCTAAGTCTCGGCTTGCGCCTCGACTTAGCAATCTTCACAGTCTTCCAGGAATGTTAAGCTTTTCCTACCCGGTAAACAATGTACTATTGATTTTTAAGCCGGAGCAAGATTTTACAATTAATTTTTTATTGTTTTTATCGCTTAGATCATATATTTTACATTATGCGGTTTGATCGGTCAATTTTGGATACTACGTCAACTACTTTATTTGTTTAATATAATCGGTTTCGCTTTTTTATTATTTATAAGCATCCTCAGTTCTCTACAAAAAGAAATGATGTTAAAATATGTGAGAGGTGAGATGGTTGATCGCGGTCGGATACTTGATCCCCATTTAAAATTGGCGCCCAAAGATATCCTATTACTCTTCTGTTGACCCACTTGAGTATAGGCCATACTGTTTTCTTTGTTTTGACAATTGACTGCTACTTCAGAACACGCTTGACATTTTAATCAAGATTATTTTATTTGGTATGGAACAAGAAAAATCTATATCATTAATGACATATAGAATTATTTTAGAATATTCACTATAAATTGTCCAAAATAGTTGAAGGAAATATGGTTATTTCCAGAATCTCTGTGAGGAGAATTCTCTTCTGTAATTGAAATAAAAATATATACATGAGCTGGCCACGTACCTAAGAGGTGGAGGCCATAAAATAAAAGAAGAAGAAGGAGAAGAAGACATTGAAAGTTTATTTTACGCGTGCGAGGTAAGTTTTAACAACTTTAATTCGTTCAGTTTATAATTATACTGCCGAATAGGTAAAACATTTATACATTTATCCACTGAATACTAAAACATTGATATTTAAACTGTTTTAACCTAAAACTTGTTAGAAAAATGTCATTGCAGGGATAGTTGATCCTACTAAATGGAGGATACTGGATCTCAGGATCTCAGGATCAAGTATCCAACTTTGTGTTTCTTTTAATCTCGTGTTTAATCTAATTAATTTTATTCATGTTTATTTTATCAGATGCCACGTACTCAACTAAAATAGGAGTAACGAAAAGAGTTCCACCTGATGCAGAAAATGTTAAAGCGGCTGTAAATGCGGTAAAAAATGGAGGAAGCTACAAAACATCCGCTAGGCAGTTCGAAATAAATGTCATGACATTGAAGAGGTTGTGCAGAAAAAAACATGATATCTCTTCCAGGCTACAAGGTGCACCAGGTATTTTCACTTGGCAGGAAAAAGAACTTGGTATGTTTTCGAAAGATATGTCCAAGATATATTACGGCCTTACTATGGACATCAAGACTATCAACAAATAGGATAATATATCCCCTGCCTGGGACAAAACTGGCCGAGAATGGTACCAAGGTGTTCTTAATAGAAACCCTACGCTGTCATTAAGGACACCAGAAGCCACAAGCTTGGGACGAAACTTAGCTTTTAATCATCACACAGTCGGTACATTCTTTAATTAATTAACAAATGTTTATACACGGTACCAGTTTCCTCCTGAACGTATATGGAATATTGACGAAACTGGCCTCACTACAGTACACAAACCTGCTAAAATAATTGTTGTGAAAGGGTCGAGGCAGGTGGGCAAAATTAAATCTGGACAACAAGGCAAACTGGTTAAGATGTGTGCTGGCATCAGTTCTGCAGGGAGCACATGCCTTCTTACATTATATTTTCCAGAAAAAAACTGGCAGGACAGGTTTCTAAACCATGCATCTCCTGGCAGCAATGCAACAACATATCGCAGTGGATGGATGACTTCCTCCGGTTTTGTGAAGTTTTTGGAACACTTTTTTCGTTTGGCTTAGACAACCTAGATCAGATACATTTAATTGTTATGGACAACCATGAGAGTCACTGCTCATTGGAGGCTGTAAATTATAAGAGAGATAACGGCATCGTATTTCTTACAATTCCGCCGCATACCTCTCATAAGTTGCAGCCATTGGACCGAGCGGTTTTTGGTCCACTAAAGACTTACTACTCCCAAGCAGCTTCCAATTTTATGCTCAAATTTCCCGGGAGAACTATAACCATTTACGATATTGCAGAACTGCTTGAAGATGCGTTCCCCCGAGCCATGGCTCCTTCAAATATCATAAGTGGGTTCAAAGTATCTGGAATATGGTCGATAAATCCAAACATATTTACTGTCGACGAATTTATGACCAGCGCTGTCACAGACCGTCCAGACCCAATTTTGATTTAGGAATCAGTTCTGGATTAAATACAGAAAGCGCCTAGTGCATCAATTTCTATAGAACCAAGGTTGTCTGGAGCCCTAAAACCTTGCATTCTAACATCGGATATAATGACTGTGAAACATTTTTCTCCACAACTGATACCCCTGAAAAAGCGGAAATTAAAGAACTTGCTCTTAAGAAAGCCGCAATCAATAAAAAAAGTGCAAAAAAGCTTGGAACGCTTAGACTAATAAAAGGAGAATGATCTTCCTAGCCTTACGGTGGCTCTGATTTCCTTTTAGATGACGAGCTTATTGATGACATTGATCCTGACTCAGACGACTACATTTTGTACTAAAAAAAAACAATGAAGTTTTATGTTGGAAAAGTTTTTTGCCTTAAAGAAAATACATTGGAAGATAAATTCTTAAGGCGGAAGGGACTAGAAGAAAGCTGGTTTACTTTTCCAACAGTAGAGGACCGGACAGATGTAAAAAAGCTGCTGCAGCCGTCCGTCAGCAGAACAACCAGGACTGCTGACATTATAAAATTTAGCCATAGATTTGATGCTAATGTTTTCTAAATAATTGTTCTTTTTTACTCAATTTATTTTTGTATTTTATATTTTTATTTCGTCGCAAACTATAATACCTGGGCCTACTTCAAACCATACTTCAAGGTATAGTGCATGGGAAAAAAAGTCCAGGACAAAGAACAATATCCTTGCTGCATAACCTGCGAAAATGGTTTAACTTAACCACTACCGGACTTTTCAGGGCAGCAGTCAACAAAGTTAAAATAGTCACTATAAGGCACTATAAGAAGAAGGTGTTTTTATTTAATAAAGTAGGTAGTGTATTTTGTTTCATTGTTTAATTTAATTACCTTTCATAATTGGCAATAGTTACGTACGCTATGCATCATAGGTGGGATACTTTATCTCAGGGATCAAGTAGCTCCCTCACGGGGATAAAATCATCATCATCATCATCATTAGCCGTTTTGCGTCCACTGCTGAACATAGGCCTTCCGTAAATAATTCCATTGCATCCGATCTTGAGCAACTTGAATCCAGTTAGACTGGATGCGCTTTAAATCGTCCGACCACCTTGTTGGAGGACGTCCTCTACTACGATAAGCATCGTGTCTAGGCCTCCACTCTAAAATTTTCTTTGTCCATCTTCCATCTCTGACCCTAGCAACATGTCCTGCCCAGTTCCATTTCAGGGTTGTAATTCTTTCAACTGCGTCCGTCACACCAGTTTTTCTCCTTACTATCTGACTCGAAACTCTGTCCCTGAGTGATACGCCCAACATTGACCTCTCCATCGCTCTCTGTGCCACTTGTATCTTATTAATTACTTTTCTGGTAAGTGTCAATGTTTCTGCTCCATATGTCAGAACTGGAAGTACACACTGATCAAAAACTTTTCTCTTCAAACACATGGAAATAGCTGATTTAAAGACTTCCCTCAGTTTTCCGTAAGCTGCCCATGCCAGTCCTATTCTCCTTTTTAACTCTGTTGTTTGATTGTCTCTTCCCAATTTAATCTCGTGGCCCAGATACTTATAGGAATACACTTGTTCAATTTGCGTGCCATTAGTGGAAATGTTTTTTGCCAGTACCAGGTTGGTCATGTATTGTGTTTTGGAAAAATTAATTTTAAGGCCAACTCGTGCACAAGAGCTCTGAAGGTCTTGAAGGAGTTGGCATGCATGATCTACCTGATCTGCAATAAGGACTATGTCGTCTGCAAACCTCAAGTTGTTCAAAAATTCCCCATTTATATTTAATCCAATATTTTCCCAATTATTTTTTCTCATAGCACTCTGTAATAGGGCGGTGAATAGTTTAGGAGAGATAGTGTCTCCTTGCCTAATACCTTTCTCCAAGGGAAATGTGTCTGTGTCACTATAGTACATTTTTACAGCAGCTGTTGCGCTATCATATATATTTCGAAGAAGAGTTGTGTACCTATGGTCAATACTACACTCTGTAAGAGCTCTTAACATGGAGCTATGCTGGACTGAGTCAAATGCTTTCTTAAAGTCTACAAATATTAATATCAATGGCTTGTTGTATTCTATAACTTTCTCTATCAAGGATTTTATTACTTGTATAAATCCCTCATACGAGGGTTCACGAGGGATAAAATATCCCTCATGAACAGCGGTTCTTGAACCGCACGTGTTTTACAAGAACTAATCTACCTTATTTGTTCTACAAGAAAGAGATTCTAGGTGAACACCTAGTGGAAGGAGATAACCACATTATGAACCTGTTTAATGAAATTAAGAAAATAACTAATATGGTCTGAAATAATGTTTAAACACTAAAACAGGGATCAACCATTCCACCTCTCCCCTATAAGTGAAAAACAATAAGAGTTCATATTTACAAAAAAATTTTTAGGTTTTTTGATGATTTTAACCTATAAGATAACTTCACTGTATGTACTATTGTAAACCTTTGCTCTCGTGTCACTAACCAAACATGTCGAGGCACGTTAATTCGAAATAAAAAATAATTTTATTGTGTTATATTAATTTCTTAATATTTTTATATTGTTAGTAGTTTTTTAACTTGTTATGTTAAATTAGTATTAATCCTGGTCTCATGCAAGTGTTTTACTCAGTTTCACCAGTTTCCAAGCTAGGATCCTCTAGAGACTAGTTAAACTTCATATTTCTTGGGTTAGTAAAATACTTTAATACGAATATCTAATCTAAATTCAAAAATAAATATCTACTTAAATTTAAGTGTTTAATAAAATAAGCCGTAGTAAATTTTCAGGAATAAATTGCACCTGTGGTGGCATTAAGCTAGAAATACAAAGGCCATTTATTCGCCACCTCGCATCTATAAACAATTGAATCGCCGTTATCCTTAAGTTCTTCGATACCTATTCCTCTTGGAAGCAATTTTAGTTTATTTCTTCTCTCCTAATGGTATTGAAAACACTTCACTTTAAAACGACATCGAAAAAGGGGCGACTCGTTTTGTGTCTGCAGTTTTAAAAATAGCACACTAATTTAGAAACAATAGCTGGAAGTTCTGAATCTAAATCGTTTAGTTTTTTCGTTATTAAATTTTAATTTTGGTTGTCAATCTGGAATATAGCTAAAAAAGTGTTACACTAACCCACCCTTTTACTAGAAGCCATTTCACGAAAACTAAAAAAGGTAAATATTTTAAAATTTTACGTCTTCCTACGCTTCTTCTACCTTTGATTTCATCCTGCATTATATTGCTTAGTAGTCTTTTCTTTTCACCTCTCATGATGTGCCCCAAGTATTCTAATTTCCTGATTTTTATGGAATTTAAAACTTCGCATTTTTTTCCTAGTTGTTCGAGAATTTGTTCGTTTGTTTTGCGATCCATCCATGATATTTTCAAAATACGTCGGTAACACCACATTTCGAATGCTTCTAGGTTTTTAATGTTGGATTTTTTAAGTGTCCAAGCTTCAACTCCATACATCGGTAGAGAAAATATAACATCGAAGCATTCTTATCCGGAGCGATATATTGATATCGCGATTACAAAAAAGTTTTCTCATTCTATTAAAAGTTGACCGCGCAATTTCAATGCGGCATCTTATTTCTTTTGTCTGATCAGTATCTTCTGTGATCCATGCTCCAAGGTATTTGTACGAAGATATTTGGCGTTGTAAGTACATAGGGTAATATTGACTAAATGTTTTAAAAGCTTTTGTATAGGAATGAATTTGGAATCACATAGAATCCTTGGGACAGTTATTAATAAAGATTTTTTTCTGTTTTTGTTATTTTAAAAATTTCGTGGCTACGCAATCTCCGTGAATGGTTTGGATGCAGTTCAATTGAACTATTTAGGCGAGTAACCAATAAAATTATAATTGCCAGAATGATTTCCAATCTCCGATAGGAGTGGAACTTGAAGAAGAAGACTTACAACACCACAGCACTGCTCTTACTTTATCTGCCCGATATATCACTTCTTTTATCATACAGAATAAATAAAAACCATCATATCCGTTATTCCGTTTTAAACTAATAGTCCAAATTTTTCATTCTTCATCAAACAAAATTTTTATTAAATATTTTTTTACGAATGCTCTCGATAATCGTACGAAAGTAGAAGTAGAAAGAGGAATCATGTTTTATTTGCAAAGTATCTTCTTGAAGTGCTTCAGACAGGGAGTGTATGTTGACATGGGTCAATTGACATTCTGAAAATACTATCGTCACAAGTGTTTGGAAAGTATTTCTGGAGCTCTTCATTTATACTCTCCAAATGGTTTGATATTTGGATTTTCAAACTTTAAAGCGCGTTTCTTCTGAGATTGACACTACTTTAGGGAAACTAGAATAATTGCAGGTGTTTGCTGATATTTTATGCCTCTAAGGCGTTCAGCGAGTCAAAGATGTCTGACAAATAAGCCGATATTAATTGAGTACATTGTTTTTAAAGGCCTCGTTTAGTTCATTTTAATTTTGCTGTTCCAAGAAGGTGATTACTTCATCTTGAAGGTCAAATAATCTTACCAACAAGTTTCGTTTTGGAAGCCATCGTAATTCTGTATGAAATAGCAGTGTTTTGTCATCACTTTCTAAATCTTCACAAAGACTATTAAACAGTCGAGTATTCAACGCACTGTTTTTTTATGTAATTCACTACTTTAATACACAACTTTAAGACAACATTCAGTTTATTTGAAAGAGTTTTTGCTGCCAAGGTTTGTCGATGTATAACACAAGGTATCCCAGTCACATCAGCATTTTTCTCTCTCACTAATTGTACAAATCCTAAGGGAGAACCAAGCATTGAAGGCACCCCATCCGTACATACACCGATCAGTTTATACCAAGAGAGTTTATGTTTATCAGAAAAGTCAGACACTCCTTTCATAACATTAACTTTTGTCGTGGTCTTCAACTATGTAGAAAAGAGTAGCTCGTCTTACATTCTTTTGTTTTCAATATACCTAAGATATGCCCAATGTCTGTGCTCTCGTGTATCTGAATAGCAAAAAATGGAAATTGTTTTACTGCATCATCTACCTAGTTTGGTATGTCTTCGGCCATATCATCAATGCGACGTTGTACAGTATTGTCAGAAAGAGGTATTTGAGATATCTTTTGCTTACTCTGCGTTCCAAGAATAATATCAGTTTTCTTTAAGAAATGAGGTATAACAAGAATATCTCTAATAATTTAGCTCTTCTTTTCTTTAGTAATCAGAAGTGTTAGCTCATATAAAGCTGCAAGCACTTTTACAGATGACTGAGCCATAGAGCTAGTACTGTCCAACTTCATGCGCTTTAAATTTTCAGATTTTGTAGCAAAAACATTCTTTGGTTTGTTCTTAAAAGGGTTATGTTTAAATGACAAATATCTTTCAAGCTGGTTAGGTCTTATTGTATCATTGATTAATACTTTAAAGCAAATTTTAGACTAAGGATAAACACATATCTGATATAATCATCAATATACTTGCGTCTCTTTGCTGAACTCATCTTGACTACAATAAATAACTTATCTCAGTCAAATTATCATTTTATATTGCAGAAATATGTGCAGTCTAGGACGATATATCTCAAACACTGAGTCACAATTGATTAGCTGTGGTTAGCTGGATTGTACCTGGTGTTGGGAGGGAATTAGGAAGGCAGTGCAGATGTTACATTGGTTTGTTTTAATTTTCAATACATCATAGTTAATTTAGAATTTTAGAAAGTCTACTTAAATTTAATTTTTGACCTGTCTCGCGCTTCCCCTGACATGTCGTTAATCCCCTCAGTTTTGGTACTCCAGCTCTAAAGCAAAGCTGCTGCATGCGCTATGCACTAATGCACTATGGGCATTAAAATCTAAGACGAGAGATTGTGCATGAAACATTTCGTTGACTATTGAGAAATTCTAGCTGAAAACGAGAGTGATATAGACTATATGCTTAGAAAACTGGAAGAGGGAGACACCAAGTGGGGCCTTACAATTATTTTACAAAATATCCGGTATTTAGTTCTAGGAGAAAAACCAGAAAATCTACAATTTAAAATAAGAACTATAAAATCAACTGAAATCTTCAAATACTTGGGAGTCCAAATAACATCAAAAGCAGAGAGTAACGAAGAAATACAATCTAGGATTGGTCAAGCAAGATCAGCCACTAGACAGCTACACGAACTATTGTGGAGTAATAAAATAATAAAAGGAAATAAAAGAAGATTTTATAAAACAATAATAGAAGGTATTGAGTTGTAAGGCGCCGAACTTTTGGGAAATCAATCAAAGAAAATCAAAAATTAAAGCCATGGAAATGGACTATTGGAGACGATGTTGCCGGCATACTAGACTTGATAGGGCGAGAAACGTAGGCATTAGAAGACAAATGAAAATTGGATTAAATAAAATAGATACTATCTAAATCAAAAGACTAAACTGGTATGAACAACTGACTGAAATGCCTAAAAATAGATGGCCAAAAAAGATACGAGAAGATACTGAAAGAAAACGAGTTAGACCAAGATAGTCGTGGATAGACGATGTCGAAGATGCAATAACCGCCAGGGATTTAAAAACTGAAGATTGCTTTGACAGAAAACGCTGGAAATTAGGATGCGAGAAACGGAATATAATATATGCTATTTTTAGTGAAAATTGAAAAACGAATGTTTTTATAACTAGGTTTTTCTTATTCTAAAAATGTTAAGCAATATAAATAGAAATAAGATAGTCACATTACCATTTTACACAAAATAGTATTGTATACGTATCCGTATTTATCTGCTATATCGTGTGATTTTATTTTCAGATACCCTTATGAATTGTATCAGGTGTTTCCATCCGGAAATTTGAAAGTAATACATTACTTCTCGGCAGCCAATTTATAAAATGGAGTAGTTTGATATCGAACTTTGATCGAAGTTATTTTTACTTGCTGGAAAGGTTGCCGTGTGTGTTATAAAATTTTAAAAATTTATTTAAAGTTTTTTAACTGACATGGTGAAGAGCACTAACTTTCTTTCCGTGGATAAGTAGCTTAACACGAAAAAAAAAAAAATTAGGATAAATTTAATCTTTACTTAGCAAACTTAGGGGTTGATATGTTTTTTTATTTACCAGACATAACTTTCCCAATGCCAGTACAATCAATTTAGGTGGGCACCAATTTTCCCCTAAAAACACGATGAAATATCTGGGAATGATACTCGATCAGAAATTGACCCGGAAGTTACATATTGATGACATGTTGAACAGATGCAATAAGGGATTAACCTTTCTTAAAAATCAAATAATAAAACTTGGTGGGGATCGGATGTTGAAGTAAGTTTATTATTTTACAAAGCTTACATACGATCTATTTTGGATTATGGAGGTGTTTTATATGGATCAGCAAGTAATGTACTACTAAACAAAATCAACGTTTTACAGAACTCAGCCTTACGAATATGTTTAGGAGCCATAAGATCCACTCCAGTACAATCTTTATAATTGGAAGCCTTGGAACCTCCTTTAAATAAAAGACGAAGGTTTTTGTCCAAAAAATATTTAATGAAAGTATACTTACTGAACTCATCTCTATACGAAAAGATAGTCACTTTGAATTGCCATGACCTGACAAATAAATATTGGCAAAAAAAAGAAATCTTCCTCACTTTGCGAAGCGTATAATCAAAATATAGCACTTTTAAAAAATATAGATAAAACGAACTACATATTCAAAAATTACTCTTCTTTCTTTTTACATACAGATATTATTGTACCAAATTATAGTGAAAATATATATATTTAAATAAAAATATTGTTCTATCTATAACAAGCAAATACAAAGAGGCAATAGCTCTATATACAGATGGGTCTAAATCTCCAGATGGAACCGGATGCGCTTTTTTTATACCATCGGAACCATGTGTTACCTACAGTCAAATTTAATTTAATACTGAACATCACAGTTATTTTATAACACAATGTACAATATTTACTAACTAAATGTAATTTAAAGGGTTTTTACCCTAATATTTTGGTGGCTCAGGCATTGTGACCTAGCATTTTCGATTTTAATAACCTGATGATGGACTGTGTGGTCCGAAAACGTTTGTTTTATTGATGTGGCCTTTTTAAGGGTTTTTTAAATAAATATACCCATTTACAAAGATTAACCTCTTTTTGTTAAAGAAGGCTTTATATCTGAATTATTTCCAATAACAAAGGGGCTTACACAAGAATGTTGTCTATCTCCGACCTTATTTAAAATATTATATATTCAATCATCGCTAGACCAGTGGAGAAAACAAGTATCCGCAATGGGAGTAGACATAGACAGTGGTAAATGTCTAACCACTTTATTTTTCGCAGATGATCAGGTACTTGTAGCTAATGATGAGAAAGACATTGACTATATGTTTAGAAAACTAAATAATATGAAAAATAGGGCCTCAATATGAATATGTAAAAGACAGATTGGTATGTATACACATTCGATACTAAGAACAGTTCAAGATGTAGACTGTAGTTATAGCCAACCTTCAGTAATGGGTACCTTAAGAAGAAAAGACAGAGTATCTTAAAATAGGAGATGAAGAAAAAGATCCAGAATTAAAAATTAGAAACACAAAAGCATTCAATAAATATACATATCTCGGATCTATAACATCTAAAGAAGGCACTACCAAAAGAGACATCGAAAACAGAACGCAGCAAGGTAAGAAGGGGCTAAACATTCTAAACTTTCTACTACGGTCTAAAGATGTTAGGCAAGAAACGAAATTGACAATGTATTGAACCTTGGTAAAGTATATTATGACTTATGGGGCAGAAGTTTGACAGATCACGAAAAAAGAATAGAACAGATGACACGATGGCATTAGCTGACAGTTATAAAGCCCTCTAGGAGTTAATGAATTTAATAAAAACGTTAAGAAAACAAAGTATGATGATTTCTAACAAAGAATATCAAATTGGAAGAATCAGTGTGAGTGGTACATACACCTACCTTGGTACGAACGTCAATGAAAATTGGGACCATTCCCTAGAAATAAAATGTAGGTTAAAAAAAGCAAGATCTGCATTTAAAAAAATTGCTAAGCTATTCAAATGCCATGATTTATCAGTGTCCATAAAAATCAGGTTACTACGATGTTATATCTTTCCTATACTGTCTTACGGAGTTGAGTCTTGGACTCACACAGACGCTACCTGCAAGAAAATCGAGGCTTTCGAAATGTGGCTTTATTGTAGAATTTTAAAGATATCCTATACTGACTACGTTACTAACCAGGACGTTTTATTGAAATTGCAAAAAGGAAAACAGTTGTCAACCACAATAAAAGCCGCCAAATTTTAATACCTCGGTCACATCATGAGGATCAGCGAAAAATATGAGTTGCTGCAATTCTTCAAGGAAAAGTATAAGGAAACAGATAGGTACTACAAGAAGAAGCGTATGTGCTTAAGAAAGAATTTTCGCAAAGTCGTAAGTTCTTACTATTGCGATGTGATTTAATTACTAAACATAAACTACTGTAGTGAAGAATTACTGAAGCTAATGTAATTTTAATAAATAAATATCTATAATAACCATTCTACTCTCATACTACGAGTACTGACATAGATCGAAAGTATGGACTATAAATGAAGAATACGTAGAGCAATATTTAGTTCTCTCAGCTAAAAGCTTTTAGCCCCATTTTGATGATTTTATATCACTCCGTTTACGCGACCTTTAATACTTCTACCAAGCATGTCTCAACCATGATCTATTGGTTCAGATCTGGCAAAGACGCTGGCCAATTTATTTTATTAATACCAACTCCTCTAGATATTGCGTGACACATATAGAGTGACCTCGCGAATTACCCTCCGTTAATAGACAATGGCGCCGATATATTGAGAAAAGGCTACTTCGTTATTTGCTAAAATTTTCTCAATATACCGGTGATTAACGAACCCTGAATAAATACTACATCAACGAACCCCCTTTATGGCTAACACGGTGACTGAAAGCGCACTCCGCAAATCTTTCTCCAGTTCAACGCCATACTTGTTCTCTCCCATCTGATGCGTAAAGACAGTATCTCCAGTCATCCGTAAAAAAACCATTACTTCATTGTCCTAAATTCCAATGTAAATGTTTTTTGGAAAATTGTAGTCTAGTCACTCTGTGATGTGGAACTAATTTGGACCCAGTTGCTGGTCTGCAACTATGCACACCACATTCATGTAATCTTCGGCAAACTGTAATACACTTATAGTATTGCCTCTAACCTCTTCAAGCTGATTTCTTGTTTTCACTGCTGATAAATGTTGCAGAGAAACAGCTTTAGCACAATATTCAACACTAAGAACCATGATCAATCGTAGGTTAACAAAATGTAAGTGTCAATATGACATATTCATAACAATCACCAAAGCTACCTCGTCGTATTACAAAAAAACTTTAAAATAATCATAATTAAAATGTCCTAAATTGTGGGTGGCAAATTCATTTGGCTCTGAAAAATGAACCAATCCATATTTTGACATAAAATAGCTTAGGAGACATGGTTGCAACAAAAAAATAAGGTTTTGCGAACATTATCAAACGAAATTATTCCGCAGGATGCTTCAAAATTTTGAAACTTTGAAACATCCTGTGGAACAAATAGAACCACGTTTTAATTATCCCCGTATAATATGTCAAATATACAATTTTATCAAAAAATTTAGTATAACAAATTAAAATTTAAAATTTGTGCACATTGTAATAAATAAATCATCAAAATAGGGCTGAAAATAAGAACATTTCAATACTTTGAATTTGACTAACATTTTCTCCGTTGCTTTTTTTGCATCTGAGTGTATAAGATTGTAGCACCAGTGATGTTGATGATAATAAGTTAAACTTTACAGGTATTCAAAAGAATGTATGTTAAATATTAAACAAGTAGTTACATTCCTGTGGTTAAAAATAATTTTTTATTCAAATTATTTACCTTAAATTATTACCATATATAATTAGCTTCTGGATTTCTCATTTCAGATTCCGTACAAAGTTAATAGATCAAATTATAATTTGAATTGATGCAAACAACAAGAGTGTTCAGCATGCAACCTAATATTATATACGTAATATAATTTTCGAATGGAATATTATAGTTGGATAATTCCTCTATGAACAGATTATGGTATCTCGAATATATTAGAGCCAGATCCGGTATTGTTGTAAAACCTCCGTTTATAATATGAGAAGAATCCCAGCATAATGGAACTAAACAGAACATAATAGAAATATGAATTTACTAATATTAAAATGGAAAACTAAAATGAAAACTATGCAATGGAATTTTCGCATAAAATACTTTAGTGTATTATTCTACTAATTCCGCTTTACTTGATCGCCAGTCTAATTTCTGCAAAATAGAAAATAATCTCAATATACAAAATTATTTGAAGAAGAATGAAAGAATGAATAGAATGTAAGAATCGTTAAGATATCTTGTTTACAATGAGCAGAGTTAACCATAAATTCTATGATTCCTATAGACAGGTAAAAAAAGAATATAATAAGAAACTAATAACAAAACGATCAAAGCTATATGAAAACAGGCTATATATGAAGCTGCCAACAAAAATAAATGCATGTGGCAAATTGTTAGTGAAATTAATGGTCAATTAAAAAGTGTAAATTCAATAAAAGTAGAGGGTAGTCCTCAAGAGAATGCTGATAAATACATGATCCACTTAAATACTTCTTTAGATAACACTTTATCTCAATTACAATACACTGAATATAAAGACAACATTGCAAGTAACATAAATTCAGTGTTTGTCGCACCTGTGACAGAAACTGAAATTATGGACATAACTAAAAATTTAAAAAACAAAATGAGTTGTGGAATTGATGAAATACCCACTAAAATCCTTAAACTTTGTATAAAGGAGATAGTGAATCCTCTCACTACAATCATAAATAATTCACTAAAATCTGGTGTATTTCCTGAATGCCTGAAAACTGCCATAGTAACACCTGTTTACAAAAAGGGTGATCCTAAATTAATTAATAACTATAGACCAATTAGCCTTCTATGTTTCTTTTCAAAAATCTTAGAAATGACTATGTATAGGCGGATAACAGAATTTTTAACAAAATGTCATATTATTAGTGCAAATCAGCATGGTTATCAACAGGGACAATCAACTCAGACTGCGATTTTTCAATTTGTCTGGGATATTTTGAAATGTACTGAGATTGGTCATATGGCTTTGGGTCTCTTTTTGGACCTATCAAAGGCATATGACTGTTTAGTGCATGACATATTATTTGATAAATTGAAGAAATATGGTATACGTGGACCAGCATTGAACTGGTTTAAGTCCTACTTGGCAAATAGGAGACATTTAGTAAAAATGCATAAAAACACTAAAATAGGCATCTCATCTGAGAGCACTATCAATATTGGAGTACCACAAGGAAGTGTGATTGGTCCTTTACTGTTTGTGATCTATATCAATGATCTTCATGGTCTAGTGGCTAATACTACTTCCAGCATAACAAATTATGCAGATGATACAAACATTTTAGTCAGTGGTAAAGACATGTCTGTTCTAAGCGTTAATGCTAGTTTAGAGTTCCAGAAAGCTAAAGACTGGATTTCTATGAATAGGTTGGTTTTAAATCAAAATAAAACAGATCTTCTTTTGTTTAAAACAAATTATGCACATTCAGATATATTCAATATTAGCAGCAGTACCAAATTTTTAGGATTATATATTGACAGTTTTTTATGTTGGGATAAACATGTTGATCAGTTATGTATGTCTTTGAGTAAAGTGATTTACAGCTTTAGAGTTCTAAAAAAATACATGAATAGTAACTCATTAAAAACAGTGTATCATGCTAACTTTGAAGCAAAATTTAGATATGGTCTAATAAATTTTGGCCACAGTAGGGACATAAATAATGTATTTCTGGTTCAGAAAAAAATAATCAGAGTTTTGTTTGACTTAAAAAGTAGGGAATCATGTAGAGGGCATTTTAGGAGTAATAATATTTTAACAATTTACGCTGTATTTATTCAAGAATGCTTACTGTTTCTATATAAAAATAAAATACTCTTTAGGAACTTTGAGCCCAATAGTATAGTAAATACCAGGTTATATAATTATAAAATTCCAATACACAGAAAAAAACGCTCTTTATTGCTGCATCAAATTGTTTAATAAACTGCCTGAACCTATTAAAAGGGAGGAAAGATTAAGTTTGTATAAACATCAAATATTTAAATTACTGGTAGCTCTTGAGCCATATTCTGTGGAGGACTATTTGTATATGTAACGGTTAGGAATAAGTAAATAATATTTTCGTTTGTAACACTGTTTTTTTTTAAATAATTTTATGTTCACGGAATGTATATTATTTTCTAAAAGTACAAAGTGTCATATACAAGTATGATTCTAATACAATCATCATCATCATTCTGGATTTACAATCCTGCTTGCGTCCTAGCCTCCTCAAGAATTTTTCTTCAGTCATACCAATCCATCACCTTTCTCCGTCAAGCACTTATTTCCATAAAAACCAACCCCAAAAAAATGCAAGATCATCGGCAATTACCTTGTCTGTACGTGAAAGGAAAGAAAAAATTAAAAATTGGACCGTAAAGAAAGCGTACAATGCGCCCATTCCCATAGCTCCAAACAAAAAAAAGATCTCATGTACTTGGTGGACAATAACTACGTTCAAAGAACCTACTACGAATTTTATATCTTTGGGTATAGGACAAAATTTGTGATGATTTTCAAGACTGCATCGCTATTTTTATAAATGTGTTATTTTCGTAAATTAAGTTTTTATTTAAATTACTTGTTACAAACGACTAAAGTTACTTATTAAATGGTATGAAAAAATTTTGTGTTGCCATTTTTTAGAATATGCCTTTTATTTGTTTTCTTTAATTTATATTCATAATAGTTTTTCTTTTTTGTTTATTTGTTTACTTTTAATTAAAAATAAATTCATTTTTTAAAACTATCATAAATTTGTTCTCGTTTTATTACATCCTTCAATGACAGAAATGACTACTATTATTTTATCGATGCTCGTGATAACTTAAAAATAAAATAGTGGTCTTATAAACACGATAATATCCCAAAAACAAAATAAATTCATTCAGAGAATACTGTAACAAGTACGAAATTTAAAATAAATCTGTCAAATTTTATCATTTTTGATTAAAATGCAATTAACTAATATTCATTAGCAAACCAAGAAAAGAATAGTTGACACTTTAAAATAAAATTCCGGGTAAAAATCAATAACAGTAAATATTATACACCTTAACTATAAAAACAAAATCTTTAACCTTCAATTGTCTAAAAAATACTTTTTGGAGATGTTACATTATTCCGCAACGTGTGCTAGATGGTCTACCAAAAATTCACAAACCCGATATTCTTCCTTATCCTGTTATCAGTGCATACAACTGCCCTTGATTAACAAAAATCCATCCTTACTAATCGTTACTTGCATGCCAACTCTCAACATCCACCTTCGCAAATTAATTTAGTCATTAATACCCTTATCTCCAGACCAATACACCTTTGCGATGATACAAGTAGACTCGCCGAGCTCTCTTGTTTAATTCACGCCCTCATCCAAACGCATCCAGGAGCATCTCGTCGCGGAGCATCGACAGACATCAATCTTCTACTCAATCTCAATCTAAAGACTGAGAATCTCATCATACGAATGCTTTCCTTCTTTACATCAAAGTTGTCGATGACAAAATTGACAAAATTTTTAAATCAAGAGGAATAAAATAATAATTACCCCCAACAAAGACTTCCATCTCGTGTCCGATCAATCAAAGACAACATTCCAAATGAACAACACGAAGTTTATGAAAATCCTTGTGCAGACTTCCTTCGATTGTATATAGGCCAAACAAATCGTAGAATCCAAAATAGTATTTATAATCATTCCATTTCTGTTCGCAATTTCGATTCAATTTTAGATCTAGGTCAACACCATATTCATGCAAGTCAAAAAATTAATTTTGAAAACTCCAGAACTATAGCCTTCATCTACTTCTATAAACCAAGAATTGTCCAAAAAGTCATAGAAATTGAATAAAGGCCAAATTGTTTCAATAAAAGTTATGATGGCATACGGTTACCTTCGACATGGAGACCTCTTATAAAGAAAATATTGTCCACTATACCCGCTAATCAAAATCGCACTGTCAGAAATGTTCTCGCCAATCCCAGCGCCAATACCCGCACTAATCACTGCACCAATAACCACGCCAAACCCCACGCCAACCACTACCCAAACTACGTCACCATCGACAGTATAAATGAATCTGTTCCTAGTAGTAGTAGTAGTAAATTGGTAAGTATAGAACTGTCTGGGGTCTCGGAAGACTGAGACCTCGAATGCCCTGAAGAAGACATTAGAAAGGATGTCAAAAGCTCGGCACATTGATAGTCAACGCGGTTTAACCCGGAAGAGTAGTGAGGTCTGGCCTGAGGACTGGTTTAACATTAATTTTTGTAGTAGTATTAATCTTAGAACGTTTGTCGATTTCTAAACGGATACCCTTTTGAAAAACATGCTTCATTAACAATCATCGTTTGTTTAGTTAGTTGCTCTCTTGTAATTGTCGTATAATTAATGCAAACCTAGAATTCATAGAATCAATTGAATGGAAAATACAATAAAAGAAAGGAAATTGCAATATCGCGGAGATAACACTTAAAGAAGAAGAAGAATTGTCGTATACTTACTGTCTTTTAGTTATATGTGTTCCAGGGAAGCTTTTTCTTTTTTTATATATTTATTATTTGTGTTAAACGACACAATAAAGCAAAGCAAAGGGTGATACAAAGAAAACTTAAGATTTTATCTTGATGAATTGCTCCTACTACGCATATTCAGTGGAATTCTGTAGTGGCAAAAGTAATATCTTCATTTAATTAAGCAGCGATATTTTATATACTACTACTATTGTACGGTTTTAAACGGACTTTTGGGCCTTATGCCGATACTGTTAAAATTTAATAACTTTACAATTCCCAGCAGGATCCCACAAACAATAACAGAGTAAAGGAATATATGGTGAACGTAAAATCAACTATCCCATCTTGACGTTCTAATTATACTAAGTGGCGTAATGCCGTTTTAATACCAATTAACGTTGAATGAGACATATACGGTTTCAAAATTAATGCTAAACTTTCACGAGATAATATCAAATATTGTTTAATTTACTCTTAAGCGGCAATTTTCAATATAATACGATTAGTTTGTCTAAATAAATATTATAAACTACTTATCATTAATGTTTCTAGTACTAATAAGAAAACTTTCATAAATAATTGTTCTTGATATTTTCAGATCAGTGGGAAGTAATAAATCGTATGTGTAACAATCTCACAAGAATGATACAATTTTAGAATAATAATTATAATAATAATGTTTATTTTGACAACTACAAGCTATACTGGGATCGGACAACTACAAGCTATACTGGGATCGCACTGTGCTCACAGACCAAACTTTAGCACATAATAGACCAGATCTCGTGCTAATTAATAAACTAACAAGACAAACAACTCTAATCGATGTGGCGATACCTAACAACAATAATCTGCGTGTTAAGTACAACGAAAAGATCGCCAAGTACAGAGATCTGGAAATACAAATAAGAAGACAATGGAGAATGGAAAGTACCCAGACGATACCGATTATTCTTTCTACCACTGGAGTCATTCCGAAGAACCTCCTAGAAAACATAAAAAAGCTGGGTCTAACTGAACATCTATATAAGGTCATGCAGAAAGCTGTGCTACTTTCGACGTCCAGATGCGTGCGAAAATTTTTAGGAGATACACCGAAGTACCAAGTCACCTAGGACTCGATAACATGGAAAGAGTCCCACCAGAGCTCAATCCTTTTTGATACCGTAGGTATCTGGGATGAGTGAATTTTCCCCTTAGAGGGAGTGTGAGCCGTATGGCTAAATCTGGAATGTTTATTTAGGAAGCTTACATAGATTACAAGAAACAAAAATACTAAATACTAAATAAACTTAAAAACTCACTGAATTAGAGCTAGTATAAAAGTAGCACTCTTTGTGCGGCAGACTTAAAAATATATTTTCAAACAAAAAAATATTTAAAAATTGTATAAATATAAATAGTAAGTTACACATACGTGCTTAACAAAAATACATTAATTGTAATTTTAATATACATTGTGATACAACTGTGAGTACACAAATGTAAGTACATGATATTAATTGCAGTAGCTTCATAACAAATACATACTACGACCTACCTCCATAAAGATTATACACGTGGACTTCTCCAAAAAATAACATCAACAAAATACTTAGAAAATTAATATAATCTAGCAAACGTCAACATTAAACTCAGAAAACCGGAGAAAAAAGTTAAGACCACCAAAATAAGCACCAAAAACCTAATCGCAACTAAATGGAGAGAGAGATGAAAAAAGCCATACTAAAAGCGGGAAAAGAGGTCCTAGGCGAAGAAGAGAAAACCATTAGAAAAGACTGGATGACACCGAAAATAGTTGAGCTAATAACTGAAAAAAGAAAATACGAAAATAAAGATGGAAATAAATATTAAACCATCAAGAATAAAATCAAATATCATATCAAAAAGGCTGAGGAGGAACGAATGAACAAGAAATGTCAGAAACTGGAAGAACTCAGCAACAAACATGACACCTCAAACTTACATAAAAAAATGAAAGAACTTAAAGGCAACACCAGACAAAGAAGAACATTCATAACAAAAGATAATTTTTCCACTCGTCCAAACGTAATTGTGATGTCTGTTACTTTGGACTTAGTTTTGATCAAAAAAGCATAGTGTATGCAAAACGAAATTATTTTTATTTTGAGCACCACACCCATCACAAAAAAATCTGATTGATGTAACATTTTCAGGTAGATCAAGGCTTTGAAGGTGTTGCAATAGAGCTAAAAAGACCTCAGTAGAACCTTTTCCAGCTTCATCTTTTGTCCACATATAAAATTTCGGGTTCTTTCCGTCAATTTCAACAACACAGGAACAGCATAATCTAATTTGCATAGTATAATAATATTCTCTTTGAATAGGTGATTTGAAAACGTTTGAATCTGCTGTAAGTCGAAGCACATAGTTAGTGAATCAGACTCTTCTTTTTTCATAGCCTTATAAAATGCTGCTGTACGAATCGCGTGAACTTGCTTGTTGGTCATGTACTCAATCTTTTTAGCTGAATCCTTTGTGGTTTTGATGTAATATTTCATTTTGTAGCAGTAACTACAAACATCAGACGCTGGGAAGCGAAATACAATATTAAAGGTTTAAAAGATTCTTCAAAACATCGTTTTTGATACTTTGTTCGATAGTTCATCTTGTAAATTATTAAACATTTTCCATACTCTTGTGATGTTCATGTCCTTATCCAAATAGATGCGCTTTGAGATTTATTTTTAGAATAATGTGGTTTTATACCTATTAACTTTTTTATGAAATCTCTTACACGCGCCTTTTTGCCAGCTGTCTTCGCTGATTTGCGATTACCCCCTCCCTATCCTCAATTAGATGTTTCCCCTTACGAATACATTTTATAATGTTGCTTAATCTGGTAGGTTCAACTATCACTGACATAAAAAACTTCTTACTTACCTTGATAATTTTTGTTTTTTGCTTAAACAAAATGTACTCAACAGAACAAGAGTTAGGTTGTGCCTTGTTGAGTGTATTTCATGACCTTCTTTTTTTAATGTTTTTGACACATGACTTGAAATTAAGTTGTAAGAATTAAATCTTTTAGCGAAAGCCGCTATCGCTGTATGTATTAAATGGCCAACTATATGGCCTAGGAGACAAATTCGTTAAACTTCCCGTGCTCGAATTGGTATCACTAAAGTGTTATGATCATTTCGGCCTATCCCAGCCATCGTCAGACACTTGGGCTGATACAAATTCAAACACGGAAAGTAAAACGAATGTCTCCCAATCTTCACTACCGTGTAGTTAGCTTATAAAGGCGCCCTCTATTTTGAAGGCCGTGAACGAAACGATATGAATAATCGTTTTCTGTATCCTTTATGCTATGCGAAATGTGTAAGAATTAAATCTTTTAGCGAAAGCCGCTATCGCTGTATGTATTAAATGGCCAACTATATGGCCTAGGAGACAAATTCGTTAAACTTCCCGTGCTCGAATTGGTATCACTAAAGTGTTATGATCATTTCGGCCTATCCCAGCCATCGTCAGACACTTGGGCTGATACAAATTCAAACACGGAAAGTAAAACGAATGTCTCCCAATCTTCACTACCGTGTAGTTAGCTTATAAAGGCGCCCTCTATTTTGAAGGCCGTGAACGAAACGATATGAATAATCGTTTTCTGTATCCTTTATGCTATGCGAAATGTGTAAGAATTAAATCTTTTAGCGAAAGCCGCTATCGCTGTATGTATTAAATGGCCAACTATATGGCCTAGGAGACAAATTCGTTAAACTTCCCGTGCTCGAATTGGTATCACTAAAGTGTTATGATCATTTCGGCCTATCCCAGCCATCGTCAGACACTTGGGCTGATACAAATTCAAACACGGAAAGTAAAACGAATGTCTCCCAATCTTCACTACCGTGTAGTTAGCTTATAAAGGCGCCCTCTATTTTGAAGGCCGTGAACGAAACGATATGAATAATCGTTTTCTGTATCCTTTATGCTATGCGAAATGTGTAAGAATTAAATCTTTTAGCGAAAGCCGCTATCGCTGTATGTATTAAATGGCCAACTATATGGCCTAGGAGACAAATTCGTTAAACTTCCCGTGCTCGAATTGGTATCACTAAAGTGTTATGATCATTTCGGCCTATCCCAGCCATCGTCAGACACTTGGGCCTTTATAAGCTAACTACACGGTAGTGAAGATTGGGAGACATTCGTTTTACTTTCCGTGTTTGAATTTGTATCAGCCCAAGTGTCTGACGATGGCTGGGATAGGCCGAAATGATCATAACACTTTAGTGATACCAATTCGAGCACGGGAAGTTTAACGAATTTGTCTCCTAGGCCATATAGTTGGCCATTTAATACATACAGCGATAGCGGCTTTCGCTAAAAGATTTAATTCTTACACATTTCGCATAGCATAAAGGATACAGAAAACGATTATTCATATCGTTTCGTTCACGGCCTTCAAAATAGAGGGCGCCCTTATAAGCTAACTACACGGTAGTGAAGATTGGGAGACATTCGTTTTACTTTCCGTGTTTGAATTTGTATCAGCCCAAGTGTCTGACGATGGCTGGGATAGGCCGAAATGATCATAACACTTTAGTGATACCAATTCGAGCACGGGAAGTTTAACGAATTTGTCTCCTAGGCCATATAGTTGGCCATTTAATACATACAGCGATAGCGGCTTTCGCTAAAAGATTTAATTCTTACACATTTCGCATAGCATAAAGGATACAGAAAACGATTATTCATATCGTTTCGTTCACGGCCTTCAAAATAGAGGGCGCCTTTATAAGCTAACTACACGGTAGTGAAGATTGGGAGACATTCGTTTTACTTTCCGTGTTTGAATTTGTATCAGCCCAAGTGTCTGACGATGGCTGGGATAGGCCGAAATGATCATAACACTTTAGTGATACCAATTCGAGCACGGGAAGTTTAACGAATTTGTCTCCTAGGCCATATAGTTGGCCATTTGAAATTAAGTTGTCCTGAGCAGTTTTATTAGGCACAGATAGCAAGATTTTCCTCACATGACAACAATCACTGGGAGTAAATGTTTTACACAAAAACCTTTTAGAGGAATGTAAGCACGGGTTGAAGGTATTGTAACGTTTAGGTTGGGTTAGTCTTTTCTTTTTTGTCAATTCTCTCTTTCGTGGATTTAGAGCCCTCTTCCTAGAGCCATCATTTTCATCTTCCACACTTATAAAAGAGTCATCAATAACTTGACTTATCCTAATTAATATTAAATTAAACACTACTAACTCTGCGACACGGTAACAATGAAGCTAAACAAAACATTGTGAAAACTCCTAAACTCGAACAACAGAGCATCATGGGTCGGGTGAATGCTGTCCTGTAGTTGGCTGGTTGGCTGTGACTAAACTTGTTCTGATTAACTACTTATGGTGGACAAAACTTGTTTTGTTTCGCTACGTATGTTTTATATGTGAAAAGCTATACAAAATTAGTGTTGATCAACCTTTTGTTTACTAACATGTGGGGTTCAAAATAAGTTTTTAAACGACACCAAAATCTCAACATGCATTTGCTGCATTTCTTGTGTAATATTTTTCGGTTTTCCTGCTAGAAACATACTTTGTACATTAGATAATAATTACTACTAAATCTAAAATACTATTTTGGGATTGTAATTTTTAAATTAATTGTTAACATATTGGTTTATTATAAATGAGGCATGTATAACAAAAGTTTCTGTATATATTTAAGCTTATGTACAAACTGTTAGGATTATCGCCTCGATTAATTAAAACTACACCACTCCAACATTTGCATTAGCAGCAGCTAGAACTGCAGCTGTACGTCGTTATCAAAACGATGCACATTTCCCCAATTGGAGTTCGCATTCCTACGTTCGTTATCAACTAAGTTGGAGGTACTTACATGTAGAAACAGCTTAACGTGATTAACTCGAAACAGCGACGTGTGCACGTCCAAAGTTTTATAATGAAATATTTAGGAACGGAATGCTTAACTGTTCGTTACAGCAGCAATTATGAGGTTAGAATGGCAGTCTTAACAGGCTTCTGGGAATACCACAAATATTCAATGTAGTTCATAATTGAGGACAACAAACTTTAGGGTAAAATGTATTTATGTTCAAAATTAATTATTAAGCTTTCGATTGTTATATTTGTAAACTCATGTGGCGTATTTAAAATGTAGGTCTTTTGTATAATGAACAAAGTTTTGTTCTATTAAGCAATAAATAAAATAAGTGCCAAATATATATTTCTTTTTATGTATGTGATATTGGCTTGTTTCTTTCAATTCAAATTTCTTAAGGAGGTGGTTACATACTCGCCCAAAATGGAAAAGAAGAATAATTTCTGTGTGCCAGAAATAAAGGGCATTATGTCCATTTTTGTTAATATTGCGATTATACTGCAGTTATAATGACCTTTTAATTTTTCACACACAGGTATAAAGCACTATGTCCTACTGTATAAAATAACAAAGGTAAACACTTTATAAAAAGTATCTTGTCACATTTTGTTTAGAGGCAGAGGGCACCATGTGGACATGAATCCCTATATCTCTGTGTACATTGCTAGCATTACAGTATCATCTAGACATAGTGCCTTGAACCACATGTTGTAGACTATTAATTGATTGTTTACGTTTCCAAATTTTGTTTAGTTATTTACAGTAAATAAGTGATTATAATTAGTAGATATAATGATCATGGTATGCAAAAAACATTCTCATGTTGCTAAAATATTGAATTTAGCTTTAAGAGAACAAAATGAAAATATTACCGGTAAGATAATATATATTTTAGAGGTTATGTTTCGAGCTTAACAAAAGAAACAATTTAATAGCCCAAAAACAAATGTTTGATTAAATTTAAGATAAAGTTTGTAAATTCAAGAAAAAATATACTAAATTTAAAGTCCTGTGTAATCTTAGATGAGTTTATTGACTCTATATAATAGTGTAGAATATCTTAGCAAAAAATATTTTGTTTCAAAAATTGATTAGTTTAATAATAATTGTTTTGAAACTGTCACATTTATTGTATTAAATGAATAACGTTGATTCTTAAAAATTATATTGGCATGTTTAAGCCATTTACGTAATACCGTATTCTTAAAACTATTTTTTAATATTTGAAAAAGGTTTGTTGAAAAGAGATATCTTTTTCAGATCCAAATTCTCATAATGCAGAAGAAAAAACCAACTGAGAACCTTGATAACAAACTGAGTTGTTATCAACAGGTCCTCGTAGACACTTCGTCTCAGGACCATTTTACTCATGTATGAGTCATACGCCGCCATGTTACCTATCCAACGCTAACTTAACCCTCACAAATTATAAATACTAATAATGTAAAACTACTTCAAATTTAAAACATTTAAAGGGTTTTTACCCATATATTTTGGTGGCTACTAGCATGTACAACCGTTTGCACTGATGATGGATTGTTTAATCCGAAAACGTTTTGCAATGTGTTTGTGATAGCCCGTTTGGGGCATTTTTATATACCTTTTATAAAGGATTTTAAACAAAATTTTTTTGTGATATATGGTATACAGCCAGCTACAGGAACTTAGTTTCCTTGTGAAATTTTAAGAAAAATAAGTTACAAAATAAATCCAGTATTAAACAAGCCGGTACAAAACAAATCCGACATTCGAGCAAATGGCTGTGTAACCTACGAAAACAAAACTCAATGTCCGAAAAGGAATATGTTAACAAAAGCGGCCAAGCCAAAGCTTCAATAAATATTCTTTTAGAGTACAGATTGAAGATTGGAGGAGACAAAATACAAACTTGCCTCACTCCACGCACGATTTTTACATAGTCCACCTTCACCTTCACCTCTGATATTTGCTGTGCGATTCCAGTAAAAATTTCTAATTACTTTCAGGTCTTGGTTGTTAATTCCTGCTTCTTTTAGTATTTGCATCATCTTGGCGTGCTGTATACGATCAAAGGCTTTATTGTAATCAACCAGACATGCATATGCGTCGCAGTTGAAGTCTCTGCATCTCTGAAATAAGACTTGTACTGAGACTAAAGCCTCTCTAATACCAACAGCATTTGTGAACCCGAACTGATTGGGGGAAGATTGACTTTCACGCAGCTTGTAGATTCTCTTATGAATTATTTTTAGGAGATGACTCATTAGGCTTATTTTATGGTAAACTTCGTATTTTTGGCTCCTGGTCAGTAAACTCAGATTTTAGCCATTCTGTTGGTATTTCTCCAGTGTTGTATACAGATTGAACCAAATTAAAACGGAACATACAATTTAATACATGTCTGTTTGAACTGCATTTAAAATAGTGGACCAATATAAAACTTGGACAAAAATAAATCCATACCTGGGTATAGACATTGTATAAAATATCGTTCAACTATCGGTCTCACAACAAAGTTGTTTGCGTAAGACGGGTTTGTCTAAGGAGACGAAAATAGTTCAGGAATTGAAGCTCGAAAAAAGTTAAAACCTCGCAATTTTTTCGTCATGCATGTATCCATATGAAATTTTAGCAGAAGGTAGGTAATGGCCCAAGGATCAAAATCTATATCGAACCGAAGTGCGCTGAAGGGTTTTAGGGGTGAAAACTACCCCTAATTGTCAAAAATTATAAAATAACATATTAAACCTGAATATGGGTAAGATTTGGTTTGAATTAATTAAATAATGATTATTTTATTCTTTTGAATAGAGTTCCATCATATTTCAACCCTTAAAAAGCAACCCTTGTTAGAGATTAATGTAAAAAATTACTAATTCTAAAAAAATGATTTCGCCTTGTATCATTTGGATAAAAATTTGGATTTAAGCTCAATTCACCCGCTGCTTTATAGTTTATGTCATGTCGACGAACCCTGATTGTTCTTAGGGGTGAAAACTACCCCTAATTGTCAAAAATTATAAAATACCATATTAAACCTGAATATAGGTAAAATTTGGTTTGAATTAATTAAATAATGATAGTTTCGTGCTTTTCAATAAAGTTCCATCATATTCCAACCCTTAAAAAGCGACCCTCATTAGAGATTAATATAAAAAAATTAGTAATGCGAAGAAAATGATTTCACCTTGAAACGACTTGCATAAAAATATGGAATTAAGCTCAACTCACCCTCTGCTTTATAGTTTATGTCATGCCGATGAACCCTGATTGTTCTTAGGGGTGAAAACTACCCCTATTTTTAAAAAATTGTAAAATAATATTACAAATCCTAAGATGAGTGAAATTTGGTTTGGATTAGTTAAATAGTGAGTTTTTTATACTTTAAAATACAAATTCATACATTTTCAACCCTTAAAAATCAATTGTTATGACTGCTATAGGTGAAAACAATTTTTTGCCAAAATTTTGCAACTTTTCAACTTTTGAAAATCACCCTTTACAACATTAAAGTTTTTATAAACTAATTTATAAGATATAAATTGAAAAAAGTAGAATTAAATACAAAAAAAATTATCAACATAAAAAGGCACCATATATTCTTATACATTTACATAAATAGTTGAAAATATTTACATTTATAGGTAAAACAATTATAATATTAATTTTATTCGTCATCAATTACATCTTCATCGTGATCTATGTCATCATCATCTTCCTCAATTATTGGTGGACTGTTATTGCACCCTTCACCTGAGCACCCAGAACAAGTAGAGTTACAGTATAAACCAACTTTTCTGCACCCATATGAAACGCCGCATCCTTTTTTGCATTGGCAAAAAATAATTTTCAAAAATTTATCGGGTGCAGGTTGTTTGTTCATGCGTACGGGTAATAACAAACCATCTTTGGAAAACCATCCCCAAACTGTTGCTCTGATATTTTCATTGCCAAGCCATAGACATATGAGCAGATGTTTTATTCTGTTGTATGGGATTTCAAAATAAGAACGCTTAAAATTTCGAATGTATAACGCCCCACTAGCTAATATACCGGTTTTGTAGATTATTATGCTCCGAAATGTACTGTACTATACTAATGGAATTTTCCGGAAAAAAATTAACTGGTTTTTTAAAGTATTTCCTTTAATTTTTAACGATAGATGTTTCTTCAAAAACGATTTGTAGATGTTTTTAATAGCTACAAGGATCTGTGAATTAAATCTTTTTGGAACCCTTGGTTTTTAAATGGGGTGAGTTTAAAGGGCCCGAAAAAGATGGTGCTTGATCGTAAATCGATGCTTTAAACGGCTATATCTCGCCAAATATTCATTGTACAACAAATCTAAATAAAGGATAATTTTAGTCATTAAAAAAGCTACAATTTGGTAATTTTTATTTTTTTCATATATTCAGTATTTTCTGGCATATTTAAAAAAAGAAGGGTAAAAAATATGAAATTGTAAATCGTTTCTCGCTTTAAGCTGTACTTTTTCTAAAACTAAGCATTTTAAATGGGTCAAACTTCTTGGAAGTATTAACAATACATCTACAAAGGGAATTGCAGAAGGGTGAAGATCGATTTTAATTATGGGGGTGGTTAGGGTGTTGTTTTCCTCGATTTTTTCGTAAAAAATGAGGTATTGACCTTATTTTTTTATGATAGGTCTATTTATGCTCTTTAAAAAAGGTTTTGTGAGTTTTCTTCCAAAAATGCATCATTTTCCCGATATTTGACTTTGAATCTTTCAAATTTGGCATTTGAAGAAAACCGCTGAACATTGATATTGTATTTGTAATTGTATTTGTCTTTTTAAAAGCTACAAATTTGTTCTCTACAATTTTTTTGATAAAATGCACCATTTTCGAGTTATTCGCGAAAAATCGATTAAAAACGTGGATTTTTTCGTCTAAAAGTTGTTACTTTCAATCGCGAATAACTTGAAAAATATCATTTTATAAAAAAAACGTATAGCACATTTTTTGTTTAGAATCACTTTTCTAATCGAAACCTGTAGTTAAAGCGTAAAAAAAATTTCACCCCGGAGATGGGGTGGCAACCACCCCCTAGGCTTTGGCGCACTTTGGTTCGATATAGATTTTGATCCTTAGGCTATTACCTACCTTCTGTTAAATTTCAAGTCAATCCGCGCCGCACGAAAAAATTGCGAGGTGAAATGCTACATTTCCTGGACTATAACTGGTTTGACAGCATAATCGTAGATTTATGTGTATCTAGCTTTCAATTTTTATGAGTTCAGAATCCAGCAGCCCACTGAAGTATGGGATTTTTTATAATATAATTATTTGACAATCTTTTGTTGGCTAACTAGCTACAGCAGAATTGAGCCGAAATACATTATATTCCTATGTTCCGAATTTATTTCGTTCAATCTGTATGTTGTTGAATATCTTTGTGAATATTGCTATTGATTCGTTGTCCATTAGTTTGAGTAGTTCTTGCTTGTATATTATCAGGGCCTGCCGCTTTGCCATCCTTTAACTGCTATTGCGGAATAAACTTTCTGCTGTAATATTCTTGGTCCATCATTTACCTCTTCTTCTAGCTCAAAGCTGTTATCTCTTTGGTCTTTAAATAGTTTTTCCAGATATTCTTTCCACGTGCATATTTTAGTTTGTTTGTCGTCTTATTCTAACTGTGAAAAAAGATTATAATAGGATTTCAGTATAGAAATTATTTGTTTCGTATTTTCATTACTAGAACAATTAACTTTTGTACTAAGGTAGGTTCGCCAAATAAAGTCCGGTTCCTAATAAAGCCCACTCGCCCATATTCCTCAGGATGGACAAATAATGGCAGTATGCTGCAATGTACAGATGCAGTAGAGCCATCTAGGTGCAAATTGTTACACTAAGTTGAGCAGCGACGCGAACTGTCGCTTTTATATGATCATTCGTTTACAGTGGTCAATGGGTAAACATCCAATCTAATATTGAGGTTAGTATGCTTTTGTAATTTAATACGATTATGAGTGCGATTTTTTTTATTTTGCATGACATTTGTGTACTTATTAGTTGTACTTTCATAGTACCTGAATTACCTTATGTTTATTAAAACGTAAATAATGGTAATTTCTAAAAACATTGATCACCTACAGTATTGCTAATAAGGCCCGGGTGGGCCTTATTAAGACTACGGGTGGGCCTTGTTAAGACCACTACAATAACACGTTTTATAAGTTTTTAACTTTGTTTCAGAAAGAATACTAAAAAGCTTAAGATGCCTAGAGCTTTATGGACTGAAGAACAAATGGCTTTGGCCTTGCAAGCAGTTAAAAATGGGATGTCAGTAAGAACAACCGCCAAAGAATTTAATATTGACCGTCGAACACTTAGGAATCATTTGCTTAGTGGAAAAGCGGAAAAGAAACTTGGGCGCCCTTCATGTTTAACCCCCCAACTAGAATCTGAGTTGTGTGGAAGAATTTTTAGGCTAGCTGACGTTGGAATGCCTCTGACATTAACAGTGCTAAGACGTTCTGTCCATGAATATTGCCAAAGAAATGGCATATCTGCACCTTTTATCAATAAAAACTTAGCTGGTCGAAAATGGCTCAAACTTTTTTTAAATCGACATCCCGAAGTAGTTAAAAGAAAATCTCAATTCATGAATCCAGCTAGAGCCGCCAAATTAAACAGATTCATAGTCAATGACTATTTTGAAAAGCTACGCGAAGTTATGTTAAAGCTTGATATCCTACAAAGCCCTCAATGCATTCTTAATATTGACGAGAAAGGTTGCCGCCTAAACCTTCATAAATCACAACAGATATATGCTCGTAAAGGTGTCAAACGAGTTCATTTGATTTCGCAAGAGCACGCTGAGAATGTGTCAATCGTCGGTTGTGGAAATGCTGTAGGACAAATAATTCCATCTATCATCTTGTTCAATGAAAAAATAAAGAAGAATGAATGGTATGATAATCTTCCTGCTGGAACAATTATTGAAATGACCGAGAAAAGAAGTATGACTACGCCAGTTTTCATTAAGTGGGTACAACATTTTACTAAGTACAAGCCAATAGGAAGAATATTGCTTATTTTTGACAGAGCATCGTCCCATCTGGATGCAGGTATTGTTGATGAAGCCGAGTCGCATGAAATTACGCTTTTTTGCCTGCCAAGTAATTGCACACATGAACTGCAACCTATGGACAAGGCGGTATTTAAAGCCTTCGAATCTTACTGGGACGACGAAGTTATCACCTACTGGACAAATAAACCAGATCGAACGATCAATAAATTTTCGTTTGGCACAATTTTCTCAAAAGTATGGTCAAAAGCAACTACAGCATCAAATGTTATTTCAGGTTTTCGTGCCACGGGAATATACCCGTATGATCCGAGTGTCATTCCTGACATAGCTTTTTGCCCATCAGAAATAACAGAAAATAAATTAGACTCGGAAGATTCTGCTATTCCATCTGCTTCGACTTCCGCAACAAATAATCCTATTGGCAGCTCCACTCCAGACAGAAAAAAGAAAATAAAAGCTCTAAAGGAGAAAAATACGCAAGATAGCTCTGAGAGTTCTGACGGTTCTGACAATGAATTTTCAGTACATGACAGCTCAGAAAAAGAAAACGAAATGTCAGTAAGTTTTAACGCAGTGTTAATAACACCAGAAATGGAAACTGGTGCAAATGCAAAAACGCAAAGGTGCCAGAAAGAAATCCCTGAACTATCGAGCACAGGAAGTCACAAAATCATTGTTTGATGAAGCTGGTTTAAATGACCCTAAAAACCAACCAAGAAAAGGAAAAAACTTGGCAAACGGAAAAATAGTCAAAAAACAACTAAAAAAAGGGGAAGAGAAAAATAAACACAGCTCACTTGAAACCTCAAAAAACAAAGAAGAACGAAAAGATAGTTGGTATTGTTTCGTCTGCAATGAGGATGTCGTTAAGGATATGAGACTTTGTGACAGCTGCAAAAGATATATCCATGAAGAGTGTGTCGGACTTTCAGCAGATGATAAAGACTTAGTTTTCATATGTCCAGACTGTTTGCAATAATTATTTTAAGTACCTATTATTCTTTACAAAATAAATGTCCTACATGTCACCTTTGTTTAATTTGATTAATGTATAGTTGCATCAATAGACCTTAAGCTTAAGACGAACGTGGACGTCAATGCGACATAAGCTGAACTGGGGTAAACTGGAGCTGAAGATCTGTTGGTGCAATTAGGCATAATGGTCACATTTAAAAAGTGGGCCTTATTAAGAACATGGTGTTCCTAATTAGGACCAGAAGCAACTATTTTTTAAAGACTAAAAAGTAACAACTCATAAAACTTTTAACAAAATTTAATAATCTCATATTAAATTTAAATATGTGATTTATTTTCTCTGTGGTTTTCAGATTTATATCGTGATTTTATTTATTAAAAAACAACTAACAAACATTAAGTGGGCCTTATTTGGTCAACTTACCTTATGCTGTATAATATAGTGGTCCATTGACTGTTATATGCCTAGTGACAATCCAAAAGAGTCGCAAATTCATGAAATATATTTCACAAGTATTATCTATAAATAGTAAAATAAAATACATTTAATTTTTATTCAATTTGTTTTTCATCTATAACGTTTTCTGTTATTTTTAAAACTTACTTTTCCTGAAATAAAAAAAATATCTGTTTACCTTATTTTACTAATTTTGAAATTTTGTTACCGCAAGATTAGTGACCTGTTTATTTTTAATTTATTCTAATAAACCTCGGTATTCAGGATTCTCACATCAAATCCCTTTCGTTTTTTGCATCAAAGATTTTCAAAAGCGTAGCGAAAATGCAAATGCATCCCACCATTCGTATTAGCTGCCAACTGTACTCGCATCATATACACCTACGTGTTGTTTGGCGTTATCAGAACGGATTAGAGTGGCATTTATGATGAACATTAAAGGATTTTCGTTTTTCTTTTCGGCTCTGGCACGCAAACTTCTCATAATCGTGCAACCTCAACCTATAACCTCTATTACTTTTGTGTTAAAATATACACGTGGATCCATCTACTGACATATTGTAATTATGTTTGTTATGGTTGCAATATTTATTCTACATGTTCACTTTGCCTTTAAGCACAAACATTTTACAATAAGAGTATATAATTCACTGCGATCGGTATCATGAATATATTGTATTTAATATATTGATTGATAAATAAAACCAAATCATTTTTATTATTATTTTATAAAGTACATACGGCTCAAAAAAATTACACCAGATAATAAAATGGATACTTCACAAATCCATTTGTTGCTTTGGTTACATATTAGTATATTAGATATTAATATATTAATATATCAGAATTTGAATTAAATATCTCAAATATTTAAAAAACACCATGACAGATAACTCACACCTACAAAAATTTCAGATAAAAATAAAAAAAACTTTGTAAACTTATTATACATTTGATTATAAAATGTACATGTTCAGTTGCCAAAGAATCACTTTAATTTGTTCAGTAATTTGGACATTAGACTGAGTTAGTTATATTGTAGGATGTATTTCAATTATCCGTATTGTTACATTAAATTTGATTAATTAAAGATTGTTAAAGTATGCCAATATGAAACATCAATTTACTTTTGATATCTTAATTGAAACAATTTATAAACATTCATTAATAACAGCATATTTCATAAAACTAGATAACTTAACTTACAGTATTGAGAAACAGAAGAAGAACTGTCACATGCTAACCTACATCTGTCAAAATTTACCACTAAATCTAATAGATAAACCATAAAAAAATCATTGTGCCCAAGACTGAGATGTAGTGCATTAAAGTCCTTTCCCCTTTTAAATTTAATGTGTGTTTCGTCCCTTCTAAGTGTTTTCTGTTTTAGTGTGTTTAAATTTTCCTTAATTGTTTTTATTCTAATATTTTATTTACTTGACTTTTCAATAATTTACTAATTGCCAATAGAACTTTATCAAAGTAATTTGATAATTACAAGTTGAAAAATAATTGCACAACCACACAATTTTTACATCTAAACTTATTCATTGTCATAAAACTGTTACCTTCATAAAACAATTACGCAATAAATAACACACATTTCATAACTATATCTCTGGAATAAGTATAAATAACTTTTAATAATACAATGGTACATTACATCACTTTCATTTAACAAACAATCACACACATATCTCTTCTTCATTGGATCAAATCTATCTCCTTAAGAACTTCCCGTTTACTGTCGAACAACTGCAATAACAGACTTGTGTTCTCCATTCAACAATACATAGTTTCAACCATGTTCTACCATCCATCAATTAATAGAGTACCGGCATGTAAGTAATGTTTATTTTATTTATTTGCTCATTTATTAATTTATTACAATCTAATAGACTATTTTATAACAATTTGTGGGCCTTACCTTGCCTGTTTAAACTTTTAAAACTTTTATACTTTTTATTCAACTTACTCTTTTAAATAAAACCACAGACATGTAATATTGGTATAATTATTGTAATTTACAACATCTACTTTGTTTATCGTTATTAGACAACACCCTAATATGGGTTTTTATCATTTCAGCATTTGTTTAACTTTGTATCGAGACCTGAGGATCCTTTGCATATTGTAGAAAGCGAAACTGGTCGTCTGATAGTTAAATTAAATTGATTCTGAATAAGTCTTATTTATTATTTCTTTACCTATTTCAAAAAACTTCAGTTACATGATGAAAAACTACGAATATATTAAGACCGGTGTAGATACCTCGCGAAAACAAAGTACCTATCTACAAGTAAAGAAGACATAGAAGATCTACAGATTGACGACAACGTAACAATCAAAGGAAAGAATAAATACTTGCGGTTTATAATTACAAAAAAAGCAACAACAGATAAATAAATTAAGCAAAGATTAGGACAAACAAGAACAGCAATCCGACAGTTTAACTCAGTATGGAGGGACAAACACCTAAATATGAAGACAAAAACACAGATTTATAAAACATTAGTGCAAACTATTATGACATATGGGACTAAAAATTGAATAATAAGAAAAACAGCAATAAGGTAGTAGCAACAGAGATGAAATGTCTGCGAAGATGCTGCAGAGTGACAAGAATGGATAGGAGAAGTAACAAAGAACATCAATAGAGCAGAGATACTAATGAAACAGCAGAGAACAAAACAGACTAAAGTGGTATAGACATGTAAGAAAAAGTAGCGACAGCAGATGAATAAAAAGAATAACCGAATGGAGCCCCATAGGCAGGAGGAAAAGAGGACGACCCCGAAGATCCTGGAGGAACGAAGTAGACGACGCCATTAGTAAGAGACCTAAAAGATGAAGAATGGGACAGCAGAGAGAAATGGAAAAGGTTGATCGATGGAAGGCAGTGAATACTGTAGAATCCCTAAATATATATTATTTTATTCTCATCATTACTACTCATTATCATTCTAACCATCATTGTCCTTATCATTTAACCAAACGGTTTACATTCCCTTTAAAGAAAAAATTCAATCATCCTAGTTACCAATGGTATCAAAAGGATTGACCTTTGGTGAAACTTTTTCCCTATCATCGAGTCCCAGGGAATGTGGTATGGATAATGGGCTTGGGCCGGACATGTTGCCGGATTGACGGATAAAAGATAGACCAAAAAGATTGTGGAATGGCGATCAAGACAAGAAGCATATCAAAACAGACGACGACCACCGACTAGAAGGTCTACGTTCAGCAATGAACGAAATATAGACTAGGTGATAAAGCTCAACACACCGCTACCATTTTAACGTGTTTGTGTTTTATTTCAATTGTGTCAATTATAACTTTTGCTTCTCTGTATGATAGAATTTTTATTTATTTTAGTTGGTTTTATATTATTATAAATTGTTTTATTTTTCCATACGGTGATATTATAGATCTTTTACATAGATCTAGTATATTTTACGTCATTTATGATTTGTTTGAACACTACATATCTGCATTTTCACGTGAATGACGATTAAACTGTTCGTATATAAATACGTACATATGTACAGATATTTTACATGTGCCAATTATAAAACGTATTCACCTCTTACTAGCATTTATGTTGAATCAATACGAAAATGCTAAGAGACGTATAAAATACGGACCAATGTACCGTGTACATTACTCGTATATACACATAATATTACTGTACCTACAGTAAATAACATGTATAATGTATATCATTAAAATTTCAGCTTGAAGGAGCTCTAGTTCCATCTTTGCTGATATTTACACTCTACTATTTTCCATTAGTGCACCGTTGCATCGCTATCTACCATTGTCGTTCCCGTTAATAACCGAAGGAAATGTGGCTTATTTGGGCCAGGTCAGGAACATTAATTTCACGGGCATTTATTCTCGTATATTTTACATTATGCTTAATTAAAACGCTGTCATACGGATTTAGATGACATTTAATGTTTCAAATAATACTATTAAACTATTCTCTTGTGGAAATTTGGATTTTAGATCATCATAATTGAGGATAAATCACAGCTGTAATAAAAATTATTTATTTGACATCTGTCTACAGATCAAAGTTTTTTTGATGTGCATGAGAGCTCCTGCTGCATCTTGAATTTCGATCTCTACCTTGTTCGGTTACTCCGTTTCTCCTTAATAAAGGTTCTATCTTTCATTATTTCTTTGATTCCTTCGCAATATTTCAATGTGGTCTTATTCTTCTTCAATTTCTAAAAACGTAAGGTAATGCCTATTTTGGCCATCGTTTACCACTTATTCTCATTACGTATCCATACCATAACACTTGATTTAATTTTATTGTATCTACAGTCCTTGGTCCTTGGTGTTTTTCTTTTTATTTTTTGATTTTGTGTATATGCAAATCTCAATTTTGCATTTTTTTTTCATTTTGATGATGATTAAAAATTATCATCATCATCATTATCATCATCATTATCCAGCCTTCATTTATCACGTAAACTACTGGACATAGGCATCCCTTAAACTTCTTCATTTTTTGCGATTTTTAGCTCTTGGCTCATTGCTTTTGCTCTAGATTGTTAAAAAAGGTCTTTACTTGTGGTTTGTTAAAACTTTTAGCGTGTACCATTGATGTTGCCCCTGGCTGACGTAAAGATATATTCGGATGCCTTAGTCGAAAAGAGCGTAGCCAACCTCTGCCTGCAATGTTTTTCGTGTTATTGAATTCATGTTTTAACTTTCTACCTGCAAATTCATATGCCAAAATTCGGACACCTACGGTCGTTAAGCCAAAAAATCTGGCTTCCAGTGCTAGCATATGCTCCACCAGAGCCTCTTCTAGTTCTCGATTTAAGGTTGTTTCATGTCTGCCAAGATGGTTTCTTGTACCAATTGCTATTTTATTCCGATTCATGGCACGACGGCGAAGTGTTGCCTGGGGCACTTGATAATGCTTGCTAGCCTTTAACCAAACTCATGCGCTTTTCAGCTACAGCCTGCAACGCTCGATCCATGTTCTTCTCATTTCATGTTCTCTATTGATTTTTCTTTTACAATTAGAAACGATGTATAAATAAAAACAGCGGTTGCAAATTTTAGGTCATGAATGCCAAGGGCGGATCTATGGGGGGACGGGGTGAGCAATGAGGATAATTACTCCCTCCAGAGACAGCTCCCACCACAATTTAAATGAATAGAAAAAACTGGAATAAAATACTATAGGTAAGAGCTTAAAAATATACTAAAAAAATATATACGTACCCATGTTTTTACTTCTATATTAATAGTAAGTATCCAAAACATTAGTTAAGAATTTTATTTTAAAGGAGTTTTGGGTAAAAATTCGGCCCAAAGTTTTTTTACCCTCCTCCAGAAATATTTCATAGATTCGTCCTTTAGAGGGCAAGATGACACAGCTATATCTTAACTTGCCCGCTAACGCGTGTAATCATTACATGAAAACATGGTCGGTTAAAATATAACCTAAGAGCAGTTGCAATATCCTAAGGTAAAGCTTAGGAACACCCTTTTTATCTCCAAAATAAATCATGACAAGAAATGCTACGATGGCATAAATATATATCGAAACATATGGTACTTACATTGGACCAACATGCAACAATGACACAAAAAAGTAAATATTTTTTTAAACGCACGGAGTGCCTTACATTCAACTGGTAATAAAAAACACCGTTTATTTTTCTTTAGGCTTAAACATTATACTAGCATAATTTTATCATGTCTTTATAATTACTATAATTAAATTAGCCAAATTATTTAAAAAAAACTTAAAATTAAAAGTCTTTACTATACAACTACATTCAAATGTTGCGGGAATAAGCGGTCTTTACTATGTCATGCTCGAATGCAAACCGATTTTGGAACATTATGTATCATACCTCTTGTATTTATTGTATCATGATGAATAATGGACTAGTTTTTGTGGTGGGGGCAATGTGTCGTCTTGCCCGGCTATGTCAACTTGCCCACCCTTCCCCTATATTCTTGCAAAATTTTGGAATACTTTTAATTCGTAGAACAATTTTAATATTTGTTTTCGATACAGATTGCGGTTCTCTACAAATAGTTTTTCTTGACTTTTGGTGTAAAATAATGAGGAAAGCAGGATTTCAACAATTTGGAATTTCTCATTGAGTTTCCTTTGGCCCGTTTGACGATTCACCACCCGGTATATGTCTATATACGTATATACGTGTGTATTTTATAAACTGAAACTATTAGCTTTATTGTCTTGTTCTTCCTACTTTATAAATAGGCTTAATACATATTATCCTTATTTTCTTGTCTCCCATTGTATATCCTCTTCTTTTTTTAACTTTCTTTACAATTTCATTCATTATCAGAATAAATATTAATGGGCTCAGCGAATCTCCTTGTCTAATGCCAAATTCATATTTGATAGGTTGCGATAGTTTTCCTTTACATCTTACTATAGCTATGTTATCTTTATATATATATATATATATATATATATATATATATATATATATATATATATATATATATATATATTGTAGCATTTTAAATTTGATTGATTCTTTGAAGTATATTTAAAGTCGCCTCGTATATGAAATCGTCTTAATAAAACGAAGAATGTTTTCTGTTTTTTAGTTCGTATCTTTCGAAAAGTGTTTTCAATCATTCTAACGTCGTAGAGTAATAAATCCATTTAATTGTTGTTTATTTTACTGCGGCGATTTCTTTTCATGTAAATGCGTTTCAAAGGATATCTACGTCGTTCGTTGGTTTCGCTATTTCAGCAGTTCGTTGATTTTCAAGTTAAGCGAACAAATTTTTAATTTCGTCACTATCGGTGGAGCCGCTGTCAAGGGCAGTTGGTTTCGTTTGTTTAGTCCGAATTTTCATCAAATTCGTAATGTTTTTTTTTGTTATTAGTTTTTTTTATCAGAAGTATTGAAGTTTGGTAGCATGAGTAGTTACAATTTGAGGTTGGTTTATGATATTGACGGAAAAGTGCTTGGGTGGTATTCTTCAAGGAACCGGCAAATTTATATGTGGAGAAGTGAATATTATACTCAAATGTAATGTGTCAGTTTTTGTCTGAGTTAATCACCGATTTGGGTCGTGCTGTGTTTTGAAGAGCTTTGTGTTTTGAGAAGTTTTGAAAAGCCAAGCTTTGAAGATTGCAGTTTAATTAACCCGAAGTCCGATGGTCCAGTGCCCAGCTTTCATCGTATATTTGTTGTCCCTGGTCATTCCAGACCATTTTGCAGCTTGTGAGAAGCATTTGTTTGTTTTGCAGTGTTTTTGAGTAAAGTTCCAGCCCCAAAACTTTTAAAGGAGATATAATATTCAGTGATATCAGGTACTCTTTTTTTTTCGTAAACATTTTTTAAATATTTAAATAGTTACCGCTACAAAATGTCGCGCAAATAGGGTCCCCAACGCCCAGAGTTGTAAACCGAAAGCGCCATTGTAAGTCGTTTTTTTTTGTATTTTGTTAGTATTATTTGTATTTGTAACTGTTTGTGGTATACATAATTAAAGGTTAAATTTTATTTTCTTAACTTTTTATTTATTTTTTTTAAGCTAACCCTTTTTGAGTTTATTTGAAAAAGATATGTTTTGATTTATTTTCTAATTATTTCCCTAGTTACAACTAGTGGTTGTAATAGGCATAATTAGGCACCTCAAGTGGCGCCCTATATTAAATTCCTTGAGGTGTTTCTTGTTTATTTTTATTTTGTTTATCCCAAAAGCCCTTTATTTCTTTTTGTTGTAGTTGCCCCATTCCAATGCCCTTATCTTTTACTTATCCACGACCCCAGCTCTCCTACGAAACCCTGAGTGTCCGTTCGCATCAGTAGCGATTATTTTGCTTGCCCTATCTCCACCCCCAATAGTTTCTTCCCCCAATTTTCTACCTTATATTAATGCCCCTGTGGTAGGCAAAATATTGTCGTTACAAAAAATGTCGCCCAACGTGTGTGGCCTGTATTAGATTTTCGCCATTTTTGTATCTTATCGTTACAAAAATGGCCCCCAACGTGGCTGGCGTTTTTTAGATTTTTGTCCCTTTTCCAGAAGCAACATATCTTTTTCAATTTTTCTGCCATAATTTTCTGCCATTTATATGAAACCCTGCCTTCCGAGTAGTGCCCCGGTGTCCCACAAACAGTTTGTTTATTGTATTTGTATCAACATATATATTGTTGTTTTTTCTTTGTATGGTATCTGTATTGACATATGTATTATTGTATATCGACAGATGTATTTGTTGTATTTGACATATGTAATGTTGTATCTTTTATTTCGTGTACTGTAGAAATTTTTCTATATGTATTTTTGTGTATTGGTAAATGAAAGCAAATATTTTGAGTTTGAATATTTAAATTGAATTTTAAATAATGTTTTGATGTTGAAAAGAATTTTAAGTTATTTACAGTAACAAGTTAAGTATACCGTTATTGTGCCATTTATTTTTGATTGATTTGACATTTCTTACAGAAAAATCGGTTTTTGTAATTTTGTTTTGTCTGGTCATTTTGAGTAAATGTGTTTATTGTTTGAGTGACTTTTTTTTGAGCTGATGAGTATAGTTGTGTTTTGTCTTTTGTCCTAAGACATTTCATTGTTTCCTCTATCCCCTCTCTGACGGCGTTTGTGTTATGCCACGGGCAGTAGGAGATTGTGAATGTGAAGAGTAGTCCCCTGTGTTCCCCTGTTCTTCTCTAATTAACCAGATTTGACGGCGTATGTAATGCCACGGGTTAATAGGAGATTGTGTTCCCCTGAGTCCCTTTTGTGTTTCCTGTCTTGTATCTGAATGATGACAAGTGTTATACTCGTGATCGGAGATGCTGTTTAGTTTTGCCTAGGAGCAGTCTCATTTAGTTTTCAGAACAAGAGCAAGGTTTTTTATGTTGTGTTATTTTGTGTAGCTCACTCAAAAGTCAAGTTTTCAATATTATTAGTATTTTTGTCTCACTCTGTATGTGAAGTTTATCGAGTATGTTGTTTTGTATACATTGTGTATTTGCTTTCACCCAAACATTGTTTTAGTATTTTTGTCCCACCCTGTATGTGAAGTTCGTTGAGTTTGCTTCGAACGGTATTTTCAGTTATATTGTGATTTGCTTTATTCAGTTTCTCGTTAAATCAAGTCTATTCCTGTCCCAAGTTAACTGCTACGATTTCCATTTTCTGTTATGTCCAGTTTTCGTAAAATTATGAGAAATAATTTTTGTCTATTTCCTTGTGAATTAAAAAATACGTATTTGGAATGATGTCATTCCTTATTTGCCGGTATTTAAAATGTGAACGATATCAAGTTTGTTTATTCTTGTTCGTCTTAAGTACCATCCCATGTCTGAGAAAAGAATTTTGTTTACGTCAACGAAATAATTTATTTCGTATGTAGACGCTGTCCTTTCTTTAAGTGTTTATAAGTTATCTATTTCGTCTTCTTATTGAGTCTTTGCGTTTCAGAAATCAGCTGTTGTACGAAAAATATAGGTCAAATTTTTTCGTATCTTTAAAGTTTAATAGTCCAGGCAATGTGTGAATTTTTTTTAAGCCCCGAAAAGGAAAATGCTTCTGATTTTACAGTCCATGATCAGTCCATGTGTTTTCGTGTTGTCTTTTGTTTTATAAGTAGGAGCAAGTAATAATACGATTTCGTTTGTCCATGGCTAAGGCCGATTTGTTAGTGACAAAGCGAAGTATTGTTATTTCCCTTATGTTTGTTATTTTCGTGTTTCCCCGTGTTTTCTTTGTCCCTATTCTGTGTTATAAGTAGGAGGAAGTAATAATACGATTTCGTTTGTCCATGGCTAAGGCCGATTTGTTAGTGACAAAGCGAAGTATTGTTATTTGCCTTATGTTTGTTATTTCCGTGTTTCCCCGAGTTTTTTTTGTTCCTATTCTGTGTTATAAGTAGGAGGAAGTGATGATACGATTCCGTTTGTCCTTGGCTAAGGCCGATTTGTTAGTGACAAAACGGAGTATTGTTATTTTTCTTCTGTCTGTTAGTCTTGTGTTTCTCCCTAGTTCTTTTTTGTGTACACGTAGAAGAGAGTGATGATACGACTTCGTGTATTCCTGGCTAAGGCCGATTTGTTGAGAATACATAGCGAAAGTATTGTGATGTTTTTTCTGCCTGTTAGTTTTGTGTCTTTCCGTGTCTTTGTGTGGTCAGATATTGTAGTGGAGATATGTTGATGGTCTAAAATGTATTAGTTTGTGAATTGAGTATTGTGTTGTTGAAATATCATATAGGACGTACAGGCATGTGACCTGGATTTGTGTTTCCTTGGATATTTCTGTTGTTGTGTAAGACTGCGTAGCAGCATCCCCTTTCCGTGATATATTAGAAAGGATAAGCCTTTCTAAGTGTTGAAGTAAGACTATTGACCTAGTCTCAATAGCATTCCTTCTTGTTGTAGTGTTTGTGATGTAATGTTGATGATTTGGTGGAAGCGGAGGTACAAATACTGGCATTGTCCATTGTGACGTTTTGATTTGCTGAGGTGAAAGTACCTGGCCGCTTATTGTGAAAGTATTGTTTATGTCGATTGTGAGACCATGTTAGTGAAACATCTGAAGTATTTTTAGTACTACCGTTGAATGACCCACTTAGAATTCCCCAGTTTTATGTTGTGACCCTGTTCGAGTTTTGTTAAAGAATAGTGAACGTTTCTTTCTGATTTGTATGAAGATGTTGTATTCGATTATTATCCGTGAAATGATGAAGTTTATTTGTTCATGTTGCCCCTTCATTCCCTTCCCAAACTGTGTCTTTGACCTTATTAGTTGTCATAAGAGGAACGGCTAGGTCGATGAGTTTTGGATTCGTCCGCCAGGTGACCTGTTGAGCTTTTAAGGAAGATAAGCATTAGTTTTTGCCTTGTGTATATATATATATATATACTCTTCTTCTTCTTCTTCTTTACCCTTCTTGCCCTGCTTTTGAGATTTGTGTACCCAGTTGGAAGTTTTATTGTTGTTGACGGACTGTAATGATTTTTTTGTTCTTTTGGAAGATTATAGTGTTTCTTATGTTCTCTTGGAGATCTGTAATGATGTTTTTGTTTCTTTTGAAGTGTTGTCGTAACTTTTTTGTTTTCTTTGGAAGACTGTTACGAGTTTTTTTTGTTTCTTCAGGAAGTATTTAGTTTGAGACTGAACTGATTGTGTATTGATTATGGCTTGTATGCCATGTGCCCCTGTTCTTTCTTTTTTTCCAAGATTGTGTATTAACGTTTTGGACTTATTTTCTTCTTTGATCCTTTTGGGAGTTTCCTGACTTGGAAATTTTTCGCTGTGTCGATCCCAGAGGATATTTCTATGGAACTATTGGCCATCCTGTTTTCTTCTTTTGTGTTGGTTTAATTTTCAACCAGTGGTTGAAAATTCATTGCTTGACTGTTATAGTCAAGTTTGTTATTTTTTGATATTGTTTTGGTTATCTATTATGTGGATAACCATAGCGAAGCTTGTCTAAGCTGTGTTGTTGGCCACCCGCCTTTGTTGAGCTGGAAGCACCCCTCTTTTCGCTCCCAGAAACTTCAACACTGGTCTGTTCCACGTTTTTGGTTAGGCTAGAGCCATTTTAGTAGAAATCTGCCATTGTGTCGTTGTGCTTAAGAGCCAACGAACTGTACCTGGTGCCGATTCGTCAAATTGAGCATCCAGTTTTATTTTGTATGTTATTATGTTAGAACCATAAACAGTTATGATGTGTAGTTTTGGTTATGATTTTTGTTTGTTGTTTTTTGTTCTGTTTGAGTTATTGAAGTCATTATGTGTTGTTGCAGTAGTTAAAAAATGCTACTGTTGTTCCAACCTGATTGTTGTTCGCCCTAAACGAAAACTTTTCCTGTTAGTCCAGTTTTCGCTCTTACGTGGGGGTATTGTAGCATTTTAAATTTGATTGATTCTTTGAAGTATATTTAAAGTCGCCTCGTATATGAAATCGTCTTAATAAAACGAAGAATGTTTTCTGTTTTTTAGTTCGTATCTTTCGAAAAGTGTTTTCAATCATTCTAACGTCGTAGAGTAATAAATCCATTTAATTGTTGTTTATTTTACTGCGGCGATTTCTTTTCATGTAAATGCGTTTCAAAGGATATCTACGTCGTTCGTTGGTTTCGCTATTTCAGCAGTTCGTTGATTTTCAAGTTAAGCGAACAAATTTTTAATTTCGTCACTATCGGTGGAGCCGCTGTCAAGGGCAGTTGGTTTCGTTTGTTTAGTCCGAATTTTCATCAAATTCGTAATGTTTTTTTTTGTTATTAGTTTTTTTTATCAGAAGTATTGAAGTTTGGTAGCATGAGTAGTTACAATTTGAGGTTGGTTTATGATATTGACGGAAAAGTGCTTGGGTGGTATTCTTCAAGGAACCGGCAAATTTATATGTGGAGAAGTGAATATTATACTCAAATGTAATGTGTCAGTTTTTGTCTGAGTTAATCACCGATTTGGGTCGTGCTGTGTTTTGAAGAGCTTTGTGTTTTGAGAAGTTTTGAAAAGCCAAGCTTTGAAGATTGCAGTTTAATTAACCCGAAGTCCGATGGTCCAGTGCCCAGCTTTCATCGTATATTTGTTGTCCCTGGTCATTCCAGACCATTTTGCAGCTTGTGAGAAGCATTTGTTTGTTTTGCAGTGTTTTTGAGTAAAGTTCCAGCCCCAAAACTTTTAAAGGAGATATAATATTCAGTGATATCAGGTACTCTTTTTTTTCGTAAACATTTTTTAAATATTTAAATAGTTACCGCTACAAAATGTCGCGCAAATAGGGTCCCCAACGCCCAGAGTTGTAAACCGAAAGCGCCATTGTAAGTCGTTTTTTTTTTGTATTTTGTTAGTATTATTTGTATTTGTAACTGTTTGTGGTATACATAATTAAAGGTTAAATTTTATTTTCTTAACTTTTTATTTATTTTTTTTAAGCTAACCCTTTTTGAGTTTATTTGAAAAAGATATGTTTTGATTTATTTTCTAATTATTTCCCTAGTTACAACTAGTGGTTGTAATAGGCATAATTAGGCACCTCAAGTGGCGCCCTATATTAAATTCCTTGAGGTGTTTCTTGTTTATTTTTATTTTGTTTATCCCAAAAGCCCTTTATTTCTTTTTGTTGTAGTTGCCCCATTCCAATGCCCTTATCTTTTACTTATCCACGACCCCAGCTCTCCTACGAAACCCTGAGTGTCCGTTCGCATCAGTAGCGATTATTTTGCTTGCCCTATCTCCACCCCCAATAGTTTCTTCCCCAATTTTCTACCTTATATTAATGCCCCTGTGGTAGGCAAAATATTATCGTTACAATATATATATATATATATATATATATATTCTCAATGGTTTTTACTAATCATCATCATCATTTAACCTGGATCTATCCACTGCTGGATATAGGTCTCCCTCAGTCTTTTGCATGTTTTTCTGTTTTGTGCTGTTTGCATCCAATTTTTGTCGATCCGTTTTATGTCATCAGACCATCTTGTTGGTGGACGGCCTCTACCTCGATGTGCTTTTTGTCTCGGTCTCCACTGTATTATTCGCTGTGTCCATCTGTTATCCGACATTCTAGCTATCTGCCCCGCCCAGTTCCACTTAAGGGTCTTATTTCCTTGTTCGTGATCCGATCCCTACGAGAAATGCCTAACATCGATCGTTCCATGGCTCTTTGGGTAACACAAATTTTATTTCTTACTTTCTTGGTTAGTGTTAATGTCTCTGCACCATATGTGAGTACTGGCAACACGCACTGATTAAAGACTTTTCTTTTAAGACACATAGGCAGTTCTGATTTAAGAACATAGCTCACCTTGCCGAATGCCACCCAAGTGAGTCCTATGCGGCGGCTTAGTTCACACGTTTGATTATCTCTTCCTATGCGTATCTCATGTCCTAAGTACTTATAAGAGGTGGTTTCTTCAATATGCATGCCATTTACTGAAATCTTTTCGCTTTACACAAGATTTGTCATGATTTGTGTTTTTGTGTGATTTATTTTTAATCCAACTTGTAGGGAAGCTAGGTATAGTTTCTCCAGTTACGATACTGCATCATCGATTCTGTCAGCAAAAAGAACAATATCGTCAGCAAACCTCAAATGACTAAGCATTTCTCCATTGACATTAATTCCTTTTTCACTCAGATTTGCGTTCTTAAACATATGCTCTAATAATGTTGTAAACAATTTTGGCGAAATTGTGTCTCCCTGTCGCACTCCCCGTTTTATTTTAAATACGTTGGTCTTTTTATCTGCCAGTTTCACGCTTGCTGTCCCATTTTGATAGATGTATTTTATCATCTTTATACAGCGATGATGTATACGGCATCCTGTTAAGGCTTTTAACAGCTTTTGATGACTTATTGTGTGGAAAGCTTTTTCGTAGTCAAAAAATATCATGATTAATGGATTGTTATATTCAACTATCTTTTCTATTAAGTTCCTAATTACTGGTAAATGATCATTCGTGCCATATCCTGCTCTAAAACCTGCTTGCTCTCTTGGCTGATAGAAATCCAACTTACTTCCTAGCCTGTTGGTAATAACTCTTGTAAATAGCTTATATACTTGTGACAACAAGCTAATGGGCCGGTAGTTTCTAAGGTCGCTAATATCTCCCTTCTTATGAAGTTAGATGATTTCCGCGTTGTTCCACTGCGTCTGTGCGACGCAATGGTTTTTACTAAATCCAGTGAAATAAATGTATCGCGTTCCGAATTCTCACTCTATCAAACGCTTTCTTCAAATCTATTAGATACATATATGCTAGTTTGTTGTATTCCAGCGACTTTTCTTTTATTTTTATTATTACAAAAACTGCATCCGTGCATGATCTTCCTGTCCGAAATCCTTGCAGATTCTCTTGCAGAGATATTCGTTCGTTTATTTTTGTCGCTATTATTCTTGTTGTCAATTTGAGTGTTGTATTTAGAAGATTTATTGCTCGATAATTATTGGAGTCTTTCTTATCTCCTTTTTTTAAAGAACATCACCATGATCGCTCTCCTCCATTTATCTGGTATTCTGTTCGTGTTGATTATTTTATTAATAAGAAGTTGCAGTTGTTGTACAAGGTAGTCACCTCCATATTTTAAGAGTTCATTTGGTATTTGATCTTCTCCTGCCGACTTTCTCTTTTTTAATTTATTTATTCCTCCTTTCACATCGTTTTGGGGGATTTCAGTCTTTTCCTCAGTTAATATATTTGGCATTGCTGGTAAAGGTTCTTCGTTTTGTTTTTTACACATTTCTGTCTAGAAGGCTACCCATGTATCCTCTTGTATGTGTTCTTTCATTTCGCTTCTTTGTTGTCTTATGAAGCACCATACTTGTTTCTGTTGTCCATAGACATCCATCTCTAGTCCATCAAGCTTTATTGTATATTGTATAATTTGTCATCGGTAAATTTATTCTCCTCTAAATCATATTCCTTTGTAACCTAAGATATTTTATTGAAGATATTTATGCGATCATTTGTTTTTTTGATATTCACGCTCACATATCTACATAAGCGACACGAAATCTATCTCGCTGAATAAATTGCTTTATATTTTAAAATACACAACTGCACGTTATTAGAATTTAGTAGTGCATTTTTATGCTAGATCTAACTAGCATATTACCTAAGACGATTTATTAAAATTTCATTTTCAGATCCATTTTACCTACCGTGCGCATATAAAACAATTTTTCATTTTATCTAAATAGGTCAATTTGTATTGTTGCCAGAAAAGATTTCCTTTAAATTATCTCTTCTACGTTCAATAACATCAATTGCTCCAGAAAAATAATTTTCTTTCTTAACGGAAACTAAATTATTGCAGTTGTTTGCAGTTGAGCTTTATTGGGAACAGTAGCGTTACAATAAAAGTTTGATAAATGGGAATAATTTGATATTTTCTTCAGCTTATGGACGGATTTTGCCACGAAAGTTTGCTTTAAGAGCGAAGACGCAAAATTTCGGGCTAATGCTTTTTAAATGCATTAATTTTTTTCGAATTAGGAGAAAACCAATAAATATTTTTGAAAAATTTAAACGCAGAATGAAAGACTACATTATTATCGAGGGCCGAAAGTGCTTTAAAATTACCAAAAAGTTTCTTTTGAATGAGATATTTAAAATTGAAAATCACACTTAATTTTCTCAGCATCGGCAAGAAATTTTGCGCCTAGACTCTTAAAAAGTAACTGCTGTAGCAAAAAACTCAACCCGATTTAACCTTCTACTACTGACGTGTTGCCCACATGATCCCACACAAAATTCAAATTACGCTTATTTTATAGTTTATTCGTCTTCCAGGTTTGGACCGTGTCATTTGTGAGTGACCCAAAAGTGGGTTCATCTCGACGTTTCGCTACAATTGTATGTAGCTTCTTCAGGAGAATAAAGAAAAAGGAAAAAGAAATCAAAGGACAGGAAGATGGGTAGTTAGCAACGTTAACTCAGTTACTTAACGCAACCAGAGGCGAATACTAACTACCAAGATTGGCATTTGGTCACAGTAACTTAACTACTTAACGCAGCCAGAGGTGAAAACCAAATGCCAGGACAGGGATTCACGTCCAACAGCTCAGAACACTAACGCGTCGAGAGGCGGGGAGTGAATCCGACGATTACTCCGCTACCGCTCTATTTATAGTCGCGGTGACCTGTGATGTCGGGACGTATCGGCACACTTCGTGGCGCGAACGTCAAGAAGCGCGCGCTGGCCAATCATGTGGCTGCATCGTGGTAGCGGAACCGGACGGCGGCTCTAGACTGAGATTCCAGATGGGAGACAAGTAGTATCGGTGGATTCGGTTAAGTTTAAACAATAAAAACAATACGATAAGTTTATTAAAACGTTTTATTGTTTAGGATATTTTGACATATGGCATATTTTGACATATGACAAGGGCTTGACAAAATGGAATATACAGTATGTTGTAGTTTATTTAAAAAGCTGTATATTGGGCATACCATTAGGCCGCAGTGGTGTGTCCAGAAAGTGTCTAAAATACCGAATACAAGCATTGTAAAAATCTATTTAAAAGCTAATTCAAGGCATTTGCAAAGAAGAAATAATACCAGTTAAATGAGAATTGATTATCCCAATCCACATACAAAAAAAAGCAATTGTTGTTGGCATTTTTCTTCATTTTATAATAAAACAAAACGATTGATTTTTTCTGCTTCTTACTAAAGTTAATTGCAGAAATTTGCAAATACTCGAAATATTACAGCAAATAAAAGGAAGCATTTATAAAAAATGAACAATTACTTTAAATCGAAACAATTAAATAAAACTAAACGGAAAATTTGTCTATCGCGTGCTTCGAAACATTTCTGTGTAAGTTTATTACTCTGTGGTGCCTTTTTCCTTTATTCATTAGTATATCTTTGCATAAAAGGATTCTTAAAATATCAATAATAAAGTTTTTTCTAGTAGAATTTACCCATGTATTTAATAAATTAATACAGTGTAGAAAAAAACTGACATGAAAACTATTTTTAAAATAATAACTTTGATATATACATCATTCTATGCTCTTTATGTATATGAGTTTGTACGTTATCCATAATTCATCATAAGTTTACTTGTCATTTCTGTCCTTAATATGACTTTTAATACACATCTGTCCAGGGAATTTTAAGTAGTCTTCTAAATACCCTTATTTCAAAGGCCTCACTATAGGCAACACTATATTAAGCGCATCATTTATCTACGATATCAACACCTCTTTTTATGCTGTTATATGTTAATATGATTTTTGGTTTTCCATTTACAGGATTAGCCTCATCCTCATGGTGCATAGTGAAATACAACAGAACATTTTTATTATTTTTTTGGTTTATATAATACTAGTGTTTCTCTTAAGCCCAACCCAAATATACTGGAGCCAATAGGCCATAATTTATTGTTAGACAAATATGCAGGAATATCTCTTCTAGTTGCCTTTATTGTTTCCAATAGAGTTAAACCATTTTCCTTCAATCTTATACCAAGATCATCGCTGCTGTATCAATTGTCGGTGGTAACATTTCTCGAATATCTGTAGAAATGTTGACAGGCCTGTTCTGACACTGCCGTGGTACTATTTCATAGTGTCTAGATACTACGGACCATTCACTTGGTTTTTGCCAACGTATACTTCTATGTTACTGGTATAACATAATTTCGCATTAGACAGTGTAAATATTTTTATACCTTATCTATTGGGTTTGCTTGGTATGTACTGGCGGAAAGAGCACCGTCCTTTAAAAGCCTCTAACTTTTTGTCCACGGTTACGTATTGCGAATGAGAGAAACATTTTTTCTGATTTTTGTTTCTGTTGGGAATAAGATCTCTTATTGGTGCTAATTTATCCAAACTCACTTTATCATGCCTTGTATTGATATCATCAGTTCGCATGTACCTTAGTAAATTTCTTAATCTCGTGATGTTTACTGTAAGTCGGAAAACATCTATGCCAGTACCGTCCGTTTTTCACAAGTCTGTTGTAATAATGTGACTTGCCTTTCTTACACCTGCAAGATATAAGAGACCTAAAAGGGTACGAATTTTATCAATGTTTGTTGAGTATATATCTCGATTGCGATTGAACTTCTGTTTTTCTTCTTCTATTTTTGTATTGGTCCCATCAACAGTTATTTGTAACATATCAGTATCAAATAGATTATTCCAGATATCTAAAATATCGGTTTTCTATCTGACACATTGTTTTGAACCCGGAAGCTGCTGAACAATATTTTCACATCGAGCTCTGGCATTCTTATGGGTTATATCCTTAGCCATTTTGTTTTATTATCTTTGCCAACGAAATGTGAACCAATGACAAAATTGATCTCATCATCTAGTTTTCCATTTTCCTGTTTCGTATCGCTTCCCTTCAAGTTTTCTTTTACATGATCTTTTTCTCCCGATTCCTCTTTATCATCATACTCATCGCCCGTTGAAACTTCTTCAAAAAGTGCTAACAGCCTTTTATACACTTTTTCATAATCCATAATATCCGAAAAATAAAGTTTTAATATAAAACAATTACTTGCTAAGTTACTTCTCGAAACGCACACGGTACACTGCAGCAGTTTTACAAATTACAAAATTAGAGTTCGAGCATCAACAGCACAATGATCCACAGTCAATAAATGCACCTATTATATTAAAATATATATTAAAAGAAGGTAAAGAGCCGAAGAAACTCGAAAGCTTCTTATTGGCTTTAGAACTGATCGCCATTGACTCCCATCGGTCTCCTAGACAAGCTGCGTCTACTGTCTACAATTTGGTATTAAATTAAATAAACTTTAAACTATAACTTTATGCGTTATTTTTATGTAGTTATCAGTCGCTTGGAAGTAAATAATACAAGTTGTAGATGGTTTATAGTATTAACAAAAACGTAAATTACAAAAAAAAAACAATTAAGTCGATTTCCGTTTTAGCTAGCACTAATTTTTAGGGTTGCCTGCATGTAAGTATAAATATAATAAATATGTAAACAAGCTGGCGGCGGCACGGCCTGGTAAATATAACCTCGTCTTGATGTTTGAACATTCTGTAACACTCTGCAAAATCTGACCACGTTATATATCGAAAACACGCATTATGACGTGTTAAAGCTTGTTTTCAGTCTTTGACGACATATCCTTAGCTTAACTTAAGCTTTTTTAGACAGATTTGCACTAAACCAGAAGATAATATTGCTACAAATGATAATGGCTACAAAACAAATTCAATATACATATATTTTTGTTTCGAAAACATAGTGCAATACAAATTTATATAAAATCAAATAAACATGAAGCGTTTATATATTAAATTAAACAAAATAAACCAGTAGATCCCTCACAGGTTTTAATTAAAATTTTAACATTTCATTCATGATATATTTTATTAATATTTTTATATACCATTTTATGTTTCAGGTTGAAGCAACTGTATAACGATTCCTAAAAACATAATTGTTTGTTAAATAATTGAATATGTATACACTCATTTATCATTTTCAAGGGTTGGCAACACACTGCACACAAAAAATTACTTTGAAATTAACAATCATGACACATAAACAAAATATACGGTTTGAATGGATGATGGTGGTTCACAAAAACGTTCGTATTGGGAGGTTTTAACAGAGTTTATCAGAGATTGTGCATTTTTATCATTTTAATAAATGTTATATTTTTGGTAGTGCAATTGGTAAGTAATTATAAAAATTTAAAGAACATTATGTTACGGTCAATGTAAGTCCAGTCTGTATTAATATTAAATCAGTAAATATTAATAATAATCCTAGCAGTTGGTCAATGTGATTAATAATGCCTTTATAATTAGATTAACTGGTTATTATTAATACTATCCTAACAGCTCTGGTAAATTTAATAAAAATGCATTTTGGGCTTCGCTACTGTTTAGTTATGAAACTTGGCAATAAAGTTAAGGGGACAGTCTCATGCGATTAAAAAAAAGACGCATTTTAAAATTAAAGCAGAAAAAAAAACTATAATATTTATTAACATAATTCCTTTTGGAGATGATTAAGTAAGTCTTGAAGTACATAATAAAAATTTTTAATAGCGATTTTAACTTCATTGGTGTCCTGTAGATGGCGTGTAGTAAAAAGTGCGTTTTTGGTGGTAAGACACTTTGTGGGTCACCTGTAACAGATATTCAAAAAATTCAAAATGGGTTGTATTCGTGAGACTCAATACTAGATGATAAACCTTTAAAATATGCAAATTATATTATTTTGAAGAGTTTATACGAATTTTTTCAAAAAAGTCGAAAAATCACTATATTTTTCGGTGTATTTACCCATATATAATAAAAGGGGGGATGTTTTTTAAATATTTTAAAGGTTTATCATCTAGTATTTTGTATATATATTCGAAAAATTTTTGGTTTTTTAAAATCGGTCAAGAAGGTTCGGAGAAAAGTGTCTGACCAGTTTGAAAATGTTACTTTTGAGAAAAAAGCATTTAAAGTTTTTTTTACATAATTTTCGTGAATAAAAGGCTGATAACTTTATACTCACGTTTAATCGGCCATTCCTTGTGAATATTGAGGACCGTCTTCATCCAACAGTTGTTGTAAATGGCTTTGTAAAGCTGTAAATTTCAATACAATGGCGCGATGTTTTATAATTAATTCATTTGTTTGACTGGAGTCTCACTCTCAATTCACGATGTTGCCAGTGTAAGTGTAAAAACGGAACACACCTAGATCGCATGTCAATTCTATGTCAAAACGTACTTATTTATAAATGTAGATATGAAAATATTTTAACTAAAAAAATGGTTGTTTTATTGCCAAAATGGCTTGAAAAAAAAGTTGATTCTAAAATTAAAAATAAAAAGGAATTTTAAAAATAAAATAATTATATTACACTCTTTTTAATTTGAAATTATAAACAATATTTGGATTAATAAATGTATTTAAGTATAAATTTTATAACTCAAATAATACCTAATGAACACAAACAAAATTGATGTTAATAAAACATTATTTATTATCTGCACAAAACCGGACTTTCAGGAAAACTCGGTAGACGGAGCAACACTGTCGGCGTGCCATATACGCTACTATATAAACCGCTGAGGAGAAGTGGAACTATAAATCCAGTGGAACAAATAAATTAGTTATAGAACATCGCGACGTTATAAAGAAACACGGGTTAATTGCAGTGCAGAGAATCTTGGTATTTGTAAAAAATCCTATGTCCCGGATTTAAAATTCCAAATGTGTATAGTAACTGCCAAACGTTATACTGATATACATACTATATAAAAATGAATCACTAATACATACCCAACGTATATACAACATATATACAAAAGCAAGAACAGCTGAAGCCTCGCGCTCGCCGCGCGGAGAGAAACCGGTTTTTATACGTGCGTAGATGACGTTAATAAAATAACTATAATTTATATTCTAGTGGGAATTTCTTTTTAAAATTTTAGGAGGGAGTTTTTAAATGTAAATGGAAGCGATTTATAAAAAAAAATTAAAATTGATTTTTTGAAAGTTCCGCATGAGACTGTCCCCTTAAACACTTAAACAGAACTTAATAATCAAAATCCCTAACTGGACATATAATAAGTAAAAACAAACTCAAATTTGGTAATAAAGTTAAACACCTGAACATACTTTATCAATCAACAAAACCTAACTAGACTTGTATTTGGTAACAAACAAGTAAAAATAGACTTGTATTTGTTAACAAAGTTAAAACACTTAAACAACATTTATTAATAAAAAAAACCTAACTAGATATTTAATAAGTAAAAACAGTTAAAACACTTAAGTGAAAACGTGCAAAATGTCTCCTGTGAATGAATTGACTTCTGGAATTCACAATCTAACACTTTCACCTACTTTTGCAATAGGTAATCTATCATTAGATTGCTTTAAAATTCTGTCAGCTTGTTTTATAAGTAACTGTTTAGCAAGATCATGAATCCCTTAAATTTTCTTTAAAGTTTTCTCAACTTCAGTGACATCTTCTTCGTGTCCCTCATTTTCTCCAACTCCAATTGCCTTGTCTTTCCCATTGTCATTGTCTTCCTCATTGACAGCAACTATTGCACATGCATTATATTCTATTGGACTGTTATCGTTACCAAGATATTCAACATTCACTAATTGTGAATCCTCGGTTGTACTGTTCTTCTTCTTAGGGCACCTGTCCGTTTCGAACGTTGACGATCATTCTGACTATGATGATTTTGTTAGTTGCTATACGAAATAGCTGTGATGAGGTCTTTCTATACCATGCTTTCAGGTTAGCAAGCCAGGATATTCTTCTTCGTCCTCGGGCTCTTTTTCCTTAAATTTTACCCTGCAAAATGCATTAGAGTAGCTCGTATCTGCCTTGATTTCTCATTATATGCCCCAAGTACTCCAGCTTACGGCTCTTCACAATGTTGACCAAATCCGCGGTTGTGTTCATCCTCCGCAGTACTGCTTCATTGGTGACTTTGTCTGTCCATGTTATCTTCAGGATTCTTCTGTATAACCATAATTTAAAAGCCTGAAGTTTTGATAGAGTTTCTGGCTTCAATGTCCACGTTTCTACTCCATACAGAAGTACTGAGTACACGTAACATTTAAGGAGCCTTATTTTTGTTTTCAGGGCGAGATCATAGATCTTGCACACAGAGCTCATAGTCAAGAATGAACTTTTGGCCTTTCCGATGCGACATTTATTCTCTTGAGTACTGCCCCACGACTTATTGATTATAGTTTCCAAGTAATTGTATTGTGAGACACGTTCAATTCACATTTGGTTCACATACAGATTTTTTCCAGTTATGTTTTGCTTGCTGATGATCATTATCTTGGTTTTGCTGGTATTTATATCCAGTCCATATGTTCTACTTGTTTTCGTTATTCTGTTCATTAAGTTTTGCAGCCCGTCTATGGTATTGGAAAACACTATTGTATCATCTGCATACCGCAGGTTATTGAGCTTGACTCCATTTATTGAGATGCCTTCATCAATTTCTTTTAGGGCCTCTGCAAAAATGTGCTCCGAGTACAGACTAAATATCAGTGGTGAAATTATGCACCCCTGTCTCATTCCCTTAAGCTTTTGACCTGATCTGTATATTCTCCATCTATTCGGAGTACCATTGATTGATTCCAATACAGATTAGCTATAATTTTTAAGTCTCTTTCATCAATCCCTGTCCTCTTCAGCACTTATTTGTTCATGCCTGACTCTATCGAAAGCCTTCTTGTAGTCAACCAGACATGCAAAAACATTACAGCTGACATCTCTACACTTCTGAAACGCTAAATAAAGCTTCCCTCGTACTGTTAACATCCAAATTACCACGGTGCTTTGCTCCATCATCAGCATCATTGGAAACATCTGCTAATATTGCTTCTAAATCTTCTTCACTTTTAATTTCAGTTAAAGTACCAGCAGGATGCTTTTAATCCTACTTTAGCCTTACAACGGAATAGTGCTTCGTATAAACTACAGCTAATACCGGAATGATGAGATCTGTTTTTCATATATTGGATGAACTTTATGCCTTCCGAGCACTGACTTGTTTTGTTTGTTTACAGTGAAGTTGCCAAGAATTGACACAAATTTAATAACAATAAACACTTTTGACATTAAACATTTAACATTTGACATTTGACAGAAATGGCATAATAAAAACAATTATAAGTTCACTTTTTGGAACAATAAAGTAAGTTTAAGATAATAACTTCAATATCGCTGAGGATGTTCTGGTTGGACCTAATTCCGTCAATATTTCAGGAAACTATCTTTAAGTATCCCCGGTTAAGTTCAGTGCTAACTTAATATCTGCAATCCTCGCGTGTACGGTCCTAGTGACAAGCTCTTTTACAGAGCTCACTACTCCGTCTTACTGCTGTTTGGAGATCAGGATTCTATTTCCTGTCTAGTTGAGGTTATGTGCTAAACTGATGGGAAAAAATACCAAACGAGAGTTTGTCGTATTTTGAACATGTTCCGATCTGAAAATTACACACCTGATCGTGCTATTAGAAATAACAAAAAAATTATGTTAATATATATTTTAAAAAAATAACAGTAAAAATAACAAAAATCGTTATTTATTTGACATACAGTTGAGTTTATTTGCTTAAGTCAGTGAGAAAAGCAGCAAAACTGGGGTTTTTCGAATTTTTGAAGATGATCTGAAGAGAAAATATCAAATATAATCCCTTCATTCAAAAGAACATGTACACAAAAAATTATTATTTAAAAGTTTGAAAAAAATTACTTACATGAATATAACCTAAAATTGTTTTAAAAATTCAAATATTTCTCCGGAGCTCAGTTTTGATCCAAAAAGTTTGAAAAAAACATCATTTTTAGGCAATAAAATATATATTCATGAATTTTTTCAGATTTTTTAAACCAAAGGATCGTCCAGGAAAAGTTTTTTCAAAATAAACATTAAACATTTTTTGCGATAGGGGACCCCTGGGGGTATCTAGAGAGAAAAAAATTGGGTAAAGGGTCTAAATATGCACTTTTGAGTGCCTAATTACAAATAAGAATCCAGCCAAGCGCAGATATCACCATCTTATCCCGCTATAAGCTTTAGACGGTCGTTTCTGGTAATTCTATAGATCTCTTCCTGTAATATGTAAAAACTCGTGTTTCGCTTGTTAAGAGCATTTTTCATTGTTCCGTTTTCTTCTCTGTTCCTAGTACATTTGTCTCGTATATTTTTTGTAAGTTTCACTATTATTTTAGATATAAATTTCATATAAATTTCTCTTTTTCTGTTAAATTTGGAATCCCTTTCTCTTCTTCTTCTTTTTATTAAGACAGCATTCTGTCTGGTTTTCAATGTGTTTCCAGCAAGTTGTCATTTCATCGTTTTCGTGGGCTTCCTACTGTAACGACTATTTTGCTTACCACAGGGTAAGAATATGGGGGACAAGATTGGGCAAACAAAATAATCGAAACAAGTGCATACGGACACTCAGTTGGTTGTTGGAGAGCTGGGTCGTGGATAAGTTGAAGATATTGGGGGTTGGATTGGGCAACTACAAAAAAAAGAAATAAAGGGGTACTTATACAAATCTCTTGGGACAAACAGAATGAAAATAAACGAAAACACCTCAAGAAATTTAATATAGGGCGCCACTTGAGGTGCCCAATTATACCTATTACAACCACTAGTTGTAACTAGGGAAATAATTGTATAACATCAAAAATATAGAAAAAAAATATCTTTTTCAAATAAAACTCAAAACAGATCAGAGAAACAAATTAAACATTTATTTTTGTCTCAAACAAAACAGATCAAAAATACATATTATAAAAGAAACATATCATATAACATAATACAAATAACAAAAACTTACATGTTCTTTGTTTACTATATTATGGCCAATTAGATTATCAAAAATTAAGGATCCTTCTTAATGAAAACATATAAATTTAAACTTATATATGAAATATCGTTTCTACATAATTATCAAATTAAAATTGTCATAACAAAAAAACAAATTAAACTTGCTGTCAGGTATCACATTTAATTTTGATGACAAAGAATGAAAGCAATTACTACTTTAGCCAAAAAATATCTGTCTTTACTTTGAAAATTAATATATTGAATTGTTACCTTAAAATTTACATATTTCGTCACTCAACTTAAAAAAAAACTTGTTACATCTCTGACTGGAAGCTACTTGTACAAATCCTCTAACTGGGACATAGGAAACATTTCTATACTCAGGAACGAGGTTGGGGCAAACAGATGACACACGAAGCTGGTGGCACACCCTATGTACTGCTTTAAAATTTTACCATGTTCTGGTATACTGCATAAATCCTTTTAGTGGTTTCTCTATGCTAATCCGTCATGTTTACGGAGAGTCCACTGTTTACAGGTCTGATTAATTAACCCATTACACAAAATTACCGGCTGTTTATGAAAAATGCCCAAGTCCTTTCAACTCGAGCTGCCTTACATCACCTGCCTACCTCGTTGCTCTTTTTAATCTCCTCGACCTATTGTCACATGTTTGCCCTGTTTGAAATCTCTAAGTCGACTTCTTATCACATGTCTGCCCCGCTTGGAATCTAATCGTCGACTCTCGACTCTTTATCACATGTCTGCCCCGCTTGGAACTTAAATCTCGACTCCGTTTCAAATCTTTGACTCCATTCTCACATGTCTGCCCCGCTTGGAACTTAAAAGTCGACCCTTCTTGCTTCGTTACATTTTACCAGAATCTAGCCAAAAATTTCCCTTCCGTCTTGCAGCTAACCTGTCCCCACAAACTCAAGAACCAAAACAATATCCCCTCGCTCGTATCGACAAAAAAACCTTTTAAATATTCCTTTATTGCCTTTTTAGACGCCAGTATTGGTATCCTAAATAAACAAATATTCTTTTTTGACTCTCATTCTAATAACGAAAAACAACTTTTTGTCAACTGGAATATTAGGGGGAATTCATGTAACATAACACCTCTTTGGCGACAAAAAACTGTTTGTTTTACCTAACATTGCAACACAGAGATAAAAACATATTTCCAACGTTAATACGCATTTAAAAATCTCGTCAAAAAAAACTTGAAATATTTACAACGTACCTACATTTAACTTTATTGATCGATTTCTTGGTAGAAACAACAGGGACGTACCACAGAAATCTTTTATATACACTTTAAATAAAAAAACGCTACACTACTAATTGTCTTCCTATTAGGAAAACGTCTCTTGCCGTCTTTACTACTTTATTTGTTGTCATTTGGCTTAGAATCTTCTATTTCTTCCCCAGTTCTTGATGCTCTCCAACTTGCATGTACTTGGTATATCTGTACTTCTAGCTCTATCTCATAGTGTCTTACCATCAATAGTTTTAAGTGTTTTCATCTTTATTGTTTCTTACTTCCTTTTTGTCCTCTTTGTGCCAAATCGTGTTTCTCCCTCGTATATTATTATTGGTCTGATGACTGTTTTGTAAATTCTGCCTTTTATTTTTCTCCCGATATTTTTATTTCTCCATGATCTTCTACTTCAATTTCAAGCATTTCGTAACTAGATAATGTGATACCTAGGTATTTAAACTCCATCACGTATTTTATTGTCTGACCTCCAGCTCCAATTTACATCTTAGTAAATTTGCTATTATACCCACGCATTTTGACTTTTTTGGGGAAATTAACATGTTAAATTTTTTGGCAGTTATATTAAATTGGTGCATCATACGCTGTAAATCATCTTCACTTAAAGAGAGTAGTATTGCATCATCTGCATATCAGAGTATTTTAAGTTATTTTTCTCTCATTTGGTGTCCTGTCTTAGTTCTTACTTGAACAATAGAGGACTAAGGAAATCTCCGTATCTTATCTCATTACCAGCTTCAAAATGGTCTGTTAGTTCTTCTTCTACTTTTACTTTTATTGTGTTGTTTTGGTAGATGTTTCGATCGTTGTGATTATTCCCTCTCTTGTGTACAGTAAGTGGATAACGTCTTTTAATTTGACCCGGTCAAATGCCTTCTTAAGGTCCACGAAACATAGATAATGCGGTTTGTTGTATTCTAATGATTTTTCTTGGACTTGCCATATAACGTCGGTGCATGATATTCTCGATCTAAAACCTTGACGTTCTTTTGCTAGTATTATAATTTAATTTAGTTTATTTGTTATCACTTTCGTTGTTAATTTTAGTGTTAAGTTTAATAAATTAATTCCTCTGTAATTTTCCGGGTCCGATTTGTCTCCCTTTTTAAAAGAGTTATTAGGATGCATAATCGCCATTCTTGAGGCTGTCTGTTCTTCTTTCTTCTTTAAGTTCCATCTTCTATCGAAGGTTGGAAATCATCATGGCTATGCGGACTCTGTTGACTGCCGCTCTAAAAAGTTCTGCACTACTGGATTCAAACCATTCCCTTAAGTTCTTAAGCCAGGATATTCTTCGTCTTCCCACATTTCGCTTTACTCGGATTTTGCCCTGCATAATAAGTTGTAATAATGCGTGTTTTTGCCCTCTCATCACATGTCCCAAGTACTCAAATTTTCGTCTTTTAATAGTTAATATTATTTCCGCCTGATTTCCTATCCTTCTAGTTACTTCCATGTTTGACATTCTTTGAATCCATGATATTCGTAGGATTCTTCTGTAACACCAAAATTCAAAGGCGGCCAATTTATTTAGATGAACTTGTTGTAGTGTCCAAGCTTCCAGACCATAAAGAAGAGTAGAGAACACGTAACATCGAAGCATTTTTAGGCGTAGTCATAACCTTATATCCCGACAACAAAGAAACTTTTAATGGTTAACAAATGATGTAAGTGCTATTTCAATACGTGTCTTAATTTCTTTGGTTTGGTTTACATCTGATGTTATCCATGTTCCTAAGTATTTATAGTTATTAACACTCTCATTTGCAGTATCTTCAATTGTCAATTGGATATTTGCATGTGCAGATTTAGTCATGATGATGCATTTAGTTTTCTTTAAATTTATCTTTAGTCCGTACTCATGACAGCGTTCATTAAGGCGTTGCATTACATTCTGTAAATCATTGTTGTTATCCGTAATTATTACTGTATCATCTGCAAAACGTAAGTTATTCAAAACTTCTCCATTAATAGATATACCTTCTATTAAGTCTAAGAGCGCTTCTTGAAATACCGCTTCACTGTAGACATTGAAAAGTAGTGGGGACAGCACGCAACCCTGGTGGACTCCTCTCTGTATTTTGATATTTTCGGTGTACTGGCTGTCAACTCTTACCTTAGCAGTTTGATTCCAATATAAATTAGATATAATTTTCAGATCACGACTGTCAATATTTTTGCTTTTTAATATATCTACAAGCTTTTTATGTTAAACTTTATCAAATGCCTTTTCAAAGTCTACAAAACATAAGTACATATACTGATTCATGTCCATGCATCTCTGAGCCAGCACATTCAAGCCGAACAAAACATCTCTTCTACTCATACCATTTCTAAAGCCAAATTGTGTGTCACTAATCTCATATTCAAGAGTTTTAACAATTCTACTGCTGTCTGTTCTTATTTTATACTATTATTAAAATGACGAATTTATTCCGTTTGGCTAATCTATACTGTACATTTTAAACTAATCTTAGAAGTGCTGAAAGACAAAGTTGGCAAAATTACGCCTTTCTCTAATTTATCTGAGTTGCGTTTTTGTGCACTATATAACAAAGACTTTTTCTGTATTTTAAATACATATCGTTCATTTTATTTTTAATACATCAAGTAAACTGTTTATAAACACAAAAATATATTTTCTGCAAAAATATCCTTCTGTTGTATATTTTTTAAGAAATAAAAATAACACTCTAATTTTAATCTCTGAGTAAACCATAAATATTTATACAAAATACACAAAATTATGTATTAGTTTGTATATTTGGCAAATAAATTTCATGTGTTTAATTTTAATCGGTTTCAAAATAAATATTTCAAAACTTAAGAGTTTGGGTACGTATATACGACGACAGCTTGAAAGTGTTTAGCATTTACATATTGAGCTTGGAAAATTTTATATTTTCAGCAATTAAATAGATAAGAATAATGAAAGTCAGTAGCGGTTGATACATAAGAGCTGCTTAAAAGTGCTTAAAATAAAAATAAAAAACACATTAGAAAAATTAAAAAGCTTAAAAATAGGTGGACTTAAATTACTGCTAAGAATTTAATCTAGGCCAAATAATTAATTATAAGATGAAAAAAATTTACTAAAGCAAGAAGGCCATACAAAGCCAAAAATTTTAAACAAAAAATAATTATGAAATAATGTATGCAATGTTACTTTATTTGTCGTTCTGACCATGTACTTTAGACTAGGCGGAATCTGTAGAAATTCAGACCATAATGGATATTTTCCATAGGAAACTATTTTTATGCTGGAATCTTTTCAGGATGTGCCCAATATCGAAATTGCAAATTGGGAAATTTGCAATAAATAATTGTATGTTAAACATGTAATTACATTTTTTCTTCATAAATTTTTTTTTGAACTTGCAATTTATACATTAAAGTAAATTGTTACTTTTAGTAAACAAATATGTATTTATAAATTGTTAATAAATAATTTGAATTGTTAAAACAAAGCCAAACGAAAAAAATATATTTTTCATAAATAAATCTTATTTTGACTCAATCTTCAATATTTATTTTTAAAGTCTTTTTCTTTTTTTGAAAGGACAAGAATCTTCAAGTTTTATTTCTTCCTCAAAACCTTCATTTTTCATTTTAATATCTTAATCCTCGATCTGTAAATTTATTGTTTCTTCTCCTTCATATGCAGCTTTATCTTCTGCCTCTAGAAAATATAAGGAATACATCGACTCCATATCCATATCTCGTTCAGCTTCTTCCAATATTTTACTGTGTTCAACATTTTTACATGTCTGATCATTGCAGTGAAGACAATGATCAGAACATTGAGACCATGTTTGATACAATTGCATGTTTTTGTACAAAGCTTTTTACATTTGCAACTAATAATGAGTCAGGTAGTAATATCTGCTTAGTTTGTATTGTGTCAAGACCATTTTGAGTTAGTTCCCACCCCCACTCAGTAGCATTCAGGTTATTTCCAAGCTACTGCTGTACTTGGAAATATACACCAAGCGAGTGTTGCCCAGCTGAAGATTGTGTTGGTGGCAGCATTGACAACTGAAAATTTTTATTTTTGCAACCTTTTTTAAAGCACAAGTAGCGAATTTTATTCAATGTAAAATCGCACTTTGAGTGGCCCATATACAATGCCGATATAATTTGTTTTTTTTACAATTTTAACAATTGTTTTAATAATTCAAATTATTTATTAACAATTTATAAATACATATTTGTTTACTAAAAGTAACATTTTACTTAATGTATAAATTGCATATAAAATCTTCTTAGTGTTCAAAGGCTTTTTAGTGTTTACAAACATTTTGAGTTATTTTATCATCAAATTGAATAAATGCAAGCTGAAAGAGTCATATTAAGACGCCTCGATTAATATATCCAAACAGTAATAAAAATAAAATAAACAAAGTTAATTGACAGTTAGAGATTTTTTAAAACAAGATTAAACTAGTTAAGAGGAATTAAAAAGTTAGTATAATTCGGTAATCGTAACAATAGTCTTAGTTACTTAAGTATTTAAATAAATGAATCTACATACTTTATATTTAAACACTTTATCCAAAAAGTTTTAGACAACAATTTGTCCAATATGCAAATCATGAAATCAGAACTAACTTTGACAATTTAGCCGTTAGCCCTTTAACATTGCTGAAATCTGTGGAAACTATTTTAAAACCTCCCATCGACGTCGACGTTTATGTGACCCTGTTAAGATCCGAAGGGCTGATTGAACCCTATTGTTGCAGTGCGACGGTCCTTTGGTTGCGGGGGTGGAAGGGGTCTGTCTACCTCAGTCCAGGGTGAGTTGACGCTATTTCTCTCTAGAACTTAGACCAGTTAAAATTAGGTTGATGTTTGCGAAGGACAAATCGGGTAATTATGGTTTTAAATTAGTTACTTTATTAAAACTAGTCCGAATATTAAGAAATTATTGTTAATAATGTGTCACTTGCTAGAAATTTGACCTAATTTTGTTTTAGATATTTCACGATTATAAATACTGTGTTATTTGTGTATAACATAAACTAAATAGAAACAATTAAATGTTAAATGTTTAATAATTTTGTATTAAAGAAAATATTCTTGTACCTTATTTTCTTGAATTCAGTATCTCTTGTAAAGATACAGCATGCAACTTATGATCAGCATGGCTGATCAACAACAGCATGGCATGGTTGATCAACATGGCTATTTGCACTTTCAAAAACGCTATACGGAATAATTCCATCGATGGCCAAATAACTTCAGCTTTTCCTTGCGTCGTCTACTTCGTTTCTCCAGGATCTTCGGGGCCGTCTTCTTTACTTCCTTCCTATGAGGTTCCATTTGGTTATTCTCTTTATCCATCTGCTGTCGCTAGTTCTTCTTACATGTCCATACCACTTTAGTCCTTTCTAGTTCTATATATGTTAGTATATTTGTTTCAATTGATGTTCTTTGCTTTATTTTGTCATTACTTCTCCTATTCATTCTTGTTACTCTGCAGCATCTTCGCAGACATTCTATCGCTGTTGCTACTATATTACTGCTGTTTTCTTTGTTTAAAAACCAATTTTCAGCCTCATATGTTATCATACTTTGCCATTTTTCTTCTTCTTTAGTGCCCTATCCGGTCTGGATGTTGGCGATCATCAAAGCTCTCATGGTTTTGTTGACTGCTCTGCGAAACAGCTCCGCGGAAGTAATTTCAAACCATTGTTAGAGGTTTTTTATTCATGAGATACGACGGCGTTCCGATCTTCTCCTGCCAAATATTATACCCTACACGAGTTGAAGAATTCGATATTTTTCTTCGTTCTGCATCACATGCCCGAGGTACTCAAGCTTACGTTATTTTACTAAATTAAGCACTTCTTTTCTTTTTTCATGCGCTGTAGAACCTCAACGTTGGTGACATGGTCTACATACGTTATTTTTAGTATCCTTTTGTAGATCCATATCTCGAAGACTTCAATCCGCTTTTCTGTGGCTTTCGTCAGTGTCCAATTCGCACTGTTATATAAATCTGTGTTTTTGTCTTCATATTTAGGTGTCTATCCCACCATACTGAGTTAAGTTGTCAGATTGCTGTTCTTGTTTGTCCTAATCTTTGCTTAATTTCTTCCTCTGTTGTTGCCTGTTTCATAATTATAAACCCTAAGTATTTGAATGTATCTTTTCCTTTGATTGTTACGCTGTCGTCAATCTGTAGATCTTCTATGTTTTCTTACTTGTGCAATCACTACTTAATCAGGTATAAAGGTATTCGTTTTATACCGATGCTTCCAAGCCTTCGCATTTTCTTTTTCATGTAGTCAAGGCTTTCTCTAATTATATTTTAAATAAAATTGTAGATGTGGAACAACCCTGCAGGAACCTTTTGTTATAGTAAAGTCTCCTATAATTGTTGTTGTACCCAGAGCTTTTGTAGCTCATATGAATTCCGTCTGTATTTCTAATTTGTACATTGCCTTCCATTGTTCTGACCTTGGTATGCCAAAGTTATATGCCTTTCTCAGGTTCACAAATGCCAAACTTATATCTCTATTTTTGCGTTTTTCGTCTCCAACAACTGTTCCAATGTGGTCTATGCATGATCTTTCTGTCGTGAAGCCTGCCTGATCCTTCCCGATTTTGCCTTTTATCGCTTGGTTTATGTTTTCTTGTACATATTCTTCCATATGTATAGAAGAAGAAATAAAAATTTCTATCAGGCTCTGGAAGACTGTTTAAAACTGACAAAAAACATTAACTCCGAAAAAAATGGCAGTTTTAATGTTAAAATAGGACAAGGTATAGTCTTTGAAGTTGTGGGGACATACGGTCTTGGCAATAGAAAAAATGAGAAAAAAAAAAGAGAAATACTGATTCAATTTTGTTAAGAGACGAATATGGCTTTAACGAATACATTAAATAAAAAAATATATAAGAATGGATGACAAATAAAATATTGCAGATGATGAAAATTCGAATGAGAGATGATGAAATTGAAACACTAGACATCCAAGGCTAGATTTTAACTACAGTTGAAGACAAATTAGGAAGATGGATAGTATATATGCAAAAATTATTCTAAGATACAGTTAAAAGACAGAATTAAAACTACATAAAAGATAAATAATAGAATTTTGATCTTCTGAGGTGGAAATTACCCTATTCCCTCGTGTATCTGCCCCTGACTAAACCACAGCTCTTACTATGCTATTCGATGACATATATGACACTGGTCATTTACCAAAAGACTACCAAAAGACACCATGCACAACGGATAGTAGAAAAATACCAGGTGGGTTTCAGAGGTAATAGATCGACAATGCATCAGATTGCAACATTAAGACAAATTTTAGAAAAAAACTCTAAAATATGGCAACTTAGATAATCATCACATATCTACAGACTACAAAGTAGCCTAAGACTGTGTTAATAATCAATCTATGGAGCAATATGTGACAACGTAGTGTGGGAGAAGACGATACAACTTTGAACTTTATAAAATATACCAGGAACCAAACATATTAAAAGGGAAATGTACAAAGCAATGAAATAGCTAGTAATAACAAATCAGTTAGTAATTTTCATAAATCTTTCTCTTGAAAAAGTTGAATGTAAAGTAGGAATTCATGGGGAACTGTCTGAACCTTTTAAAACAAATAACGGACTGCGCTAGGGAGACCCTTTCTACTGTATACGGTTTAATCTGGCTCTGGAAAAATTAATAAGTATGTTACAAATCACAACCATTAGTTCAATATATAATAAATCAGTGCAACCCATGCTAAGGATGTCAATATTATTGGGATAACGAAAAGCGCTGTACGAGAGGCATATTTAGTATTAAAAGAATTAGCTATAAAAATGGGTATAATACTAAACACCAACAAAACGACATATAAGAAAATAAGCACGCAACCACAAATCCTACGCCCACTTGACATAGAAAACGACGTCATCAAAGCAGTGAATGAATTTGTATACCTGGGAACGCTCCTTAGCACTGAAAATAATACTACCACAAAGATTAACAGCAGAATTTGCACTGCCAACAGATACTATTTTGAGCTCAATCTCCTTTTTAAATCCACAATAAAATCGAGAAATACAAAAAAACTGCCCAGTCTTGACATATGGGTGAGACACCTGGACTCTAACAAAAAGTAATAAAGAAATATGTTAGGATGTTTCGAAAGAAAAGTACTAAGACGAATCTATGGAGCAATATGTGACAACGTGGTGTGGAAAAGAGGTTACAACTTTGAATTTTATAAAATATACCAGGAACCAAACATAATATTAAGATAGGACGTCTGAGGTGAATATGGTGTAGACGCTCCTTGATAAACCCATTGGTAAGAGAAGAAGAGAAAACCCAATACAAGGTTCCCTAATACCATCGATGAAGACTTGAGAAACATGGTAATACATGTTTGGCGGAGAAAGGCGATGGATAGAGGACTGACGAGAAATTCTTGAGGAGGCTAGGACCCATGTAGGGTTGCAAAGCCAGAATAATGATGATAATGATGATGTTGACAATAACTCTATTTATCGCTATTTCAGCTAAATGATCTTTTTATACTAAAAAGCTGTTGCACAGGCACAATAGAACTAATTAAAAACCATCTATGACCGATAGAAATCCGATAACATTGCTTCTTCTTAAATTATATTTTCATTGTTTACTAATATTGAGAGCTGAATATTGAACAAATTGTAACTAAAAATATAGGATCAATTTTGTAGATGACAAATACAGAAAAGGAGTAAAATGTTATATCCCGTTAAAGTGATGGTGCAGATAAAATACCGCCATTTTTAGGTGGTAAATAATTCTCCTTTCCTTTAGAAGAGGAGAATTATTTATTGTCCGAGATCCGTTTTTCATGAAAATGAAACTTTAAATTGAAACGCGCTTCAAAACTTTGCAATATCTCGGCTTCTATTTAATATGATATTTTTTTAAACTTTTTTTATTTTATTCTATTACTTAATGAAGGTATTAATATTTTTAAAGGTAATTATACAAATAAAAGGTAAATAATATTGTAATGTATAGGAAACATTTAATGGACAAAAACGATGTTTAACTTTTTATGAGTATTTAAAATTTAAAAGCAAAATCAGCGGTACATCTTCACGGATTGTGATCAGCTACCCCACCTATACATTTTGGAGTCTTCAAATCTGTATACGATCTTTACGAGTTTTGGAATAAACGTAAGAGTCAATGCTAGCAATGTGAAAAAAAAAACATTTTTTTCAAAAGTATAACAATTTTATTAACAACAAAAATCTTTAAGAAATTTTTATGTTGATACTAAGGTATCATTTGGCACAATTTTATAATTGTATAGTAAGTATGTAATTTCCTAAGATTGCAATTTTTTTCAACTTGTTTTGACTTTAACGTGGGTTTGTCCTTCGCAATAATTTAAACTGGTCTAAATTGCCTCCAGAGCTTTTTGCCTGACGAAAAGTCGATGTCTCACGAAACAGACTTTCGATGTTGATTTCGAAGCTTTTATAGTGAATTTGTAGAGCTTTAAGGGTATCACCACTTTGCTTTTAATGTTTTGAACAGGTGAAATCTGTCTAGGGACTTTTTGTCAAAGAGTATTTTATAAAAGTAAAACTATGTAGCGCAAAGGTAGCCTTGCGAGGAAATGGAACTCCTGTTAAATTGAATTGCGTGGGTTCATAAGTTAGAGTAAATAAAATGAAACAGTAGTTTTAATTTAATTTTTACTAAGTAGTATTTTAAATGCATTGCAAATTCATTTGCAGCGTAGATAGTACTCTTTTACAAATTTTGAAGTAATTTATTTTAATCATCCCAAATTTAAAATTGTATTTTTGCAAATAAAAAAAATATTAAGTTGTAACAATAAAATCCAAAAAATCGTTAAATCCAAAATATCTAATACAAATTCTAAAAACCATAAGTAATTGTGCTTATTCAAAAATTTTTAAAGTTAATTGAGATAATTTTACATAATTATTATAAAGTGAATCTAAGTGATGTTTTTCATCGCAAGTATAAAATATGTCCCAAAATGAATATTCTTTGCAATATTCTACCTTAGGGGTCAACTCTCTGACGACTGGACGTATAATGGTGGATTCTCTTGTTCTTGTAGTAAATGGTACGTTTAATAAACTTAATTAAAGTAATTACAATCTCATTACTAATTACTAAGAACCAAGAAATCATAAAAAGAATGGCCAAAGGTAGTAAGAGTCCTGGGAGCCTGACTAAGATACTGTGGTCGAAGATAATATCCAGAACAGCAAAAAAACGAATATATACAACAGTTATCCGACTTACAGTACTCTATGCTAGCGAGACCTGGACACTAAATAAAGATATGGAAGTAAAATTAGATAGATGGGAACGAAAAATTCTTAGAAGTATATACGGAGGTGTAAAAGAGGGGACCATCTGGCGAAGAAGAACAAATGAAGAAATAATGCAAATATATGGGCAACCAAAAATAACAAGACTCGCTAAAATTCAAAGATTAAGATGGCTCGGGCATATAGCAAGAATGAAGGAAGGAAGAGTTTCCAATGAATTAATAAACACGGAGGCTGGTACAAAAAAGGGGTCGCCCTCGAAGAAAATGGCTGGAGTCGGCAAAAGAAGATCTGAAGTCGCTGCGGGTACAAGATTGAAAAAACTTAGCACAAGATAGAAAGAAATGGAAGAAAACCGTTGAAGCCTTGGGCCTTTAAGGCCTGTTGAGCTGAACTATATATATAATTACAATCTAATACTTCATACCAATGTAATGACTATGCAAAGCAAGTTAAAATGAAAAAATTACCAAGACCTAGACTGTAATAATTTGACCTGAATTAGAATACATTTTTTTAAACCTATTTTTTTACTACCATAACATCCAGAATAACTTGTGCATCATTTATATCTTAATTATGTTCTATCATTCATTGTTACCACCCTTTCAAAGCTTTACAAATTTTCTAAACGTAGAAAATAGAATTTTTCGCCGCTAATGTTTCAAAGTAATTGTTTGGTGTGCTATTAGAGTGTGGTTTGTTATAGTTTATATACCCTGTCGCTTTTTAGAATTTTATGTGTTTAGAAATTAATAAAGACTATCTAGATATAACTAAAATATACATAAATATTTAAGTATTATCCAATTTCATGTGCAATTTTATTAAATATTTACATATAATATATATAATACATATAATACATATAATATATATAATACATATTATGTATTTTATTTAACAAATGGTAAAAGTGTTTAGTTGCAACTTGCAACTTTTATAAAAATGCACCAAAAAGTTTAACTTAGCCTGAGAATAGGGACAATATTACCAGTAGTCACTTATAAAAATTTCAAGAAATCTCACTTGTCTGAAGTCTGAAAATGCCATCAGCAAAGAAGTGTAAAAAAGTTACTTGTAAGTCCTTCCACCGATATTTGCTAATGAAACTGCAGGAAAAAAATCCAGACCACGGACTATTTAGCCAAACTTCAATTTAACATTACAAAACACTTTTATAAGCAATTTTTTCATTATTAAATCTTTAAATTTGAATATTTCAAAAACAAACAAAATACGCAGATTTCTTATAAGTCAAGAAATTGAAGATTTAGCCTAACTTTTAATCGTCGTATTATTTTACATGGTGCCTACTTCTTTAAAACCTGTACATAAATAGAAAGGTTTTACCTATTTCGACAATTTACTATTTAAAACAGGAATAAAATTTATTTTTGATTTAATTACTATGTTATATTATGTGTACATGTATAATTTATGTACAATAAACTTAATAAACTTTCATAATATGCATACTAAAAAAAATAATCCTAAAAAGATTAACTATTTTAATTTGACTTTAGATTTATTAATATAAACTATTTAAAACAACTTTTTAAAGAAAAACAATAGATAGCCCAACTATTTTACCAATTCAAAAACTAGTTGGACTCTGTCTTGCTACGGAAACGCACTTCTTCTTCTTTGAGTGCCTCTCCTATCTGGATCCTGGATGAAAGCCTGGATTTCTGCGTACTTGGATTTTTCCTTTCATTATATTTTGTAGGAATGTATACTTTTGCCCTCTCATCAGGTGACCTAAGTATAAAACGCACTACAGATAATTAAATGTTTTCAGTTATGAAGGATTTCATAGGTTCCTTAGTAGATTCACGTCCTCAAATAAGTGGGTCAGATTCATACAATTTTGACCAGCAATATATCTAAACCCTGTGTAGGCGGATATTTGCCTTGTAAAAGCTTTTTTTAACTTTATTTTATTTATATCGACAAACAACGCAAAAGGGCCACTTCTCTTGTAAATAATTTATGTAAGCCTTGATCACAAACAAAAAAATATGTCGAGCGTGAGGCATTACCAAAAAATTTTTGGATGGAAAATAAAGATTAAGTACTTTTATTATTAAAATAAACATCGAAATTATTTATAGATGAACAGCAAAAGGTGTTATATTTTATAAAATAACAAATATAATCTCCAAACTATCATCTTGATTTAAAGAATCAGATGTCCAGATGTAAAGAATCTCCAAACTCTTGTCGAAGTGCTCCTGGGCGAAAGCCAGAGGTTACAAATTTTTCTACTTTTCGTATTTTGGAATTTCTTCAATAAGTTTTTTAAAATTTTTTTCGTTTTTTGCGATAAGCTTATTGTCAGATATTGCATATACTTCTAGAACACTTAGCGACTTCTGGTGCAAATTTATATACATTCAAATTATGTTCTCATTTATGTTGTCAAAGTCGATTATTCTCTATCCTGTTTTAGGACTCCACTGTACAGGGTGAGTCATAACTATTGGGACATAGACTAAGGACAGGTTATTTGGACTAAAATATGGCTATTGGGCCAAATATGCCTACCCCAATTGTACCCCAAAAGATACAGGGTGTTAAAGTTAATTTTTGTTTTTTGTTTTTTTTCTAGTAGTTTCCCTGCCTATTTATAAATTGCGATCAAAATTGGTACAGAGGCATAATCTTAGACAAGAAATAGTATTTTATTTACAATTCTACTATCTAATACCAAACTAATAAACAGAGTTGCAACTAACGTAAGGTTTTCGTTTTGACGATAAATCAAAACTAAACACACTTTAACTTAAAAGAACTCACAAAAACTCAAACTAAATGTTCTACATGGTGTCCTCCGATTTCTATGCCTTTTCTAATTATTTTTATAAAGGATTTTCGGACGTTAAAAAAATATTTTTCTGTCCCCTTGTAAGATTAGCTGCATATTGAATGTATCTCCAAAGTTCGTCTCGTGTATTAATTTCATTGGCATAAACTAAGGACTTCATATGTCTCCAAAAATAAAAATCTAGCGGGTTGTACTCAGGACTTCTTGGTGGCCATTGAAAATCACTGCCTCTGCCAACCCATCGTTGAGGAAATACGTCATTAAGATGATTTCTAACAGCTAATGAAAAATGAGGTGGCGCTCCATCCTGCATAAGCCACATTTTTCTTCTTACATTCAGTGACAGATCATCTAAAATATCACTAAGAGTATTTTCCAAAAAGAATAAATAAGAATCTCCATTTAAATTTTGAGGAAGATTATAAGGCCCTAGTAGTTGGTCGCCTATAATGCCACACCAAATATTGAATTTAAACTCATGCTGAAAATGTCTATTTTTAATAGCATGCGGATTTTCTTCTTCCCAATAATGACTATTTCGGCAATTAAAAACTCCTCGACTGGTAAAAGTTGCTTAGTCGGTGAACATAATATCCTTAATAAAGTGTCTGTCATTGCGATGTTTATTCAGAATACGTTGCCAAAACTGTAACCGTCGTGGAAGATCTGTTGGAAGTAAATTTTGAACAGGAGTGAAGTGTTAAGGATGGAGGTTTTCTTTTTTTAGAATTCTAACAATAGACGACTAACTTACTCCTGTTGCTGCTGATAGATGTCGTGAAATTATTTCAGGATTTTCATCTACTCGAACCAAAAGTTCATCTTCTTAATTAGGTGTGATTTGTTTCTGTCGACCACCCCGATTTTTAGTGTGAAATGACCCAGTTTCACCTAAACTACGATATAATCTTGCAAAAGTTTTGTGATTCGGTTGCCTTCTGTTTGCGTATAGTACTCCATACCTTCTGGCTGCCGAGCGACCACAAAAATTTTCTTGTGCCTATACGCAAATCATATCTCTCATTTCTTCATTAGTAAAATGATTGTGACGAGGCATTTCAATCAAAAAAAGTAATGATTACTAAAAAAAAGTAATGATTAAATGCAACATTACACTACACTGTCACGTCAGAAATTATTTACTCTGAACAAATGCCATTTACCAACAACAATTATCTGACTTTCCAAAGCATACTTTTCATAAAGGAAATAATATTTGAAATCCTTTTTTAAGTCTCTAAGCAGTTCGACTGCGTTTTTATCGAAAACCGTTGAAATTAACATGTTTAAACAAGAGTACCAATTTTACGTAAAAATTATGTTTACGTCATATTTTCTAATAAAAATTACTAAAAAGTTTCATCAAAAAAAGTTTAGACTCAATTTGATCATTAGGAATGATCCACGTGGCGCCCTCTATGACAAAACGTAAAATTGTAAACAAAATACTATTTCTTGTCTAAGATTATGCCTCTGTGCTAATTTTGATAGCAATTTATAAATATACATGGAAACTATTAGCAAAAAACAAAAAACAAAAATTAACTTTAACACCCTGTATCTTTTTTCTCAGCAACATTTTATTGAGGTATATTTGGCCCAATAGCCATATTTTGGTCCAAATAATCTGTTCTTAGTCTATGTCCCAATAGTTATGACTCACCCTGTATATAGTACACAACTATTTATCATTCTATGCAATCTACGTTTTACAGAGTATAATGACTAACATTATAGAAAGAATATTAAATTATGTATTTGTATTGACTCTGTGCTCTGTAATATATATTCTCGATAAAATAAAAATTTGCCAATATATCAAAAATATTTCCCGTAAACCAAATGATCACGAACTCTTCATCGATTAGCTGATGCAAGGCCTCTACCCGATTATGTCAACACACGGTCTCTGCTATTTTTCTACCCAGTAATCTCGCCAAGTTCTTTCCACCTCCTTGCACTAAGCTTCTTAACGGCGTATCAGTCTTATGCTTTTTTCTCTTTCTCCTTTTATGTCGAAAATTTAATGCGCTGTTTTCCTAATGGCTGCCAGACACTTATCCTTTGTCCCCAAAAGCGAAAAAAGTTATCTTCTTGTTGAAAAAGGGGTAATAATTAAAAGTAAAGCTCTTAGTTTTACGATTGGTTAGCAGTTAATTAAGCTGCTTGCTTTGGTAACTTTTTTCAAAGTTTCGTAGAAAAATAAACAGCTTTAATAGTTTTATATAATGGGATGGAATAAAAATATTTATTTAATACTATTTTTATTTTAACAACCATGTTTTCTTTAAATTTACAATAACCCTAAAAAGGTGGACTGTAAGGTAATTTACTGGCAGTTATGTTAAACTATCGTCATTTTTACGACATGTAACCAAAAATTGGAAAACAATACACACGTAATTATAAACACCGTTATTACAAAAAATTAGTAAAAATATAAGTCTTAGTAAGTACAATATTGCTTAAAATAAACAGTACTGGAACTGAAACATAGATGACTCTTTGTCGTGTGGGATCTGTTCACACAACAGTTTAATAAACGTTCTCTAAGTAATGCTGTAATTTTGAAGGTTGTTGAAAAGTTTAGCAATACGGACAATGTATTGTGCCAAAGAAAAGGAAACTCAGAGTGTCCCAGGACAGTTAATAACAGCGATAACCTGGAACGTGTTTTTGAGCGAATCTTGGAAAATTCGAAAGCCAGCCAGACAAAAACAGCATTGCATCTTGGCTTAAAGTTATCTGTAAAGACTTATCCTGGAGCAGTCTTGGAGACAAAACACATTCCACTGGTGAGGGTACTTCAAGTCAAACACAAAACAGTACAGAAAAGAAAAGCACAATCATACGATCTACGTATGCTGAAAGACCTTACTGCAAGGATGAGAGTCCAAGCCACAATTAACGACCAAGTGACTGCAATTAAAGGCGAATTGAACGAAGAACAAACGATCAAACATATTACAGTAATAGTGCAAAATGTAAAAGATAAACACTTAAAGACAGATAGATTAATGAAGAAAAAATCATGGACGACAGATCAGACACTGAAACTAATGGACGAGGGAAGAGAAGCCAAAAATGACTCAGACAAATACAAAACCATAAATATATTAATAAGAACAAAAATCAGAGAAGCGAAAGAAAAAGAAGCAAGGGAAAGATGCAAAGAAATTGAGAATCTGCAGTCAAAGTACGATAGACACAATGTACATAGGAGAGTTAAAAAACTCACAGAGGGACTAAGACGAAAACAGAATAGAAATATAACTGATTCTGACGGAAACATCATCTTGCACAAACAGAGTAAAATAAGAGTGTCTAAATAATATCTATAAAAACTATTTGAAGACCAAAGAGATAACACCTTTGAGCTAGAAGAAGAGGTAAATGATAGACCAAGAATCTTATAGTAGGAAGTTTATTCCACAATAACACAGTTAAAGGATGGCAAAGCGACAGGTACTGATAATATACAAGTAGAACTACTTAAACTATCTAAAACTAAACTAAACTAAAATCTACAAGCGGTGTTAAAGTCAAATTTCCTCCCACCAGTTCGGGTTCACAAATGTTGTTGGTACTAGAGAGGCTTTGTTCTAAGTACAAGTCTTATTCCAGAGATATCAACTGCGACTTATATGCATGTCTGGTTAAATACAAGAAAGCATTTGATCAAGAACAGCACGCCAAGATGACGCAAATACTAAATGAAGCAGGAATTAACAACCAAGATCTGAAAATAATTAGAAATCTTTACTGGAAGCAGACAGCAAATTTTAGAGTTAAAGGTGAACAGACTCACTATGTGAAAATTATGCGTGGAGTGAGTCAAGGCTCTATTTTGTCTTCATCAATCTTCAATCTGTACTCTGAAAGAATATTTATCAAAGTTTTGCACGAAACTGAAAAAAGTATTCTACTAAATGGTGACCAGTTAAATAACAGATATGCAGATGACACCATATTATTTGCGGACAACTTAGATCTACAAGATTTTATAAACACAATCACGTATTACAGTTAACAATATAGACTCAATGTAAACGTTAAGAAGACAAAGCTTGTAATAATTAGCAAGAAAAAGATAACAAAAGGTCATATCTACGTCAACCAATCCCCTGTAGAAAGAGTGACGCACTACAACTACCTTGGCACCGTAATAAATAAAAAACGGACCAACAACCAGGAGATTAGAGCACGCATCAGAAAACCTAGATCCATCTTCAATCGAATGGGGGCTTCTTCAAGAGTCACAACCTTTATCTTGATACAGAAGTAAGAATGCTGCGATGCTACGTCTTCTCTGTCCTTTTGTATTGTGTTGAATCTTGGAACTTGAACGAAGATATGTGCAGAAAACTGAAAGCATTTGAGATATGGCTATATCGGAGAATAATTAAGATCTCGTGGACGGAACCGAGTCACAAATTGGGAGGTCCTCAGAAGAATGAATAAGAACCGAGAAGTACTGACCACCATCAAATCTCGAAAGTTACAGTTCTTCGGACATATCATGCGAAATGCATCTAGATATGCTCTCCCTCAAGCCATCCTTCAAGGAAAATATTTGGAAAACGAGGTCCAGGAAGAAGAAGAACATCTTGGCTAAAGAACCTCAGAATCTGGTTCAACACAACATCTGTACAGCTTTTCCGCGCTGTTGCAGACAAGACAAAGATTGCCATGATGATGGCCAACATTCGTAACGGATAGGTACACCAAGAACACCATCTTCCTGCTTTAGCTTAAAAACTCTGTTGGAATCTTTGTGCCATACCTTATCAAGTGACACATAATTTCTTGTCTTTTAATGTTTTCTCTATGGCGTCCGGTATAATATGTAATCCGGTAAACATTAAATAAACAAAATTAATCAGATTGAGACATTAAAAATAAATTACTCAATTAATTCGCGTCTCTGTGTAATCAACATGACAGAGGTAACGAATCCGTAAATATTTTGTGCAAGCTTTGATCTGAAAACAACGCAACGAATGAACAAAAGTATTCGAGCATGTTTCATAAACATAAAACCTCGGGAATTAACAATCTTTAGAACTTTTATGGTCCTCAATAAGGTAAAAAACATGAATAAAAATGCAATACTTGTTTAACCGTATTGTGTGAGGTAAATTGCATGCAATAATTTTTGTCGTTAGCTGGTTTAAAAAAGTGGTCGTTTAGATTATTTTATTTATTACCCTTTAAGCATATTACCAAAAAAAGGCTTCGTAACTTTTACCAAGCTTTGTACTTTTTTATTTTTATAGTTTATATAAATAGTAAATGTCAAAGTCCGATTTGTAAAATAGTTCTTTGGTTTTAAAGCATGTAGAATACATATCTAGTTTTTAAATGAGCCCTTTCTTCATTATACTTTCATTGCATAGTGTACTTCTTCTTCTAGTGCCGTCTCCACTAATACAAGTTGGCTGTAAGTATTGCAAATTCGTCTCTGCTTTTGCATCTCTGCATGCTCTGCATGCTCTGCATCTTCTGCTTTTCTTAAGGGCGTCTTTCTGTTCAACCCGGTCCAGGCACGAATGTTTTTCTGTCAGGATATTTGTCGTCTACCAGGACTCCTTTTTTATTTCACCCTTTATCTTTTTCTTATGGTGCCCTATTCAATTAGTGGATGCTGGCGACAATTTTGGCATACTCTTCTCGTTCGTGTGTGGATCTAAAAAGAGTGCCTGGACATCGAGGTTTGTCCAAGCCCGTATGTTCTTCCGATGTCCCGTTTTCTTTCTATCTTCCCCTTCCATAATGAGCTTTAAGAACTGGTACTTGGAATTTCAAAATATATGCCCCAGATAACAGTTTTTCTTCTTTTTATTATTGGCAGCAATTCTCGTTTTCTGCTCATTCGATTTAATACTACGACACCGTTCATAATCAGCTGCAACAACTCGTACTTATCATTTCTAAGTATGTGCGCAAATATGCTGTCTTGCGCCTTTTAATGATGGTTAAAAGTTCTCGGTCTCTTTCCATTCTGTGCAACACCATTTCGTTCGTAATATGATCGGTCCATGGTATCTTCAAAATTGTCAAAACTCCTTAAAAGCCACTTTTCAAAAGTTTCCAGTTTTCTCATTAAGTCAACATTAACAGTCCAGGCTTTGATACCATAAAGAAGAATAGAGTGGATATAACATTTTATCATCCGACATCAGATTTGCAGATTGATTCTTTGGTTACTCAAAAATTTCCTCATCTTCAAAAAGGCTGCTCTTGATTGCTCTATTCTTGAGCGAATTTCTAATTTTGGATTCAGATCTTCCGTAATCCAGACTCCTAAGTATTTCATTTTTTTTCTGGATCCTTGTAATGACTTTGCCCCTCTTACTGATGAACATGGTTTGTGTTTTGTTTATGTTTATTGTTAAACCAAACTGTTCCGCAGTATCACAAATTGTATTTAGTAACGTCTGCAAGTCTGTCTCACTTTCAGCGATAATGACTGTATCGCCAGCATCTTCTTGTTCTTCTTGTGCCAATCCTATCAGAGATTGGAGATCATCAAGGCTATCCTGATCTTGTTTACAGCTGATCTAAAGTGTTCATTAGTGGTACAGCTAAACCACTCTCTCAAATTACGCAACCATGACATTCTTCTACGGCCTGGATTTCGTTTTCCTTCTATTTTTCCTTGCATTATATTTTGAAGTAATGTGTATTTATATCCTCTCATCAGGTGACCCAAATATTCCAGTTTTCTTCGTTTGATCGCTGACAAAATTTCTGGGTCTTTTCCTATTCTTCGTATTACTTCAAAGTTTGTGACTCGTTTAACCCAACTTATCTTCAGCATTCGACGGTAGCACCACATCTCAAAAATTTCAATTCTTTTTATATTGTTCTGTTTGAGAGTCCAGGCCTCTACACCATATAATAGGGTGTTAAATACGTAGCCCCTTAGCATTCTTTCTTTCGTTCTTTTTTATTTCATTGTCATGGTCTGCAGTTTCGTTTATTATATTTCGTTAATTAAATCCCCAAGTATTTGTAATTTATGACTTTTTCAATTTGAATGCCGTTTATATTAATATGTGCTGGTTGTGTTGTTTTTACTGATGACCATATACTTGGTTTTTTTTATATTGATATTTATGCCATATTTGTTGCAGGCAATATGTATATTTGTAAGTAATCGTTGTAATTATTTACAACCTCCCCATAGTTTACGATTCCATCGTTTGCTTGCAAGAAGGTTTCCTGGAAGATGTTTTCGCTATAAACATTAAATAGCAGCAGTGACAAAATGCATCCAAAATGTCTCTTAGCATATCATAGCATACTCTGTCAAATGCTTTTTCAAAATCGATAAAACATGCATGTACTTCCTGAGTAACATCTAGGCATCTTTGTATTCAAACCGAAAAGAGCTTCTTGAGTACCTGGTCCTTTTCTGAACCCCATATGTGTATCACTAATATCTGAATCCAACTTTTGATAAACTCGGTTGTGGATGACTTGTCAACATAAAGGATGTTATTTATATTTTCGCCATTTATCTTAATCCCTTCTGTACAGTTGTTAAGTGCTTGCGTAAATAACTCTTCGGAATATATATTAAATAATAATGGTGAAAGTACACAGCCCTGTCTCACTCATTTACTTATCTGTTGCGTATCCTTGCTATTTCCATCTAATGTTACCACAGTCTGTTGGTTCCAATAAAGATTTTTGACTATGTTTCAGTGTTTTAGTTCATGGATCTGATGTTATACGTTCCTATATTTGTTTTTATCGAATAATTGCCTCCTCCAGAATCCTTGAGGCGAACTGGTTTCCCGGTGTGGGATACCGAGTTAACTACACCCACTTGGGGTCCTATTCCGTTTGTTTCATAATTCGACAAGATTCCTGAAGAGGGTTTTTTGGCATTAAAACATCTCGTTTGCCAGACGGATTGGTGCGTTCTGTATCAGCCGTCTACACTGGGTCAGACGCTGTTCGTAGCCGTCCATTTTGTACCAGACGCTACTCTTTTGCTAGTTTTGGCAGGGTTGTTATAATAAGGACAAATTTTAGTAATATTGTAAAATAAAGAAGGTATTGTGATACCTTTTATTTATACTATACTTATATACTTATAAGCGAGTAAAGTTCATTCAGTTGTAACTTATTTCAGTGAAATTTTTTGAAACATCTAAATCTTTTTTTTTTATTTATTAAAAAGAAATCCGTCGGACTGCAAATCACGCTCAATGTAATTGAAATTGCACTGCACCGGTTACGGGTAAGACTCTTAAAGTTTGCTCATTTGTATTTTATGTGAGGTTTGTTGTTGTAGTCATATTATTTTCATATATCATTTTAAAAACAGACACATAGAAGCATCGATATTTATTCAATTTTTCTGCTTTTAACAGCTTGTATAAATACAGTTGTATGCTTCTGCCGTAATAACCATGGTATGTGGTTTTCCAAAAAGGATATAAGTAAATTGAAAATGGAAAATTCGAATTCACAAAAAAATTTATTAGTGAATATTGCCTTCTATTTGAATACTTTACCGTTTATACAAAAAACCTATCCAAAGCAAACAGGCAAAAAAGTACAATATATTGTTCGCCAAAGGCCACATGATTATATTGTTGATCAAACATTCATTTAAATTTAAAAACATGTGCAATTAAAATGTATCTACCATTTGGAAAAAGTACCGGAACAACTGAATATATTATGATAAATAAATATAGTTCTCCCAACGAAATATTTTCAAACAAAAATCCTTCTATAAATTTAAATATTTGTTTAACGTTAACATCGGAGTCATCAGTTTAATATAGAAATGCTACATAGGTAAATGCAAAGGTACAATGATTCTAATTTGTAAATTAATATTTGGTATAATAAATGACAAGCTTAATGGAGGAATTTATGGTATATATATTTCATTTATTTTAAAATAAAAACCGTATAGGGAGATTCGTACAGAAATGTGAAGATGATAGACTTAAAAATTGCACTATAGATAAGTAATTGAGGAGTTTGCTGTAAAAAGGATTCAGCTCCATATTTAGACCGTTTTGGAAAGAAACATATGCCATAATTAAAAAAAAATTGACGGATTGACTGGTATAAGAAAGATGCAGATCCGTTAATAAAGAAATTATACGTTTTTATGGATTTAAATCTTCACTTATTTGATACAAGAAGGATGCAACTCTTCAAAGGATCAAGTACTGCATCCTTTTTGCACTAAACGATAGTGAATGTTCGGCGATTGTCGTGGAATGCAAGGTCGTCTTCTGTTGACGTTGGGCTGGCAGGACAGCTGATTTGTTTTGACTTGTTAGTCACTATCATTACTGCGTGTCATGCGTTTTCATGCGGTTCAATTATTTGTGTAAAAATTTAACGTCGTGTAAAAATAAGTGAAACCTAGTCAGATCCGTTTAGCACTAGTAAGTCAGACTATGAACCTACAAGCTCTGATAGAAGTTGTTTTAAGAGTGATGTCGCAGGACTTTCAGCTAGGAGGAAGCATCCAAATAAGAAACGTACCTCTATAAAAAACAACATATTCAACCTGTTGTTAACATGGAGCCCACGTAAGAGCCTCCAGTTGTTTCTGTAATCAAATATAGAAAATGTGCCTATACCACTCTCTGGAAAAGAAAAAGCTGTTGCACAAGGGAACATGTGGACGAACTAGAAAGGAATACAGAAGGGACCGAGATTTACTGGATCGAACAGCAACTACAATTACAAGTGTTTTCAGAATATGGACGAAGAAACAAGAAAAGTTACCTTAGAAAAGTTTAACAAAATAGGCGACAAAGATTTGCAAAATATCTATTTGGGAGGGTTGATTTAAACTACTACTATTCAAAGAACTCGAAAAAAGACTAATGAAAGGCAAGACCGCACTTGTTCTCACAAATACTTTATAAAGCTGGGTAAGCTTTTCAAACGAGTTTGTAGACATACTTTTGGTTCAATCTACGACATATCAAGGAAACGTGTAGATCTCATTGCTCAAACTTTTCGTGACAGAGATATTGCAGCGCCACCTAGTAACCAAAGAAAAGCATACAAATAGACTCAACCGAAAATCTAACGGAACACTTAAAAATATGAACATGCACATTCAGAGCTTTCCCAGGCTTGAATCGCATTATAGTCGAAACAAATCCCGTTGATTATGTTTATTTCCAGATCTAAATATAAAGAAGATGCACAAACTACATTTAGAATTTTACGAACCTGAAAGTGTTAGCAATTCTATCAAATTCATGACTTTGATAATATTATATCATAATATTAACTGTGAAAATGACTGGAATGTATTGTGCATATTGTGTTCTATTTAAACAACTATTGCGACAGACAGAGACGAATTCCATTTGGGACCAAAAGAGCTGCTGAAAAAATGCTGACAAACACTGCTAAAAAATTGCCACCTTTAAAAATTGACGACTGTGTACTATTCTCAGTTAGGAAAATTGATCGTGGCCCAATGGGCATGCAAAATTTACTATGACTACAAAAATGGAGTTTTTCAGCTAGGAACTCCAGTCGGTAAAAATAAAGGTTGGTATAATCGTGCGGATATTGTTACAGCAGGTAGATAGATAGATAAACATAGCACAAGTGCCGGATAAATATATTAATTTCTGTACAAGCAACTGTCGCTGCAGTTTCATTGTGTCATGGTCAGGGATAAATGAGGTGTTTTTGAAAACTTTCGAAGAAACAATGCCAAACGAATCGCTGTGTGTGCTTTAAAAACAAAAACATGTGCAAATAGGTAAAGAAATAATAAATAAGACTTACTCACAATCAGTTTAATTTAACTATCAGACGACCGCTTTCGCTTTCTACAATATGCAAAGCATCTTCAGGTCTCGATACAAAGTTAAACAAATGCTGAAATGATAAAAACCCATATTAGGGTGTTGTCTAATATAAAGATAAACAAAGTAGATGTTGGAAATTACAATAATTATGCCAATATTACATGTCTGTGGTTTTATTTCAAAATGGGTAAGTTGAATAAAAAGGTATAAACAGTTTTAAAAAGTTTAAACAGACAAGGTAAGGCCCACAAATTGTTATAAAATAGTCTATTAGATTGTAATAAATTAATAAATGAGCAAATAAATAAACATTACTTACATACCGGTACTCTATTAATTGATGGATGGTAGAACATGGTTGAAACTACTATGTATTGTTGAATGGAGAACTCAATTCTGCTATTGTAGTTGTATGACAGTAAACGGAAAGTTCTTGAGGAGATAGATTTGATTCAATGAAGCAGAGATATGTGTGTGATTGTTTGTTCACTGAAAGTGATGTAATATACCATTGTATTCTTAAAAGTTATTTATACTTATTCCAGAGATATATTTATGAAATGTGTGTTATTTATTGAGTAATTGTTTTATGAAGGTGACAGTTTTATGACAATGAATAAGTTTAGATGTACAAATTGTGTGGGTATGCATTTATTTTTCAACTTGTAGTTATCAAATCTCTTTGATAAAGTTCTATTGGCAAAATAGTAGATTATTGCAAAGTCAAGTAAATAAAATATTAGAAATATAACAATTAAGGACAATTTAAAAACACATTAAAACAGAAAACACTTAGAAGGGACGAAACAAACATTAAATTCAAAATTGGGTAGGACTTTTATGCACTACATTTCAGTCTTGGGCACAATGAGTTTTTTATGTGTTAATTATTAGATTTTAGTGGTAAATCTGACAGATGTAGGTTAGCATGTGACAGTTCTTCTTCTGTTTCTCAATAATGCAAGTTAATTATCTTTTAAATTATCCATTTGTTGCTTTGGTTTCATATTAATATATCAGATATTAATATAAGACAGTAGACGCGATAGAACAAGCAGCAAAACTGAAATGGAAATGGGCTGGACACAATGAACGTCTCCAAGACGGACGATGGAACAATGCCATCGGAAAGTGGCATCCATACAATGCAAAGAGATCAAGAGGCAAACCACAGATGAGGTGGAAAGATGACATCAGGAAACAAGGAGGTCCCACATGGCAGAGAACAGCTCAAGATAGGGAAAGATGGAGAGAACTGGGGGAGACCTATATCTAACAATGGAAGGATAGAGAATAGGTTAAAAAAAAATCTTACTAACATACTTTTCTGTTTCGGGTTTTTTTTGTCTCCATTGAGTGGACGATTGGACGATTGAGTGAACGAACAACTCTGCAATTTGTTTAATAAATGCCTGAACATACAACCGTCAGACGCTGTAACATTCAATTATTCGGACTGTAAGACCGTATGCCTAAAGCGTAGACCTCAGTCCGTGAAATGGCGCATAATTTCAGCCAAACAAAGTAATAATGATTGTAATACAGCGTTTAAAAGCTGAGTGATAAACACTGTTACATTAATATCAGTGTTTAGGTAAATTAGACTTATTATTAATTTTTGTAAAAACAAAGTACCGATATCCTCGAGTACTCACCTGGAAGCTAGGGTTTCGGTTTGAAAATTCGTATCGAACTCCCCTTTTTTATTTGTGTGCATGTAAATTCCTTGGATTCAAATCTCACGTTCACAAGTTGATTTCAGAAAGTTTTCCTATAAATTTTCCAGAACTCATTATGGTTTAGCGAAAAATATTGTCCTTATTTCGTATTCTTTACGTGTAATAAAACGAAAGAAACTTGGGCTATAAAGGAACAACTTTCGACATTTCAATGAATGCAAGTGTTAAATGGACTTTGGGGGTAAGCAATTCCTTGGGAGAGGTTGCGACACGAAAACTGCAAACTACGAACTTTATTTTCTTATTTTTATAAAAATTACTATAAAACCAGGAGATTATGAATAGCAAGTAAAAACAATAAAACATTTATTATAATCATATTTTAAAAAGTTCTTTTTATTATCCTTAATACTCCAATAAACTATTTTCTTGATATTATTCTTCTTCTTCTGGTTCCTATCCGTTTCGGATGTTGGAAATCATATTGGCAATCATAACCTTGCTCGCTGCGGCTCGAAACAGCTTCGTTGAGGTTTTCTTAAACCATGTTTTTAAATTCCGCAGCCATGATATTCTCCTTCTACCGTTCTTGCCTTTCCTATGCGGTACTTTATTTCCTGTAAGTTGCTCCACTGTTCATTAATAATAGTTCCCAGGTAACAATACTATTTTACTCGCTCTATCTGCGTCCTATTAATGTATAGATGAGCCCCATTTATTTTCTCCTTGCTAATAATCATTTGTTTCGTTTTGTGGGTATTAATTTTTAGTCCGTACTGTTGACTGTACTCGTTTATTCTGTCCATTAGCCTCTGAAGTCCCTCTAAACTATCTCCTATCACCATGGTGTCGTCGGCATATCTAACAATGTTTACTCTTTCACCATTTAGAAGGATGCCTTCGTCTATTCCGTAAAGAGCCTCGTTAAAAATTTTCTCTGAGTACATATTAAATATCAACGGCGATAGGATACATCCCTGTCTAACTCCACGTAGTATTTTTATGTGATCTGTTTCTTCTCCGTTAATTTTCATGTATGCGGTCTGATTTAAGTAGAGGTCTGAAATTATTCTAAGGTCTTTGTCATCCAGGTCTGCCTCTTTTAAAATGTTTATCATCTTTTGATGTTGAACTCTGTCAAATGCCTTTTCATAGTCGATCAAGCACGCGTATACGTCGCAGTTACCGTCTCCGCATCTTGGAATCAGTACCTGTACTCCGAAAAGTGCCTCTCTGGTACCCACTGCGTTAATGAAGCCGAACTGTCTGTCCGATATTTGTTCCTCGCACTTCTTATAAATTCTTCCATGGATGACTCTAAGAAACAGTTTCAACATGTAGCTCATTAGGCTGATTGTTCGATATTCTTCGGACTTTTTAGCTTCCTGTTTTTTAGGTATCGCTATGAATTCTGATTCTAGCCATTTATCAGGGATGATTCCTGTATTGTATATTTTATTGAAGATAGCCGTGATCCAAATTATTCCTTCTTTCTCCAAGAGTTTTAAAAATTCAGCTTCGATATTATCAGGCCCTACAGCTTTCCTACTTTTCATCCGTTTTATTGCTTCTTCTACCTCGGATTTAAGTATGTCCGGGCTCGTCATCCTCTCTGAAAATGGATGCCTATAATCCGTTCTTTGGTCTAAAAAAAGTGTCTCCAAATATATTCTCCATCTGTTTTTCATCTCTTGGGTGTCAATGATTAATTTTTCATTGGTGTCTATGAGTTTCATTTGTGTTCGCTTTTTAAAAGTACCCGTTATTTCTTTTACCTTTTTGTGTACATTAAAATTGTCACGCTTGGCTTGTAGTCTTTCTATTTTTTTACATTTATCTCCAATTTCTTTTTCTTTAGCTTCTCTTATTTTTCTTCTGATGTAAGCCTGCATTTTTTTATACTCATCTTTATTTCCTTTAATTAACATTCTGCGTTCCATTAAATGAAGGATTTCTGGAGTCATCCAAGATTTCTTCTTTGTTTCTTTGTTTGGTTTTAGCAGATCTTGGTTTTATATATAGATTTATATATAGATTATATATATCTTGATATTATACTATACCAGAACTATTTGATGAGCTTCGCAATCTTCCGCCATTGAAGACCATAAGACTAAGTGCACAATTTTTTTTTCTAAAAATCTTTAAAATTTACTGGAAAAGTGTTAAAGCAACTTCCAAGGAAAGCTATAATAATATTAACACATTTTATAAACGCTTCCTTTAGGCTGAGGTACGTACCAAAGATATGGAAGGTGACAGAAATTATAATTACACTAAAACCATGGAAACCTTCACAAGAAGCTTCTTCATATAGGCCTATTTCACTGTTACCTGTCATGTCTAAATTATATGAAAAATTACTCTTGAAGAGACTAAAACTCATTATAGAGGACACAAATCAAATTCCTAATCATCAGTTTGGGTTAAGAGCAAGGCACTTAACGATAGATTAGGTCCATAGAACAACAAATATAGTAGATTAATTATTATTTATAACTGGGAATAAGCCACAATTAAAGATAAAAATACGTTTATTGACGTTTCAATTTCCAATTCGGAAATCGTTCTCAAAATAGCTTCAGAAAAATATAGTAGAAAAAGCTCTAGAAGAAGAAAAAGTCTGTTCTGCAATTTTCCTCGATGTAGCGCCGGCTTTTGACAAAGTGTGGCTCGACGGATTATATTATGAAATGAGATGCTACTTACTAAAGCAATATTCTGAACTACAAGAATCATATATATCTGATAGATACTTTCGAGTTAAATATGAAGAATCATATTTAGAATTAGAAGAAATTAAAGCTGGGATTTCACAATCATATCAAATAATGCCACAATCAAAATGGTCAAATCTTATTAATAGTAATATAAGTTTTTTTAGAAACCAGCTGTACATGGAGGAAATTTACACACATAAATGTACTATATGTATTTATACTACAAGCGAAAAAAGACAAACTTTATGTGTATCTAATTTCTTAAATGGTTTGATTGTTTTAAGCTCACATTTCTCAGATCTCACTTATGTAACCAAGAAGTGTTTATCGGCACCAAAGTTATTTATGCGTGGTATTAGCAAACAAACCGACCAACAAAACAAATCGGAAATTATGTCACCTTATCCGACGTTTATATCCAAAATTTGTGGGTGTAAATCCACTCTGTGGATCCCAAGTCAAATCAACCCTCAGGAAAACCCTTATCAAGCCCTTACGTTTCCGAAACACAGCCGATCTCATTCAGATCATACAGGGAAGCCTATAATAGCCGGTGGCTGAACACGATAATATGCTAAGAAGTTTGTCTCTGGTTTATGTTATAATCTACACGTTATTGTAATATACATATACGCTTATTTATCTCAAAAAACATATAAAATATTATATTAAAATACTTTATTGTCTCTACAGTACTAATCATATTATTTATTCACAAATGTAGATTTTCATGAGTTATTAGGAATAAGCCACAATTTTACTTACCTTTAAATTAAATTAATTTGACGTTGTCGAAATAAACTTATTTTACAGTATAATTCCCAATAAAAATAATAGTCTCAAATATTTTGCCTTTTTTACTAATTAAAATTTCCTAACTAGATTATAAACGTTTTTCAATAAAAGAAAAAAAGTTAAGATTTGATTTTAAGTATAGTGTCGCTGTATAATGATTAAAATTAAATTAAATCTATGGTTTTAAAGTTCACGTAGAAGCAACTGCCGGAGCTAAAAGCTTGAGAAAAACTTTTTTAGGGCAACATTTCAGTTTCCCAAATCGGTTCACAGAAGTGGGGCCCAACTGACATATATCACGCTGCATAACTCCATTTTTGGTGCATATTATGTCTTAGCGTTGTAACGGGTAGCTCTTTCAGGACGACAGACTCAGTAAAACACAGGTTAAAATAAAAATATGTCTATTGATCTAATATATGTACAATATAAACGAAAATAAAATAAATTCTGTGCCGTATAAAAATAAACGTAGAAATTAACTCTGCGCTCCGTCTGGATCCCGCGATGAGTGAATCCCCGGCGGACGTCTATAAAAGAAAGAAAGAAAATAATTATTAATAACAAATAAAATAGGTGTAGTCAATCGCACTCAGACGTATATTCGCTTCCGCTTCAAACCAGCGGGAGCTGCGAACACACTCGTCAACTATAAAATCGCTTATGCAGGTCCGCGATAAAGTTCAAGACACGATATCGGTAGACTCTGCTTAATTATGGACGGAGCATGAACTTCAAAGCAGAACTACCTCCGTCCGGGTGGGCTCGCCAGTTCAGGACACTGGCGAAGAGAGGAGCCTAAGGCGCTAAGCCAAAGACTGAATAAATGCCGCTATTCATATGCCTTAAATAGTTGCTCTGAACCCCACTCACATCGTGCTAAGGAGGTGGAAGCGCCAACGCTGACACTCCTACGGTTCAAGCTGTTGAACGGTGATGACATCGTTACACCCCCTTCTCTTTGGAAAAAAAAAAAGTAGCATACCTTTTTTTTTGTATATGGCGTCTACAGCCTTGTAATGCCGTTTATCCCTCTTGTAATCTTTATTACGATCTTCTTCCCGTTGTTGCAGTACAATCTGTATCTTTTGGTCCCCCTCTCTATTAGGTGTTGTGGGACGATCTCTACAAGATCGGCGTGTCTCCCGGGTTCTGGTTCGCCTGGAGTGGATGCCGACTGTGCTTCAGGTCCGGTTATCGTATCGGGTACGCTTTTCTTCTTCGGTGGTGTTGGTGGCGTCCCAAACAGTTCGTGGAATCTTTTCAACATTCTCTCTGTGTCTTTTCCTGGTGTCACGGGCAGTTCGGGTTTCTCTGGCGTTCCCAGAGGGGTCATCTGTTCTGGTATCTCTAGTATGTCTTCCATGTTAGATGTGGATGAACTGAATTTTGCTTGCTAGCACCGCTCTTTAAATACCGTTTGGTTGTGGTGGGGATTCGATTTGTGCAATGACATTTTCCCCCACCCAAGGTTTTAAATCTTTTACGTGTGCCGTTATCTGCTTGCGGGTATTTCTATCGGCCAATTTCAGTTTTACTATTACCGGTGATATTACTGACGTTACTACGTATGGCCCTGAGTACTTCGGCGCTAGTTTGCTGGTGAAACCTGCACTCGCCGACGATAGATGGTGTTCCTTTTTCATGACTCGATCTCCTGGATGTGGTCGCCAGTCTCTTCGTCTTAGATCGTAATGTTTCTTTTGGTCCTCGAAAGCGTGTTCCATGTGCACTTTCGCCAGTTCTCTTAACGCTTCTAACTTGTTCAAGTTTTCTGCATACCCCTGTATATCTTGTCCACTTGTCGCCTCTGTTGTGTCTAATTCTCTTCCGAAATTAAGCAGCGCTGGTGAAAACCCTGTTGAATCGTGTCTTGACGAATTTACGGCGTAGCAGAATTCTGGTATGAATTTGTCCCAGTCTTTATGGTTATCTTCTACGTATGTGGCTATCATCGTTTTCAGTACTTTGTTCATTCGTTCCACTGGATTGCCTTGAGGTGAGTACGGCGGTGTTAGAATGTGATTTATGTTATAGGACTTTAGGAACGCCTTAAAATTGCTGCTTGTGAACTGCGCGCCGTTGTCCGAAATGATTTTCGTCGGGATGCCGAACTGCATAATTACCTTCGATCGTAAAGTGTCGATGATGGAGTTCGTAGATGCTGCTCTTATTGGCTGGGCAACGACCCATTTGGTAAACCGGTCTTGCGCGACTATTAAGAAAATGTTTCCTTTTGCAGATCTTGGGAATGGTCCCATTAAATCAACTGAGACAGTATGCCAAGGCTTTTCTACAGTGGACGGTTGCATTTTCCCGGCTGGTTGCATTTGAGACGGTTTATATTGGAGGCACTTCGTACAAGCTCTAACGTAGTCTGCGATTTGTTTAAACATCTTAGGCCAATAGTACTTTTGCGCTATTCGGCAAATTGTTTTTGCAATTCCTAAATGGCCTGCTGTGGTCGAGTCATGATTTTCCTCCAAAATATCTTTCCTTTTATATCTTGGTACGCATAACTTCCATGGGTTATTAAACTCTGGGTCGGCTAAATTACGGCTGCTCCAAATGTGTTTATATAACTTCCCGTTTGTTATTTGTAGATCCGGGAAATCGTCTGGGTTCTGGAGTACATTTCTATATAAATTATCGTACCAACTGCATGATTCCAATTCTGATGCTAATAATTCCAACTCTGGTTCTTCGCTCTGGTTTTCCTGTGGTTGTCGTGACAAAGCATCTGCTACCTTGTTGAGGACTCCCTTTCTATATATTACCTCAAAATCGTACTGTTGCAGTTCTAAACTCCACCTGGCTAATCGACCTGACGGGTTTTTAAGGTTCTTCAGCCATTTGAGGGACTGATGGTCTGATATGACCTTAAAATTGTATCCTTCTATATATGGCCTCATTTGCTTTATCCCGTATACGATGGATAGACATTCTTTTTCCGTTGTGGAATATTTTGTCTCGGCTGGTGTGAGGGTTCGACTAGCATATGCGATTACTTTATCCTGGCCGTCGTACTTCTGTGTTAGTGCGACTCCAAGTCCGCAGTTCGACGCATCTGTTTGCAGGTAAAATGTTTTTGAAAAATCGGGGCATGCTAATACTGGGGCCGATGTAAGTTTTGATTTTAGCTCTTCAAACGCGTTTTCTTGCTTATCGGTCCATTTCCATCTTATCTTCTTCTTCAGAAGCATGTTTAGCGGTCCTGCTATTGTCGAATAGTTCTCTATGAATCGGCGGTACCATGATGTTATTCCTAGAAACCGGCGGAGTTGACGCACATTTCTCGGTGCTGTAAGTCCGGTTATAGCGTTGGTTTTCTCCGGGTCAGTTTTTATTCCTTCTGCTCCAACCACATGTCCTAAGTATCTGAGTTCTGACTGGCAAAACGTGCATTTTTCAAAGTTCAGCTGTAACTTGGCTTCTTTCAGTCTTCGGAAGACTTCCTGTAGGTGATTTAAATGCTCTTGGAGCGTTTTAGATATTACTACGATATCATCCAAGTAGGCAAACGCGAATTCCATATCAGGAGGTATTACCTTGTCCAGTAGGCGTTGGAAAGTGGCTCCTGCGGAATGCAGTCCAAATGGGGTGGTTTTGAACTGAAAATGGCCTTTTCCGGGTACGCTGAATGCTGTCACTGGGCGGCTAGTTTCTTCTAGGGGTATTTGAAAATATCCCTGTTTCAAATCGAGGGTTGATATAAAATTTGCTTCCTTAAGTCTATCCAGAATTTCCGATATTCTGGGTAACGGATATGCGTCCTTATCTGATAGTTCGTTGACTTTTCTAAAGTCAATGCAAAACCTGTACGAGTTATCTTTTTTCCTAACTAGTACAATCGGTGAACTCCAACCACTTGTGGAGGGTTCGATGGTTCCTTCTTTTAACATCTTGTCTACTTCTTGGTTGATGATCTGCAGCATTGCGGGATTGTGTCGTCTATAAGGCTGTTTGACTGGATCGCATTTTGTCTTCAATTTTATTTCGTGTTCTATTAAGTTAGTGGGTCCTGTTATGTTCTCAAACTCCCTTAGTTCTTTTCTTAGAAACCTTTCTAGCTCTGTATTTTTGGTGGAGTCTTTTAAAGTATTACATGCCTCTTCTTGATGTTGTACGAATTGTTTGCTCGTATGTTTATCGAATTTAAGTTCGATAGAATGGTTCCTAAGGAATTCCACTCCTAGTAAGGCATCTTCCGTCAACCCTGGCATTACTATGAATGTTTGTCGGGTTTGTAACCTATCGATCTCGCATTCAATCGTCAACTTCTGGTTAAGCTCCATTGACGCTCCATTTGCTAGTCTTGTTCTCCCGCTGTAGCTATCTAGAGAGTCTTTGTATGTCTTAGCTATTCTATCCCCGACGTAATTTTTAGTGGTTCCTGTGTCGATGAGCGCTCTGTATGTTCTTTGCCCTATTTTCAGCGATGCGAACAGCCGAATGTCATTGCTTGCTGGCTGTGTAACGGCGAAAACGAATGGAGTCGAATCTTGCTTTACAGACTGGGACGACTCCTTGTTTCTCCAGTCTGTAGTTCGTTTCCCTGACGCTTAAAACAGCAGTCGCTACTGTAAACCCCTTCTCTGCCGCAACGCGAACAAAACTTTTTCCACGGGTTTTTGCAGTTTTTACGGATGTGACCTGGCATCTTGCATCTAAAGCATGTCGTTTTGGCATCGTACTCTGCTTGGTCCGTGCGTCTCCAGTTTCCACGGCAACTCTGATTTGATCGGTTCTTTTCGTCTTCTAAAGCTTCGTATTCTTGAGCTAAATCTTGTAATTCGGCTAAGTTTTCAAAATCTCGGCGGCGAGCATAAAGCTTATATTCTGGTAACAGATTTTTGTATATCCTTTCGAGTTCTTGGTTTCTGGAAAACGATCCTTCTCGTCTGGTTAGTGTTTGAATCTCCGTGATATATCTATCTACCGGCTCATTTTGTCTCTGTTTTCTGTTTCGGATTTGCTCCTCTAGTTGCAGCAAATATCCTCTGGGATAGAAAGCTTTTTTAAAATCTTCGCTGAAATCTGCCCATGACTTCCAATTTTTGTTATTGTTTCTGTACCATAACAAAGCGTGGTCTCCTAATAACTCTGGTAATGCTCTTAATAGATCTTGTTTATCGATCTCGTAGGCCAAGCTTAATTCGTCTATCCTCTCTAAGAATCCTATTGCATCCGAATGTTTCTTGTCGAAGTGTGTGTTCCACCTTCGTACTTGATTTAGCAATTCTGATTGCCCCATTTGTTTCGCTATTGTTAATTCTTGTAATTGTCTTCGGATGCCTGAAATTTCCTGGGCCAGTGTGTCGGATTCTGTTCCCTTGGAAGTTTTTTCTTTTTGCATTGCTCCTGTCGCTTCCTCGCGATTTTTAAAATATATCCTGAGTCGTACTCTCAATTCGTCGACGGTTCCCTTGGAATCTAAGCCGAATTTTTCGGCCTCGCTCTGCAATTCTTCTTTGCAAAGTCGGTTTATCCAGGATGTACCTGTTACTGAGTCTGTGTCCTTATCTGTCGGCATGTTACTAAATTTTTTTTTTTTTTTTTTTTTAGTAACTTTCCAATCCTCAATTTTTCTCGGGCGCCAATTTGTAACGGGTAGCTCTTTCAGGACGACAGACTCAGTAAAACACAGGTTAAAATAAAAATATGTCTATTGATCTAATATATGTACAATATAAACGAAAATAAAATAAATTCTGTGCCGTATAAAAATAAACGTAGAAATTAACTCTGCGCTCCGTCTGGATCCCGCGATGAGTGAATCCCCGGCGGACGTCTATAAAAGAAAGAAAGAAAATAATTATTAATAACAAATAAAATAGGTGTAGTCAATCGCACTCAGACGTATATTCGCTTCCGCTTCAAACCAGCGGGAGCTGCGAACACACTCGTCAACTATAAAATCGCTTATGCAGGTCCGCGATAAAGTTCAAGACACGATATCGGTAGACTCTGCTTAATTATGGACGGAGCATGAACTTCAAAGCAGAACTACCTCCGTCCGGGTGGGCTCGCCAGTTCAGGACACTGGCGAAGAGAGGAGCCTAAGGCGCTAAGCCAAAGACTGAATCAGGGTTGCCAGGTGAAAATGTTTGTCCTCCCTAAATTGAACATTAAAATAGCCCTAGAAATCCCTAGATTGGAATAAATGTATATATGGTTGCCTACAATGAGTTAAATATTTGTTTCTTTGGAGATTAATTGCAGTTAATTATTAGGAATTTTTTTAGCAATTACCCTTTGGTAGATTAGGGGATGCATTTGGCAATCGTCAAATCAGCAGTTGCCAGATTACAACAGATGTTTGCAATTAATTTCGAAAGAGACAAATGTCTACCCGTTACTGCTTCATATATCAATCAATCAAAATGTACTTTTTAAAAGCTTTATCTCTTTATATATGAAGCATACAATATATGCATTATAAAAACATGCCAACACTGCCAAGCCGAAATATTTTTGACATTTGCGGCTATATTCAGCTTGCACTTTCGGTAAACTCAACCTAAAACAATAATTGTTGTTTTATACATTTTTAAACGGTACAATAGCGATGATTTGAATAAATTTAACAAAAACGGAATAAAGTAGTTATTTATGGCTTTGAGTATTACATTTAATATATTATTAAGTATTATTCACTTAATAAAATTCATACAAAATACAACTTGAAGAGAAATGAGACGGTGAAGCATATAATTTTATTGATATATTTCCACGAATCCTGGGATTCACCCGATTCCTACTGTAAATCGCTCAATTATTTATTTTTTAAAACCTAAGATTTTTGTAAATCCCCTAATTCTTTCTCCAGAATTTGCTTCTCCTTTATGAAAATATATAGGAATCTATTTTTGGCAGAAATCTATGTGGTAGCATAAAATAAAGATTCCAGAACGTGGACAGTTAGCGACATCTGATAATAGAATCTTTAAGTAGTTTACTAGTAGTTTAATTATTTGTAATGAAAGATAGCTTATTTAATACTGTTAATACGAAGTAGTTTTATATCTGAACTAAAGAAAATGTTATTATAATAGGCCTATGTAGGTAAATATTTGAGCCTGTCAAAAATCCCTAGATTTTATAATAAATATCAAATAAATCCCTTGTCCCTTTTATAACTGAAATATCCCTAGATTCGGGATAAATCCCTAGATCTGGCAGCCTTGGACTGAATAAATGCCGCTATTCATATGCCTTAAATAGTTGCTCTGAACCCCACTCACATCGTGCTAAGGAGGTGGAAGCGCCAACGCTGACACTCCTACGGTTCAAGCTGTTGAACGGTGATGACATCGTTACAGCGTCTGCTAAATCATTTATTTATATCTGTAATAATCTGGTTTACTCAGTATATATACTTTGAAGTAAACATTTGTCGCCAAAGACTTCTAACTTTTGTTCTATCCTATACTGAAATATTGCAGTATTCCCAAATATTAGAATTAAATACTACAAAAATCTCACGTATTAGAGCTAATTTATTAAATTCTTGCATTTATATTCTAGTACTTTTATCATCTAACCGAAGGTGTCTTAGAATGAACAAGAAGCTTTTTGGCAACATCGCAAGACAATAAATATCCATTTACCTACCACCTGTTTTGAATAGATCTTCTCCATTTTGATGATGACCCAACAAAAATTTTAATTATATGGCAATTGAATTTTATTCTATTCTATCAATTAGCCTAGCCGTTCTGTTACTGGTTATGTCATAGGCTTTTAATGCTGTAAACTTGTTGATTATACTACTACACTTTTTAAATATCTACAGTAAGAAACATTCGCAAATCTCTTTTATTACTAATTTTTGCCTTATTTAACAATTTCTTCCCAGGCAAATGAAAGGCCTTCTCCTTACTCTTCTTTGTTGTAGTATTTAACTTAAAGCTTTCTTTGGCCATATACCTTTATTTATTCGCTTCTCGTGGCCATAGCATACTAGTTGTCTCGTTTCAATTCTGTCTACACTGGAATATACAGTATTTGTCCTCCTTCTAATATCTTCATTCCTAGTATGATCTTTTTGGGATACACCACATGCTCTCTGTAGAAAATCAATTTCTACGACTTCTATTCTTTTTCTATATTTTTTCGTGATCTGCCAAACTTCTGCCCACTAATTCATAATAGGCTCTAGCAAGGTTCGATAGATTGTCAATTTCGTTTCTGGTCTAATATTTTTAGACCATAGTAGAGAATTTAGAATGTTAACCGTTTTTTTCCTGCTGCGGTTTGTTTTCGATTTCTCTTTTGGCAGTGCCTTCTTTAGATATTATAGATCCCAGATAATTATATTCATTACATGTTTTTGTGTTTCTAATTTCTAACTCTGGATCTTCTTCATCATATTTCATTTTAAGATACTCTGTCTTTGACATATTCATATTGAAGCCCCATTTTTTTATATTCTTTCTTTAGTTTTATAAACATGTAGTCCATATCTTCCTCATCATTTCCTACCGGATTACTTGCGAAAAATAAAGTAGACATTTACCAAATAAAGTTAGACAATTACTATCGCCTAAAGTCTATTCCCATTCCGGATACTTGTTTCCTTCACTGCTCTAGCGATGGTTGAATATATATTTTAAATAAGATCGTAGATAGACAACATCCTTGTTTAAGCCCCTTTGTTATTGGAAATGATTCAGATATAAAGTTTCCTTCTTTAACGACACTTCTTGCATTTTTGTATTTATTTGCAATAGCATCCACATACTCTCTACTGTGACCTACTTTCGTCAATGTTTAAAACAGTTTTTTAAAGTTATCGTATCGTATTCCTTCTCTAAATCTACAAACAATAGGTGGATAGATAGATTCCTTACCTTTCGCTAATCGATTACCTACCGCAGAACGAATATACCATCAGTGCACGTACTTCCTGCATGAAATCCATTTTGTTCTTCTATGTCTTCGTATTCTGATTCTATTCTTTCTTTTATTATTCCCCATCTTTAATTATTTAATTAATATCCCATTTCTTGAATATTGAGCTGATGTATCCAACATTGCAATCATCAGAGATATTTTGTCCTTTCTTTTAAGCATTTGTTAAATATTTGAACCAATATCTTAAGTAATATTTTTGGTCCATACTTTACAAACTTAATTGGGATGTCTCTAGGTCCAGCTATTTTACCGTTTTTTAATCTTTTGAGGGCATCGCTTAACTCTCCGGTTGTTTTCTCAATTATTTGTGTATGTTCGGATATTTCCTCATAATATTGTTTCTACTGTTTTAGATCTATTAACTGTAAGTTAGAATTTGCCTTTCCTTCCCTCCGAAAAGATTTCATCACCTTTCACGCTTGCCCAACTCTTGTTCCACCCATATACTTATCCAGCTCTGCACATCTTCGATCCCACATCTTATTTTTACTTTTCACTACTTTTCTTTTTAAATCTCAATTTAATTTTTAATAATCTTGTAATCTTCCTTCTTTCTCGTTGACATGAATTTCTGATATTTAGTTTTCTTCTTGCTTACTAACGTTTGCATTCTCTCCGACCACCATTCTTGATTTTTTGTTTCATGTTCGTCTTTATAACCCAAAGCTTCACTTGCAGCCTCATAAATGCATTTTTTAAGTATCTGGTATAATTTTTCCTTTTATATATTTTCTTGATCCACATTTTGTAATTTTGGGGCCAGTCGTAATTTGTAAAGAAATTTCGTCGAATCTTCTTTTAAGCTTTTTAGGTTATATTTAGGGGATGCTACTTCTTGTCCCTTTTATTGTTTTTGTACATTCCATGTAACCAATATCATTTACCTTTTCCGTTGCATTAGTCGTCTTTGTTTTGATCCATCCTTTCTATTCCGAGGCTTTTGAACAAACATTTTTTGCATTTATTTCTTTTGACAAGGAGTAAGTTGCTAGCCCATTGCCTCAACCCTCCTCCTTTATCCAGGCATGGTACCGGCACCAGCATTTACTGAGCTACTCAATCCACCCAGCACTTACCGAAGGCGAAGTAATTGTAATATTTATACAGTGAAAAATACATAAAACATTAAGTAGAAACATAAAACAATAAAATAAAAATAGAATTGTACTGATAAACAATATAAATCACGATCACGAGAGGAGTGTTGCTGGAAAAACTATAATTTTTTTGAAGTTTCCAGAATTTTGGCTACTAGTGTATTTACTATAGATGCTATTGTATCTTAAAAGCACTAATTTTTTCAAAAATATACAAATATTAATTATCTACTAAGTTAGACCTAATTCTACATAATTTATTCTACCTCGTCTGAATAACTAAACATAAATAAGTGATGGAATATTATTAGATTAAAAATAAATATTTTAAATTTTTTTAATACAACTTGAATATTTTAAAATAAATATCGAAAGGCAATATAAATTGTTCACAAATTTTTTTATAATAAAATATATATTTCTAAATATATTTTAAAAAATTATACAAACATAACAAATAGCACTAAAACTATTTTGGGTACAAAAATCTTGATAAATATCATTGATAAAAAAGTGTTCTTTGTATACATCAGTTAGCTTCTTTACACAATTTTCTTACTGGTTCACCAATAATTTTTATGCTATAAATTGTTTCTACAGTTAAATTGCTTCCTCTTAACGTAACTCAGAATAAGCCTAAATACCAGTCTAACCGAACATCTAGCGCTATGAAATCCCGGAATATGTGAGTGCGTGTTTGGGTAGATTCCGTACTCCAAGCGCCATATTTTAGGCTGTGCTGTACAATTCCATTTATAATCCGACACTGGTAATTGGCTCGCATTTCTGAGCATATTGCGTTTCTAATATCGGTAAAAACCACGAAATGAAAAGTTTGATGAAAAATGTAACTTTCTGGGATAGTTTGTTTTATTAGCGTATTATACAGCATTGCATTGCTAAATGGATATTATACTGCACGTTATTATGAAAAACAAATATGCTCGCGTTTTTTGATGCTCTACAAAAGACTCATTAACAGTATTGCGATTGAATTACAATTGTATTGAGATTTTTCATTTTAAATAAAAATTTAAACTAAAAATCACCTAAAACAAAAAAAAACCGCAAAAATCTATTTTTGTGAAGTGTTTTTTTTGTCCTAAAAATATTTTCTGACTAAGTTATGAAGTTTGCATATTGCTTTTAAATACCTGACAATATTGAGAATATTAAAAAGTACATTGATTTTTGACTCTTTTTGTAATGATTTTTGTTTATTTTACAATAAAAATAACTATTTTTTCAATTTCAAATTAATTCTAACTTACAGGAAATTGAATTGCAAAAGTCTTTTGTCTTTACAGTTTTTTTAATGTATAGGTGCTGTACCGTAAGGGTATCATGGGTGGTACAGTATAGATGCCTTGTTCTGTAAAGGTGCTTTGTAGTATTCCAACTTTAGATTTTGAAGCCACGTGTCTTCAAAATGAATTTCAAGCAAATTCATCACGTCTTTTAGCTTATCCCGACTGACATTTTGTATATTATTGGCTTTAAGTATGTTAAGATTGATACAAGGTAAACTTTCTATATTCTTGGTTAAGCTTTGAAACACTTCAGTTGAAACGTTGAAATTTGGATCATTCTTTCTCAAAATGTCTCCAGGTTTTTTGATTGATCGCTTCAGATAAAGTTGTTTACATTCGGTAAGTTCAACATGCCACTGCCTTGTACCTTCAATGAACCTATAAGCCTCTTTCAGTCGAAAAAGTTAAAATTTGATCAGCTAACAAAGCAGTGGTATAAACTTTCAGTTTGTTCTAATATTCTGCAGGATTTGCTACAACTTTAAGTTTTTTTATTTCTCAAATCTCAACCAAAATAACCTAGAGAGAGGGATAAATAAATGCTCTTTAACAGAGAATATTAGCTCCATTATCTTTATATTTACTGGAGATCGCTTGCCAAGCACATGGTAAGCACGATCTTGTACTTATTTTGATTGCCACATTCGTCAAATACAGGTCTCACAGTAGTTACCTTTGACATAACTGTTTGGCATAAACGGTGCCAGATGGCAAAGGTTATATGATTAAAAGATTTTCTGTATTGTTTTGCTCCAAAAATAGCTGAATGAGTCCTGAGACCCAAGTGCAGTCTTTGAGTATCCCTGAACGACAATGAGATTATATAAATAAAACTGTCTGCTATAATATGCCTGCTAGTCTGGCAGTTTTAGTACGGATAGGATTTTCTGAAGCATAATAAATCCACCATTAAGGGCAACGATCTAGAGAGAAAACATAATCTAGTTGATTTAGAAAATCAAATAAGAAATGTAAACTACGATTATGTCACGACAGCTGGCAAACGTAAGACAAGCATTTTATAATAGACCAGGTTATTGTCTTGGTTATATTTAAACCTTTTATTTAGTTTACTTGTTATTTTGTGCAGTAGAATGTACCACAAAGTCGCAGGCAAAAATCCAATACTGATTTAACCGGCAGTAATACTGCGAATACTTACCAAGCCATCCATCAAGCGTGGTGTTTTAATGCCAATATACCCCTCAAAACACAACATGTTAAACTTAAAACAAAATGGGACGATACCCCAGGTATGTAGAGCTAACAGCTCTGAATCCTACACCGGAAAACCTGGTGCCAGCCAAACACCAGTCTCACGAATCTTCAACAAAATGCGCCAAAATATATACGAACAAACAAAAAGAGTTACTACTAGCCACATTTAACATCCAATCTATGGCTTGAGATAAAAGGTCTACGAATTAGAAGAAGAACTATCCAAGATAAAGTGGGATATTGTAGGAGTGTCAAAAATGAAAAGAATAAGCAAACAATGCATGCATCTAAACTCTGATAATCGCTTATACATCTAAACTCTGATAATACATTTCTACATATAAAAGCGTTTCTGATAGAGTAGCTTTTATTTATAATTCTTCTTCTTCAGATGCAAATCCACTAATGGATGTTAGCGATCACATTTTCCATTAATTCTCTATTTCTTGCAATATGTATCAGAGATTGTATGTCGTTAATCCCTGTCCATTGCCTTATGTTTCGGTGCCAGGACATTTTCTTGCGACCCATTCCTCTCTTGCCTTCAATTTTACCCTCGATTATAAGTTGGAGGAACTGGTATTTTTCATTTCGCATGATGTGATCTAGATACGCCGTTTTTCTTTTCTTGATGGTTTCGAAAAGTTGGCGTTCTTGGTTTATTCTTTTAAGGACATCTATATTTGTGATTTTCGCTGTCCATGGTATTTTTAGGATACGGCGATAAAGCCACATTTCGAAAGCTTCTAATCTGTTTATATCCCTCGTTTTGAGTGTCCAGCCCTCTACGCCATATAGCAGCACTGACCATACGTAGCACTTAGTAAACCTTAGTCTCAGTTGAAGATCAAACTCTGAACAAGTCAGTACTTTCTTGAATTTTACGAAAGCTTGTCGAGCTTGCTCAATGCGACATTTTACTTCCCTGTCCGATGTCCAGTCTTCAAAAAGCCACGATCCCAGGTATTTATATTTACTCACTCTTTCAATGGACTTAGTATTCAGTGTTATGGTGGAGTTTTCAAGTGCATCTAAGTTTCTGGAGATGAGCATAAATTTGGTCTTTTTGGTATTAATCTCTAATCCCATTTGCTTACTGTATTCTCCGATTATAGTGACAAGTTGTTGAAGATCGACTATGTTGTCACAAATTAAGACACTATCATCAGCATATCCTATGTTGTTGATCAATACTCCATTCACCTTGATTCCCATCTCTGCATCCTCCAAAGACTTTTGAAATATGGCTTCCGAATAAATGTTAAATAAAAGAGGGGAAAGCACATATCCCTGTCGAACGCCTCTTCTTATATGTATGGGTTTGGATATAGAATTGTCTATTTTTAACTGTGCCGTTTGATGCCAGTACAAATTTTCAATGCATCTTATGTCTTTTTGGTCTATATCAACTTTCTTGAGAATCTGCATTAACTTGTGGTGTTGGACACGATCAAACGCTTTTTGGTAATCTAAAAAGCATAGGAACACATCCTTCCTCTGATCGTAACAATTTTGGACCAGCACCTGTATTGCTACTATTGCTTCTCGTGTTCCTAAACCTTGCCTAAACCCGAACTGAGAATCACTGATGTCCCATTCACATTTTTTGTATAATCTTTGATGTAGTATTTTTAAGAATATCTTTAAAGTGTGACTCATCAGGCTAATGAGTATGTGATCCTCACATCTTTATTTATATTATAATAGACCTAGATAATAAAACCAAGATCAAGGTTATACAAGTAAATGCTCCCACAACAACATATCAGGAAGAGGTAGTTGAAATATTCTGTGACTATTTGATAACAGCATAAGAAGAAAATGATACAAAGTATACCATCATTATGAAAGATTACAACGCAAAATTGGGTGAAAAATACGAAAATACTGAAACCAAAATAGGGATACATGGCTATGGCACGCGAAATGAAAGAGGAGAAAAATTATATAACTTTTTAGAACAACAAAACTTATATGCCATGATTACACATTTTAAGAAACCAATAAACTAAAAATGGACGTGGATATCTTACGATAAAAAGACGAAAAACCAGATCGATTACTTCTTATGTGGCAACAAATACATTTTTGAAGATATAACTGCTGTCAATCGATTTACAACTGGCAGCGATCATCGCCTTTTTAACCAGTAGAAACAGGCCACATAGTTATTGTAATGGGATAGATTAAACTTAAATACGACAAAAGGAAGATGAGTACAGAGAGGTTTTAAGGAAAAAATGAAAACAGGACTGACTGTTGCAAAGAAAACGAAAAATAAAGAGATGCACATTTCAAAGCGAAACACCAATGGTTTCAAAGAATTGAATAAACAAATAAAGAAGAAAGTAAAGAATAATTTAAGGATTTATATTGGAAACAAGCTGGAAAAAATAGAAAACAACCGTAACCTGAAATGCTTAGGATCAAACTTAGGAAAGTAATCTCATTGAAGGATAAAGATGAAAAAGAAATAAGAGAAAAGCACTAAAATAGAACAATATTTGAAAACCAGAAATTTACGATAAGTGTATCCTCCCGATACTCACGTATGGCTCACAGACATGGACACTCACCAACTCTAACATGGATAAAATAGTAAAAGCACAAAAAGCGATGGAAAGATCAATGCTCGGGGTGAGACTTATTGACAAAAAAAAAACAAAAAAATGGATTGGAAGCAAAACCAAAATAAAAAACGCAGAAGAAGATGCTGCCAAATTAAAATAGAGCTTCGCAGGACACAATGTCCGGAAGGATAAGAGATTTAACCACGAAATACAACAATCGAGACCATGGTTAGGAAAGAGAAGCAGAGAAAGACCACAAATAAGATAGGTGAATGATATTAAGAAGATAGGAGGATACAACTGGAAGCAAATGGTGCAAAATAAAAGACACTGGGTTGATTTGAGGGAGGCCTATGTCCAAAGTTGACTTACTTAAGGCTGAAAAAGAAGAAGAAGAAAAATTTAAACGTACAATCAAATTTTTCAAAGGTTTTTAACTGCATTGCAATAACTTAACATTAAATAATCTACGTAGATTTACGTAGTTATATTAGATCCCTTAATGCACACTGAGTAGGGTTTTAATTGAAATTAAACGTTAAAACGTGTGCGGTCCTAATGACAGTAGAGGGCTTCAGAAACCGCAGTTGTCTCAATGTACAGATTGAACGAATTTAAAACGGATCATACAATTTAATATACAGATTGAACCAAATTAAAACGGAACATACAATTTAATACATGTGTGTTTGAACTGCATTTGAAATAGTGGACCAATATAAAACTCGGACAAAAATAAATCCATACCTGGGTATAGACATTGTATAAAATATCCTCCAACTATCTGTCTCACAACAATGTTGTTTGCGTAAGACGGGTTTGTCTAAGGAAACGATAATAGGTCAGGAAATGCAGCTCGAAAATAGTTAAAACCTCGCAATTTTTTCGTCCTACATTTATCCAGTTGAAATTTTAACAGAAGGTAGGTGATAGCCCAAGGATCAAAATCTATATCGAACCGAAGTGTGCTGAAGGGTTTTAGGGGTGAAAACTACCCCTAATTGTCAAAAATTATAAAATAACATATTAAACCTGAATATGGGTAAGATTTGGTTTGAATTAGTTAAATAATGATTATTTTATACTTTTGAATAAAGTTCCATCATATTTCAACCCTTAAAAAACAACCCTTGTTAGAGATTAATGTAAAAAAATTACTAATTCTAAAAAAATGATTTCGCCTTGGATCGATTTGGATAAAAATTTGGATTTAAGCTCAATTCACCCGCTGCTTTATAGTTTATGTCATGTCGACGAACCCTGATTGTTCTAAGGGGTGAAAACTACCCGTAATTGTCAAAAATTATAAAATAACATATTAAACCTGAATATGGGTAAAATTTGGTTTGAATTAATTAAATAATGATAGTTTCGTGCTTTTGAATAAAGTTACATCATATTTCAACCCTTAAAAAGCGACCCTTATTAGAGATTAATATAAAAAAATTATTAATGCGAAGAAAATGATTTCACCTTGGAACGATTTGCATAAAAATTTGGAATTAAGCTCAACTCACCCTCTGCTTTATGGTTTATGTCATGCCGATGAACCCTGATTGTTCATAGGGGTGAAAACTACCCCTAATTTTCAAAAATTGTAAAATAATATTATAAATCTTAAGATGAGTGAAATTTGGTTTTGATTAGTTAAATAGTGATTTTTTTATACTTTAAAATACAAATTCATACATGTTCAACCCTTAAAAATCAATTGTTATGAGTGCTAGAGGTGAAAACAATTTTTTGCCAAAATTTTGCAACTTTTCAACTTTTGAAAATCACCCTTTACAACATTGCAGTTTTTATAAACTAATTTATAGGATATAAATTGAAAAAAGTAGAATTAAATACAAAAAAAATTATCAACATAAAAAGGCACCATATATTCTTATACATTTACATAAATAGTTGAAAATATTTACATTTATAGGTAAAACAATTATAATATTAATTTTATTCGTCATCAATTACATCTTCATCGTGATCTATGTCAACCTCATCTTCAATTATTGGTGGACTAGTATTGCACCCTTCACTTTTGGAACCCTTGGTTTTTAAATGGGGTGAGTTTAAAGGGCTCGAAAAAGATGGTGCTTGATCGTAAATCGATGCTTTAAACGGCTATATCTCGCCAAATATTCATTGTACGACAAATCTAAATGAAGGATAATTTTAGTCATTAAAAAAGCTACAATTTGGTAATTTGTATTTTTTTCATATATTCAGTATTTTCGGGCATATTTAAAAAAAGAAGGGTAAAAAATATGAAATTGTAAATCGTTTCTCGCTTTAAGCTGTACTTTTTCTAATACAAAGCATTTTAAATGGGTCAAACTTCTTGGACGTATTAACAATACATGTACAAAGGGAATTTCAGAAGGGTAAAGATCAATTTTAATTATGGGGGCGGTTAGGGGGTTGTTTTCATCGATTTTTTCGTAAAAAATGAGGTATTGACCTTATTTTTATCATAACTCACTTAATTTTTGAGCTAGAGTCTTTTTTATGATAGGTCTTATGCTCTTTAAAAAAGGTTTTGTGAGTTTTCTTCCAAAAATGCATCATTTTCCCGATATTTGATTTTGAATCTTTCAAATTTGGCATTTGAAGAAAACCGCTGAACATTGATAGGCCGTATTTCGGTTCCTATTATATCCCAAAAACATTTTAAAAAATAAATTGTATTTGTCTTTTTAAAAGCTACAAATTTGTTCTCTACAATTTTTTTGATAAAATGCACCATTTTCGAATTATTCGCGAAAAATCGATTAAAAACGTGGATTTTTTCGTCTAAAAGTTATTACTTTCAATCGCGAATAACTTGAAAAATATCATTTTATAAAAAAAATGTATAGCACATTTTTTGTTTATAATCACTTTTTTAATCGAAACCTGTAGTTAAAACGTAAAAAAAAATTTCACCCCGGAGATGGGGTGGCAACCACCCCCTAGGCTTTGGCGCACTTTGGTTCGATATAGATTTTGATCCTTAGGCTATTATCTACCTTCTGTTAAATTTCAAGTCTATCCAGGGAGCACGAAAAAATTGCGAGGTGAAATACTTCATTTGCTGGACTATAACTGGTTTGACAGCATAAATCGTAGATTTATGTGTAGCTTTTAATTTTTATGAGTTCAGAATCCAGCAGCCCTCTGAAGTATTGGATTTTTATAATATAATTATTTGACAATATTTTGTTGGCCAACCACCTACAGCAGAATTGAGCCGAAATACATTATATTCCTATGTTCCGAATTTATTTCGTTCAATCTGTATGTCTGTTTGAACTGCATTGGAAATAGTGGACCAATATAAAACTTGGACAAAAATAAATCCATACCTGGGTTTAGACATTGTATAAAATATCGTTCAACTATCTGTTTCGCAACAATGTTGTTTGCGTAACAATGTTGCCAATCGCCGTGTAATAATCCGATTTGCGGATCTTTTTGAGAGTTATATCTTCTTCGTATCTTTAAATAAATCGGATATTTGCCTATATTTTTTATTCTATTTACCAATCTAATACAACAGGCTAATAACAAAAATAAACTTAATGGTTTGTAGATATTTTCTTTTTTTCTTGTAAATATTTTATGGATAACACTTTATTTGAGAAACATTTAAAGGAATGACGTTGGCAACACCGCTCACTGAAGGACTTGTCTAAAGAAGCAATAACTGGTTTGACAGCATAATAAAATCGTAGATTTATGTGTAGCTTTCAATTTGTATGATTTCAGAATCCAGCAGCCCGATGAAGTGTTGGATTTATATAATATAATTATTTGACAACCTTTTGTTGGCCAACCACCTACAGCAAAATTGAGCCGAAATACATAATATTTCGTATGTTCCGAATTTATTTCGTTCAATCTGTACATTACCTATGTTCAGTTGAACGATTTACGTACTGTATATGCACTATTCACACAAAACCTGTCGGGCCTCTCCAATAAAAAGGTAAAAATAATTCCTTTGAAATGTAGAAACCTACAAACATACAATTTAAATATTATACATATATCTGTTTAAATATTATTTCATCAAACTGATAATCAACTGTAGTACTGAGTCTATATTTTAACTTTTCCGAACCTTTCAATGTGTGCTGAACAATTTGTATTTTAGACGAAACGCCTTTAACGAAACGCGTGTCAACAACAAAGTGTCCCACGTGGACTTATGTATTACAAATAAACATTGATTTATTTACACATTCCTGTGTTTCCCGTGATTTACGTTAAAAACTATATTTAGTAGCTCATTGAAGCTAAAACGCGCACTAAAGCTATCGTGACTAGTCAATATCGATATGGCGTGACGTTAAACTGAAAATTTTGACTTAATTTATTGGATTATTGATATTTTCACTAGTTTGTATAGTTAGTTCTCAGGGTCGCGACACAAATCCGTGACATTTTCTTTTAACCATTGAAAAGCCAATTAGGATTCTATCGCCACAAATTGTAATGTGTTAAAGATCGTTTATTGTATTATAAATATTGTACGATACGTGACACGGAAACGCAAGGTAATTACATCAGTAAATCGCAAGTTTATATATATATATATATATATATATATATATATATATATATATATATATATATATATATATATATTGTTATGATTGTTTATTTTGAGTTCAAACTTAGTATATTGAGCCAATAAAAAAGAATTATAACTTATTTGTTATCAAAAGTAAAATAATCCTTATATTACCTGTGTTCGATGGATTCAAAAGATTTTCTAGTTGTCTTTTATCGGGATAGAGAAGAAAAGGATAAGAATACAAATATATTATATTACAAAGATTTACGTTTCTTTATTTTATATGAACGAATAAAACAATTATTAAATTCTGTCGTTATCTTATCAATCAGCATACAAGAAAATAAATCAAATTATTATGATAATAAGATTATAAAGCTACATACATTTATATTACGTGAAAAACCAATTTTACTTAAAATTTTCTTTACTTGAAAAAAGAAACCACAAAACTTTAAACTTTTGATTAGCCTAACAAAACCTCAGTTCTTAAATTTTAATGATAATGACCATGATGTCGAAACGATCCTTCACATATATAAAATTCAATTGTACAAACACTTACAGTTTATTTTCTTCTTGAGTTGTATGTTGGAACATACCCAGAAAAGTCCAGTCTCCTCAAATATGTGATCTCCCCTCTTTGGCACCTCGGCTCCTTCTTTACGTCTCTGCAAACCTCCTTCAGACTACACAAAAAACACCTGATTCACTTCTCCAAACTCCGCTACTTATTTATGACACCAGGACCTCCTTTTGTCAACTTGCTGCCGTAAGAATACTTTCACATATACTTTATAAAATGCCCACGGTAGATACAAGGACCTCTTTTAATCCACTTGTTATCTCCTTCGTGAAACTATTCACTTCTTTTCGTTACGCCGGTATCCAAACTCACGAACCACACCCTATCTTGAGACAAACAACTGTTTCCTTTCGATGACCAAAATATGACTAACTTCTCCTCTCTCATGATCGACTCACCAAATTCCCATTTAAAAACGACCGTCCAATCAAAAAGCTTAAATTGTGTTTACCATGATTTTGGAAAAGCCTAATTTCGGTTTCAGAGAAAACTAAATAGCTTACTTTAAAATTGGTTTTTTTTCAATACATCATTTATACATATTTCCAAAGATTAAAATATGGTCATTTAATACTCGACTATACAAACAATGAAAAGATTAATTTACAGGTAAAATGTCTTCTAATTCTAAACAAAGGTTTTTTGATAATTTTGTTTGAAACGGAAAAAGGTCGTTTGCCAAACAAATTTCTATTCTTATCTACACTAAATCTTATCTTAAATTACTATATACAATTTGTTTATATTGATATCTTGATATTTTATTTCGATGGATTTTTTTATTTATTTTTCTTTGGTTGGAAAAGAAAAAGTATGACAATATATATATATATATATATATATATATATATATATATATATATATATATATATATATATATATATATATATATAGAAAAGAAATTTAATCTTTGCAGATAAGTTAAATAGTAAACTCTAAAATATTGGGGAAATCTGCAAGAAAACCTCTAATGTGTATCAATTGTTTCGCCTAAAGTTTTCGCCAAAGAGAATTTTTTGGCTTCTTTAGGGCCAATCTTTATTTAATAAAATAAATTATAATTAGCTACCATATATTATCTAATAAAAAACATTAACCTTACCGTAAATTTTAGAAATGTCGAGTTATGATGTTAAAAAACTTTAGCTAGTAACAACATAGTGGTGTTTTTTTTTTGTTACTATGTGCAAAAAAGTTATTTTTGTTAACGTTGGAAATGTATGGTAGGCTTTGAACTTAAAACGCAAAGGTTTACCCAAGGTTAATCGAAAAACCCAATGTAACTACATTTAAAGAAAGTAATTTTTTTGAATTGTCGGCAATAACTAAATTTTTGACTGTTATAAAGTTTGAATGTCAGGTTCTGTTTTCATAGAAAGCAAGCGCTGACAATTACAAGTAGTTTTTTGAATATTTAAGTCGTTAAGGTTCATTGGTAAAACCGATGAAGTTAGATGTATCTAAGAAAAGCAAAGGAATGTTATCTTTTTTAGTTAATGAACATTTTTATTAAAGTAGGTTAGTTGTGAATAGATATATCAGTCAAGTTAGTTATCTGTGATATTGTATTGTACTTGGTATCTGATTTAAGTAAGAAGTGACTAGATGAAACCCATAAACATTTAAAAGTTGTGGAGACTGACGTTTTTAATGCTCCTTTCGATGATATCTTAGCCATTCTTAAGACCCCATCTCAGTAGTAGTGCCAGTTAGATCTTTGGTATTCATGTAGACTCCAGTAGTAGTGTCAGTTGGATCTTTGGCCAATGCTTGGTTTCATAGAATATTGAAATATGCAGAGTACCTATCAATGATTGTGACTATACTTTTATTTACAAGTAACCAAAGTATTTTTTATTTGGGTATCACATGTAGCTATTTAATTTTATTAGTTTGTAAGGTTTTAATATGCAATTGGCAATTCATTTAAATTCTGCAATAGATTGTGTATTTTATTATCTTTCATTTTGCGATATTGACGATTTATGTAATTTCAGTAAATTTTAAATTGTTATTGTTATTTTAACAATTTATCGTAAGTTTTATCCATAAAATTGTACAATTTTCAGTAACAATAAAGCATATTTCTATTCTATTATATTTTTTATATTCGATTATTCTTCTATTATATTCTATTGTTGTATTTAACTAGCATATTTTTTAAAAGAAACTAAAAATTACTTTTAAAAACCTAAAACATGTCAAAGAGTTTTGTCCTTTTAAGCCAATTCGATTTGTTAAACTCTTTATAAAGAAATACAAAAACCTGAATTTGGCCAATTATTTTCAATTTTCATAAGAAAAAAGAACTTAAACTACGTAAGGATTCCGAAAAGGATAGCTTATAGAAAACAAAAAGAACGGTTTTGAGTAAAATACTTTAGAGAAAATTTCATTTTGCAATTAATTTCTCCCTCGGGAGGTTTTTATAACCAGATATTCTTCCCTGGAGTGCAGGATTGGATCGGGGATTAATTTTTACTTCCAGACACGCGTAACATTGAAGCTTTTGAGGAAACTCGTAAAATTTTTAAAGATGAATGGAAAACAAAGAAAAAATGTATTATAAAAATACGGTTTTAAAATAATAAACTATAACACACTAGAAAAATTTAAAATAGTGCTTATGCATTTGGGTATGCTCAGTCTAGAAATAAGCAAAATAATTTATCTGCCAACCAATTTTTCTAATGTCTTCTGCTTCTTAACGTCTCCAATTGGTCCATTTATCTCTATCTGCAGCCGTTTTGAAAAGTTTTATTGATGTTTTCCGACTCCATTATCTCAGATTCTTCAACCAAAAAGTGCGTCTTCTCCCCGGTTCCATTTTGCCTTCCATATTTCCTTGTAAGACCAGCCGCATCAATTCATATTTCTCGTTTCTTGGTATCTGACCAAAGTTGCTCATTTTTCTTTCCTTGAATGTTGAGTATTTCTTTATCTTTTTTCATTCTTCGTACCATTTTCGCATTTGTTATGTGTTGTGTCCAAAATATTTTTCAGACAAGAAAATTATTTAGAGCAATGATAGAGCTAGGAGTATTTATTTCCAATAAACACAATGTGTTATTTGTGGACAAGTCTTGTCAAAAGAAATCATGAAGTCATCAAAGTTACTTCGACATTTAAATAGCAAACATCCAGATAAAAAAGACAAGCCCATAGAATTCTTTGAAAGAAAGCTGAACGTCCTTCACAAACACCTAGACAGTTTTCCCTTGGCAACCACTACTAATGAAAAAGCATTATTAGCAAGTTATAAAGTTGCTTATCGTGTTGCCAAAACTAGTAATCCGCACACAATTGCTGAAAATCTGATTTTTACAGCAGCTGTTAAAATGGTACATATAATTTGTGGGGAAAGAGAGGCTGCAAAATTAAATACAATACCTCTGTCAACTAATACTATCCAAAGAAGAATTAGTGATATGGCAGAAGATATTCAAGCGCAAGTTGTGGAAAATCTTAATAAATGCACGTACTTCTCTCTTCAAATGGACGAATCCACAGATATATCTAACTGTGTCCAATTCATTATGTTTGTAAGATATGATACAAATAATGGCATTCAAGAAGATATTTTATTTTGTTCCCTATTGGAGATCAATACCACTGGAGAATGTTTACTTGACACTTTTGTGAAACGTACAAGTAAATATAATATTAAGTGGGGTAAATGTATTGCTATATATACAGATGGCGCTAAAGCTATGACAGGACATAAATCTGGTCTTGTCGTCAAATTACAACAAATAATACCTAATGCCAAATGGAGACATTGTTTTTTACATCGAGAAGCTCTTGTGTCCAAAGCTTTACCTCCTGAAATGGACTGTGTTATGACAACCGCCATTAAAGTTGTAAATTCCATTAAAGGAAAAGCTTTGCAGATCCGTATTTTTAGAAAAATTTGCGAAGACATGGGTGCCTTATTTGAAAATATTCTCTATTACACCGAAGTAAGGTGGCTTTCAAGGGGCAACGTCTTAAAAAGAGTATTTCACTTAAGAGCAGAGCTTTTAACGTATTTGAAAGATGAGAAGTTCCCATATGAAAATCAATTTTCCGATCCTATTTGGCTTCTGAAACTAGGATTTCTTGCTGATATTTTCGAGGAATTAAATATTTTAAACAGTAATTTACAAGGTCGCGACATTAATATAATTACAGCCACAGATAAAATTAAGGCGTTTCTAAGAAAAATCGATTTGTGGTCGACCTCACTTGGAAAAACACAACTCGATTCATTCCAGTGCCTCTAGGACATTATGGAAAATGTATCCAATTAAAGTGCTACAAATATTGAACAAGTTTTTGCTGTCATTTGCTTTGCTCAATTTAAAACAACAGCTCTGTGATTATTTCCCCGAAGAAATTCAAAACAGTTACGACAGTTGCAGATGTATATTAAATCCGTTTTTAGCCGATTCCTTTCAGCGTGTTGAAATACCAATAAACATGAAAGAAAAACTTATTGAAATATCAAGTGATGGAATGTTGAAGCTCTAATTTTTTTCCCAGAGCTCGGACCAATTTTAGACCGAAAAGATGCAGGAATACCCCCAGTTGGCGAGTGAAGCTGTAAAATGTTTGGTTCCATTTGTAACATCATATTTGTGTGAGTTAAAATTCTCGTCTATGACTGCCATTAAAACAACAGTTAGAAATCGTCTCGTACTTGAAAATGATATAATTGTGTGTGTCTCAAATACACAGCCTAGATTTAAAAGATTAGTTTCACAGAAACAGGCGCATAGCTCTCATTAAGGTTATAATATTTGACTTTGTTTTACTCTTTTATTTTTACGGACTTTAATATTTAGTTTTATATTTAGTCTGATAATTAATTGTTAATTTCTATTTACGGCGTTGTTAAAATAAAAATACATGATCTAATAAAGTGGTGCTTTTGTCTTATTTTGGAAATGTTCGGCGACACCCTAGTACCTCATGGTGACGCCCCAGGGGGTCGCAACCTCCCACTTTGGGAAACACTGAGTAAATTTGGAAAAACTCCTAACTCCAATAAAGAATTTTATTTTAGCTACATTTATATAAAGAATAGATCCTACTGATACTAGAATTATATTTATTTTGTTTTTAAAAATATAAAGTCAGTAAGGCCTACGTTTTCTAAAAGTTATTTAGTTTTTTGTTACTCCTGTAAAAACGGGATGATGTAAGTTACGGGGTTTGTTAATTAGGTCGTCGTTATGTATTTTAGTTTAAACTTATGAATGTAAGCTTTATATACATACACTTTAAAAATATATTATGCTGTTTGCTGCACAAAAAGTTGTTAAATTACGTCTTGGCGATATTTCGTGTGAATATTCTATCAAAGTGCTTTGAAACTTGCCCGCATACGTACTCTTAAATACGTAGACTGCTTTGGTTAAACCAGTTGGAGCCTGCACTTTTTGGTCTCACTTTCCAGTTTTATTTCTAGAAAATTTATTGAATTTGAATGATTGCTGTGACAAGCAAAACCAATCTAAGTTTGGAAACTTTTTAGCGGAACTTCAGTCTGCAGAAACAGGATGCAATTTTGTTTTTTTACTGTCGTTGAATAAAATTTAGTTAAACGTTTTAAACTCTGTGTTTAGGGTCGATCAAGATTTATATTTTGCCATAATTCATGTACCAACTGCAAGCGGCACAAAAATATACGAAACATTTTTTTCTTTTCTGAAATTGAATCTGAATCGGAAATTTAAAAGGCACCGGAAACTTTTTAAGGGGTTTAGTCTTTGCGTCGTGTGTTTTGTAACTTATGTTTTTGGAATTGTGGCAGACATTATTAAAGATGGTGCTAAAACGGGCGTAGGGGAAACCGGGACTAGTTGACTAAATGGATTAGTTGACTAATTGCCTCTAGTGTTCCTAATGTGTAACAGATGTCGCCTGTAGACACGATATCCAAACTGCTTTCTCTTACACCTCCATTTTACAATATCGCTGTTATGGTCGCTTGTGATTTGTGCATCGAGCAAAAAGACAAAAGAGGGAATCTAATCGTTATGAAAAGGAGACCAAAAAAGTGGCCTCTGATGGCGGACATATCCGGAAATGCGAATGCGCCAAATTTAAATTTTCCGACACTTATTAACAGTAGCTATATAATATTTTTCAGAATGTGTCTTAGACGAGAAAGTTTTAATAAATATTAACGATAACAGTCTAAAATGTGACACACTTGTTAAAAAAACTTCAATACAAATACGATTTCATATGACAGTTATGAATTAGAGAACGCAGAGTAATGAACCAAGGATCCGAACTTCTGCCTACCATAACGATAGAAGAAGTGAAACGAACTCTAAAGAAAATGAAAAACAACAAGGCTCCGGGAGATGATCAAATAGTAATAGAAGCTGTTAAAGTAGGAGGCAAGAAACTGCTGGAAGTAGTAACTGAACTATTCAACCTATGTCTAAACCAAGGTATTGTTCCTACAAAATAGAACAATGCAATTACTATCCTAATAGGTACACAAAAAAACGAGATATATCAGATCTAGAGAATTATAGACCGATAAGTCTGTTGTCACATCTCTACAAATGGTTTACCAAGATCATCACAAAACGTTTAGAACAAAAATTAGATTTCTATCAGTCTAAGGAGCAAGCTGGGTTTAGGAAAGGTTATGGAACAAATGACCACCTACAAGCACTTAAAGTACTAATTGAAAAATGTGTTGAATATAATAAACCACTCACGTTGATTTTCATAGACTTCAAGAAAGCTTTTGATACCGTGGAATTACCGGCAGTATTAGGAGCATTAAAACAAAGCAGAGTAGACTATAGATATACAAATTTGATAAAACATATATACAACAACGCAACAGCATCTGTTAAACTCCATGACTTTACCGATAAATATAGAATTGAGCGAGGAATTAGACAGGGCGACACCATCTCCCCCCAACTATTCACTGCAGCTCTGGAGTATGCCTTTAAAAAACTAGATCGGGCTAAAAGGGGAATAAATATTGATGGTGAATACTTAAGCTATTTGCGCTTTGCAGATGATATTGTCATTATAGCCGAGAGTTTAAATGAAGCTCACAAAATGATGGAAGAACTAAAACAGGCAATAGAACAAATAGGCCTGAACATAAACTTTTAAAAAACAAAAAACCTGACCAATTTAGTTCCAAGTGATGTTATGAGGGTAGATGGGAACGAAGTACATCAGGTCTTTAGCTATATCTATTTAGGACATGAAATTAGAATAGGAAAAGACAATCAAACTTGTGAGATCCAGCGTCGCATAGGCTTGGGATGGGCAGCATTTGCAAGATGCGAGATATTCTAAAAGGAACGCTACCGGTTTGCTTGAAGAAAAAGGTTTACAACCAATGCATACTGCCAGTAATAACATATGGTTCCGAAACAATAACTTTAACCAAACATTCTGCAAATAACTTGAGAGTAACCCAAAGAAAAATGGAAAGAGCCATGTTGGGAATAACTAGAAGAGATATGGTACCAAATAGGATAGTGAGAGAGAGGACTAAAGTGACAGATGTCATAGAAAAAATTGCGCAAGCCAAATGGAGATGGGCTGGACATATAGCACGTTTAAATGATAATAAGTGGACCAAAAGACTCATAGAATGGAGACCTAGAGAAGACCAAAGACACCGAGGCAGACCACCAAAAAGATGGATGGACGACTTGAGAAAAACAGTCGGAAATTGGATACAAAAGGCGAAAGATAGAGAACAGTGGAAGAACATGGAGAAGACCTATATCCAACAGTGGATGCAAGGAGTTGAGGAATGATGATGACAGTTAGGACAAACAATAACATAACCCAACTAAATTTGATTTCTTAAACAAGGAAAGACTCTCTTTCCTTATTTAATGTGGCCTCTCAAGATGACACTTCCTGTCTTACAATATTTTTGTCCCCACCACCTTTACATTCCCTCTTTTGTCTTTTTGTTCGATGGTTTTGTGTCGATGAGAATGAAAAATCTAGAATTGTCCTTGGTTCTCATCATTTTCATATATATTATCTTTAAAATCGTTCGTGATAAATTTCACTGAATATTTTTAGGAAGTAACATACTTTAAATATGATTTGGTGTAATTTGTTTGAATCTACGTTAATGCATCTCTAAATGAGGGCTCTCATTATAGGGCCTTCTAAATGACACGGTGACGAATGGGGCTCATCGACTAAGTCATGCCGGGATCTGTTCACCTAGTTGACAAACCCCATCAGGTATTCAAATTGCAAAATTAGTAAACTTAGTTGGCATTTAACAATGAGTTAATATTTAATAGTTATATCGAGGCATTTATTTTTGTTACAGCTGAACTATGGCAAACCATGAGAGGCAAAGTGATAAGGGCAAGACAGTATCGATATCATTCTTCTTAAAAACCTTCTCAATACTACAAAAAAAACTTCAGCGCTATGTATTTAAAGCCAGATCACATGGTGGGAATGTAAAGCTACAACGTGTAAGTTGTTTTAATGGGCGAAATATTTTTTTAAGGAATATTTTTTCTATGATTTAATTAATCGTGCAACATTATGGAAGGCAATGATCTAGCTCAGCGTACCCAAGAAACTACCTGCGGTGCACAAATATGTGTAAGTAACTCTTTTACATAAGTTAGAAGAGGAGGAAAAATATCAAATGCTTTCTTCGTAAATTCTGGAATGAGACAGGGAGATCCGTTGTCCCCATTGTTGTTTAACCTAACCTTAGAATATGTCATGCGAAAATTATATTAAAAAATCAAACCAGACATACTGCTCGGGGGGCAATAATCATACTTACCGATAACGTAGACGCAGTAGCACAATCAACATTAGAAATTAAGGATATTTTCTCGAGCTTTGAAGAAGTTGCAATAAACATCGTCTAAAAATAAATGAAGACAAAACAAAACACATGGTCGTCTCAAAATTAGAACGACGGCAAATAAGGCAAAACATTACTATAAAGTAAATAATCACAACTTTGAAGTGGTTAAAGAACTGAAATATCTAGGAGCAACAATCACAAATGACAACAAATTAGTACGAGAAGTTGAAACGAGAATAATGGCAGGAAACAGATATTTCTTTGCAATGAAATATCTAATGAAGCCAAAACTTTTTTCAGGAGATACAAAAATACGGATATATAAGACAATAATATGACCAGCAGTCGCGTATAGAAGCGAAACATGGACGCTAACAAAAAGAGAAGTAAATAAATTGAAAGCACGTGGTGTTCGTGTGTATTAAGGTATAAAAAAAGCGCTTATTAAAAGCTTTAAATTTTTTATTATAAAGAAGATCTTTTCGGAATTGTATCATTCCATCATCAGTTTAATAAAAAGTTGTTAAAAAACATTGTGTGGCCACATAAAAAACATTCGATGGACATCTGGATTTAAAAAATAATCTTCATGTTATTTATTCAGGTAAATGCAATAGACTCTTGACTTGTGTAATAATAAAAAATGAAACTGGGGGCATCTTATATGACCCCCTGTAGTTGGTGAGGTTTTATTGACTTACATTACCTCTGATCTGTGTTGGAGTCTAGGGCTAACTAATGTGAAAACGTAAAATTCTTCAAATGGTATATGGCCCTTGTAGAGACAGCATGACAAACGAATGGAGGGGCAGATACAATAACGAGCTAGAGTCTCGTTTCGGAAAAGAAAATCTAGTCAGATATATAAAGGCCAACAGACTCAGATGGCAGGGCATGTGATACGCAGTATCGACAATCGCCTTATAAACAATGTTTTCTGGGAAAGGACAGATAAAAGAAGGTCTGTAGGGTGGCCTAGAAAAAGGTGGGAAGATGCAGTCAAAGAAGATCTAGAGAAAATGGGAGTGCGACAATGGGAATTACTCGCACAGGACCGACAAACATGAAAGGCAATGGTAAACGCGGCAAAGACTCACGAAGAGTTGTAGCGCCATTGATAATGATGATGATGATAAAAAAACCAGAGATACTTCTAGCTTATTATCTGAAACAAGATTTGTATATTTACTACGGTTTAACCCCTTAAGAAGGTCAGAAAATTCGCCTTCAAGTATGCCAGTGTAAACCATCTAAGAGTTTTAGATAGCTGGACAAACAATAAAATTGCAAGACAAGATTGGTATACATCTTATTTTAAGAGAAATAGAACATTATCCTTGAGGACACCACAAGCCACCAACTAGTTTGTGAAGTGCCACTTTATTCTACAAATCAAATGTACAAATGTTATTTAATAATTTTAAAATGGTATATAAGCTTCTGAATTTGTAATCTTCGAGTTTGCTACGGTGTGGCTTAAGTAAATAGGTAAACTTACGTCCGCAGAAAAAGAAACCCCATATAACCCTCACTGTTTCAGTTTCAGCAAGTGGTAATGCTGTTCTTCCATTATTTAGTTTTCCGAGGGTAAACTACAGGGACCACTTTATTAGAAACACACCTTTCGAAAGCCTAGGAGATGTAAATCCATCAGGATGGATAAAAGAATTACATTTTGTAAAAGGTGCCAATCATTTTGTGTTTCACACAAGATGTTCTGGGGAGCGCCATATACTTTTGCTGCTCGACAATGATGAATTCCTCCTTACTATTAAGGCATTAGATATGTTTAAGGAAAACCGAGTAACACTGCTCGAATAAATTTCAGCCTCTAAATAGGAGTGTTTGCGAACCCCTGACAAATACTGCAATTTAACTATGGATAATTGGATGGTGAACAATTCCGGTAAGATATTTTTCCTATATGATGTTCCTAGAATTGTAAAATGTCGTCTGCTTTTAGCTGCCACACCAATCAATATAATGTATGTTTTCAGTAAATCAGAAATATGTTCTCTGTATCAGGGTGTCTTTACATAGAGTGACTTCTTCTCATCGTATGTAACAGACAGACCTACACCAGCAAATGAAAAAGGAAACGCTACCAAAAACAGCAGAAATATTACAAAGTGGAGCAAGCTAAAATCATGGAGAATCCACAATCAACCGAAAATTCCCATACAATATTTTTCGAATATCAACAAAAATAAGTTTGCAAATACAGTCTCATCGACAAAAATAGAATCTGCAAGTTCGATATGAAATTCGAGAAAATCACGGAAGAAGAAGAAAACTGCTATTTTAACCGACACTCTGATAAATAGTGCTTTCACGGAAGAAAGACAGAATGCTAGAGAAAATAAAGGTCTACATAAAAAAAACAAGAATGACATCATAACACAAATATTAGAGAGGGTCGAAATTTTGTTTTCCGGGATGAAAGCCTGAATCTAGAAGCTGCAGACTTAGATGGAATCTTTTTTCATATGCATCCATTGTATTTCAAACGATGATTTGTGAGTTTCGTTTTTAATTGTTAGATTTTTTAAATAAATAAATTAAATAAATAAATATTATATATTATTGTTATTTTTAATTATTGCTTAAAATATTATAAATAAAAACATATAGGGTGGTGAATCGTCAAACGGGCCATAGGAAACTCAATGAGAAATTCTAAATGGTTGAATTTCTGCTTCCCTAATTATTTTACACCAAAAGTCATGCAAAACTATTTGTAGAGGACTTAAATATGCATCGAAAACAATTGTTAAAATTGTTCTACGACTTAAACGTATTCCAAAATTTTGTTAAAATATAATACATTTTTCAGGCCACCCCTAAAAGTCAGACCAGACGCCGTGAAAAGAATGTGTATTACGTGTTGCGTTTTGTTATATTGACGTTTCTAATATTTGTCAATATTTAAATCAACTAAATTATATTTATCTATGATTTAAATTGGCCAAAAATTTTGTGATTTATTATTTAAAAGAAAAATTAAGTTGATTAAAAAATGTACTCAGTTAAGGAGAAAAGAGCAATAATATAAATAATGTTTTATTCATGTTTTATTATAACATTTGTTATAGTTTTATGTTTAGAAATTATCGTATATTATTATTAGGAATAAAGATCACAGTAACAGTATATTGGAATTCATTGAATTGTTGTATAACTTAACATGGAATTCAATTTTAGTGTATTAGAATATCTTACGTTAAATAAAGATCCGTTAGTGACAGGAAAATGTTCGCGCTATTGCCTGAATACAACATTATGCGATTTTTTGTCAACTGAGTACATTTCATTATATTGATCGATTTGTAAACGATATAATTTATTGTTCACAAAGTAATATTGTTCAGTAGTAGTAGTATTTAGTAAAATTCATTGTTTATAATCTAATCATAAAATAAAAAAAATTAATTAAACACACACACGATAAAACACACACGTTATAATATATTCTTGTATTACGTGTGGCCTAACTTTTAGGGGTGATCTGAAAAATCTATTAATTTTTGCAAAATTTTGAAGTACATTGACTTTTGATCTAAAATAAATAGGGAAGCAGCAATTCAACAATTTAAAATTTCCCATTGAGTTTCCTATGGCCCGTTTGACGATTCAGCACCCGGTATATAGGAAAAAGTGGTGACCGTCCTAGTTAATTTGGAGGGCGCGCCCACCAGAAGGTTAAATTTGTTCAAAATAAAAATGGAGAATTTTTTTGTCATGTTTTCGATTTCGTTTTATGTTAAATAAATATATAAAAGAAACATACTATTTTCTTTTGCATTCAATTTGTAAAACAGAATAAGCAGTGTAATTTCAAAATTGAATTTAAAAAATGGTTTTTGATAATGAAAATCAACCTTATATAAAGAATTTACTTTGCACGGCCATGTAGTTTAATCCCAAAATATATTGTAATACAATTTTAAAATATTTTCTATTTAAAACACTACTTTATTGACGGATAATGTTCACTCCGAATTATTAATTGTAGCATTAATTAATAAAATATATTCAGCTTTCAAACAACATATAGTGACCTTTTTAGATTATTGATGTAATGAATTTTTAGCAGTGCTTGGTCTAAATTGAACACATGTTAAATCAATGAAAAACACGAAATATTAATTTGTGTGAAAGACGAAATTGACATTTTA